>JABTTQ020003489.1:600000-927140 GCA_016081115.2 Rehmannia glutinosa
TAATTGTTGTAAATTAAATTGATAAAAAATAACCGTCTCATTTTATTTATAAATGTGTTTATTAGTATATATATATAAAAATTCATTTGGTTTTATTTAGGTGATTGCAATTGATCCAGATAGAGAAGCATATGAGACTGGTTTGCCATTTATTGAAAAGGCAGGCGTGGCGCATAAAATCGAATTCTTTGATTCAGATGCCATGACAACTATTAATAAGTTGCTTGACAATGTGAGTTGTCCAACTTTTTAAAATAAAAATATATATGGGATAATTATGGCCGGGGGAAAAAAATCTTGAGGTTTTGATTATTGTTTTTTTGAAAAAAAAAGATTGAGATTTGGTTTTGTCTTAAATTTAATGGTGTAACTGTAATATTTGTATAAAAGTCGGGGAGTTTTTTTTAAATATATTTTGTTTGCGAAATGGGAAAATGTAAGATATAATCAACCTTAATGAGATTTTTGTAATTTTCAAAAAAACTCTAGATTATTTTGTAATTAGCATGAAGCTTAGGGTTTAGCAATCTTAGTCATGCACGTAACTTTTTGATGATAATGGTGGAAGTAGGCCTACCAAGAGGGGTCTAAGCCTTGATTTTCTTTCGGCCTAGACTGGTCCGACCTTTTTAATAAATAGGCGAGGACAAGACGCTCTAATAAGTCTATTTACGTAAATAGGATGACTAGACTTTTAAAATGGTCTTTCAAACCTTTATGGCCTATAAATATAAAAAATCGAATACATTTTATTTACTTTATTAATACTACTTTTTTATTCAATTATTAAAATAGATAAAAGATATTATAAACATAATGTATATTGGCTAGAGTACAAATGTATAGTGTGAAAAAATGAAATATTATTGAAAAACCAAATTGTGACCAAAATCAAACAAAATATAAACTTGTAGGATTAAAATTACACAAATTAGAACTTGTGGGATTGAAATTGCACATAATCAAAATTTTACTTGATCAAAATTGCTACCTAAAATATTGTCCCCTTTGCAATTAAAGTCTACAAATCTTTTGAAATTTGTGTGATTAATTAAAGTTTAAACAATTTGATTGGATAGGGGGAAGAGGAACATTTGATTTTGCATTTGTGGATGCTGATAAAGAGAATTACATCAAGTACCATGAGCTTTTGTTGAAGCTGGTTAAAGTTGGAGGAATCATAGCCTACGACAACACCCTATGGGCCGGGACAGTGGCATTGGTTGAGGAAGATTTGAGCCAAGAATGGCTGGAACAAATAGGGGCAAATAGGGTATATCTGAAAAAATTGAATACATTTTTGGCATCTGATTCGCGTATTGAATTGGCTCAACTTTCTATTGGCGATGGACTCTCACTCTGCAGGCGCCTAAAGTAGACTAAAATTTCCATATATTAATTTCAGTTTGTTTTTGCAAAATAATTAAAAGTTTCGACTTATAAACTTGTTTTTTATTATTATTAATGCCCTAGATTTTATATGAATTGTATTTTTGGTTTCTGGTATTTTGCTCAAGTTATATATGCACCATTGCTTAAATGTACTTTATTGGTCTTGTTTTTTACCGTTTGGTACGAATGTTATTATTAATTAGATTACTTAATAGGCTCAAGTCACTACAAGAAAAAATCAGTTTACCTACATAAAATCTATAGGTAATATTAAAATAATTGTAAAATGTATGTAAAATCGTTATAGGTAATATCATTGTAGGTAAATATTTACCTTCAGAATCTAAAACTGTTGGTAAATAGTAAATACCTACAGTATTTTTGTCGGTAAATTTAAAAATTCTCGGTGATCTGTCGGTATAAATTTGGGGAAAAATAATTTTTTTTATTCTGTCGGTATTCTTTAGATAACTGTAAAATTTAGTGACAAAATTATTTTGTCGGTAATCGGTAAATTGGAATTTTCTTGTAGTGAGTTTTGTCTAAGTTTCCTTATTTTTTTTATATTTTTCCTTTAATTTAATGAATACTTAATACTAACAAAGTGTAATTATATAATCGGGGAAGTAAAAAAAGTATTTGTGAAGCAAGTATTAATGATTGGACTCATATTAGTTATGTCACCCACTAATTAGCTCTTCATTAATCATTATAGGTTAGGACAAATAATTGATCGTCATATCCAACCTTAATCATATTAATCGGTTAATATTGTCCATTTTCAAGCCCATAAACCTGACATACACTACAAATCTAAATTCCTAATTGCTCGACCCAACTAACTAAGCTCATTATCATAAGGCTAATTTCCATGGCTTGATCAACTATATATGTATACCAATATTCAGCCCAAATGCTAACTACGTCAAATAAGATCACTACTGACCACTATATTAAACTTGATGTAATTAACAAATTTTTAACATTCAGATTCAAAGATTAGGCATTAATAATAGAAATTTAGTGAAATCGGGAGTGTTTGCAAAATCTTATGTTTTTAGGTGAAGGGATTTATTGTAGCAAAAGTAAAAGTAGCTAAGAATCAAAATTTGATAGTGTTTGCAAATAAAAGAAGTGAGAAGTCGAAAATCAAAAATTGAGAGTGTTTGATAAACAAATTGTAAAGTTGATTGTGTATTTATAAAAGTCAAACCAAAAGTAAAATAAAAAAATTAAAGCACCAATCTCGTTGCTTTTATATTATGATTAAAAGAATCAAATTTAGAAACAAAAAATTAACATTTATAAACATTAAAAAGTGATTTTTTTTTTTTAGTGAATGCGTGGCCCTTATTCCGAGTTCAATAAGATGTTAGTTTGGTGAACTACTTTTCGTAAGCAAATTCGACAATATGCCTTTTCTCAATGCTTTTGTAAATCAAATTTGAGTTCATTCATAAACTTTTTTATTGTTCCAAAGATAATGGGTTTCACTTTTTCATTTTGTTGAAAACGAATATACTATAACTTGCTTTTTTATTAATTTGTTTGCTTTTTCTAGTAATTAATGGATATCATTATCATATGCTAAATTTGTTTGATATTCGCGGATACAATTTAGTTCAATCATCAAAAGAGGGAGCCCATTACCGCAAGACAATGATAAGATTCATCGAATCCCACTAATAATGGGATCTTAGCTTTATCTAATTCCACGATAGTTATTAATTAATTAAGAAGTTTTTTAGTTCATCAATTCACTAAAAACTTAATAATTGATATTTTTCATAACGGTTCACTTATTATTGTTAATGAATTATTAATTATAGCATATTAATATTATAAGCTATCTATTTAATAAAAAAATATTAATTGATATTTCTATAAAATGATTAATTAAATTGATCCATTTATACAAAATTGAAATGTTTTGTCATACCATATATTAGGGTTTTCCAAATGGATATTACCAAATTTCCAACTAATGTGAGGTCACATTAACATACTTGGAGGATCAGCAAAAATTCCACCAGAAACATGCATAATTTCCATCATTTAGGCCAACAAACATTCCCGTACTTTAAAGCCTTCTTTGAGCAACTCAATTTGTCCTTTTATTTCCCAATCAATCATTTATAATTATAGGATAAACCTATAAAGAAAATAAAAAATTATAGGATAAAGTAGGTGAAACTTAGACTTTAAACCCATTCATTTAAGTCAAATGATGAGCAAAAACAACCTTTTTTTTTTTTTTAGTAACCAAATTTCGACTTGACCTACGGTTTAAACTTTCTATAATTTTTTTTTATAACTTAACATTCACGCTTGCGTTTGACTATTTGTAAGGACATTGACTATTTTTTGCCACCAATGGTGAGACAACAATCAGGTGTTTTTGATGGGATCTTTGAGTTTCATCATTGCAAATCGAACTCACATTTATTCAGTATGAGTTTCTAGTTTCGACCAAATCCTTCAACAACTCACATATGTCTTGGGCATCTTGATTGTATATACATTAAAAATTTGTATTCCAATATAGGACTAGTGAGGCTAAATAGTCGGATGGTTTTGGGGGATCAAAAATACTTAATTTCCAATGTTGAAAATCAATTAACTACATTTGTTAATGAAATTAACACTTGATTCCTCATGAGTTTCATTTTAAATAAATTTTATAGGAAGAAATCAACGATGAACAATTTTTGATGATTGCTATTTTCTTTTTCCAAAAAAGAAAATTTGATTCCTAAATTTTAATATTTGTGATTGAAAAACCTATCCAAAATCTCGAGTTTGAGAAGCTACATGATCAATTAAATTTTTATTAAGAAATTTTTACTCTAATGGATTAAGGGATCATCGTCACTAAATAAATTAATTCCTTTAATTTAAAATCCCATAAATAACCATACTGACATTGGAAAAAAGAAATTGGAAAAAAGTCCATAATTTAGATAAATTGTAGGTGATAATTGTGGAATTCAACTGCACTAGGTGGTGGTAGACCAACTCCATTATATTACTATAATGCATTTCCAACAAACCGTTGAACTCGTCAATTTTTACAAAGAAAAAGGTAGAAAAACAGACATTGACTTTTTCCATGAATAAAAACATGTTGACCTTTTCCTCAACTTAGTTAAGCCTCAAAACTTTGAACAATTTATTTTGAATAAAATATAATTTTCCTACTAATATAATATAGTTTGTCAGGTTACAACTAGTGTTTTTCTTTTTTTTTTTTTTCTTTGAGACGTTATTTTGATTTCTCACCAACTTAATTCGGTATCTCTCCAGATTCTATATCCATTAAAGAAGTGCTGAATATCCTATGTGCATAAAGAGGCGAAGCCAGCCGGCTTGACTATACCCCGATCCCAATTATTTTTTTCTCTTAAAAAAAACACATTTTTTTAATTTTCTTTTCCATGGAGAGAAAAAAAAAAAATTGGGGTGCGTCGGGGCCGGGGAGGCCCATTTGAATCCGCCCATGTGATGACTCATTAATTTTTTGAAACAAATGATTAATGACTCATTAATTTTTTATAAATAATTTGAATATCCTCGAGTATCTCTCTGTTTTGTTAGAGAGTAATGCAAGCCTTTTCATATATGTGTCGACAATTTGAAGGTTAGTCATGATCAGGAATAATTTATTATAATTTATTATATATATATATATATTAATATATTCAGCAATTTGCATAGGTTGATGACTTACTAAGCAACTTCCAAACGACAACGACAATCTATTGTATAACTATGTTGGGATATTTTTTCTATTCTCAATCTGATTGTATAAAATTTTTTTTTATGCCTTAATTAAATTTCCACACGCTCGGAAAGTACATTTTTTTTATTTTCTTAATCTGATTTCTGGTTAAAAAGTTGTAATAAAATTTGAAATCAATATATTTTCTTTTTTATTTATTTATTTGGCTCTTAATTAAATATTCCACAATCTGGCAAAAAGCAATTTTTTAGATTTTTTTATTTTAAATTTTATTTTGATTAGGGTTTATATTTGTTTTTTTAGGGTTTATTTTTAATTGATTTGGGTTTTTAGGATTTTTAGTTTTTTTGGTTGGTTTTTTTGGTTTTTTTTATTTTTTTTTAATTATATCTTAGTAGATTTGTATTTAGAAAGTTTTAATTTTATCAGTTTATATCATGGTTCATTTTATTTTTTTTCTTTTTTATTTATTTATTCGGCCTCTTAATTGGTCTTTAATTGAAAAAAATATATTATTATGATAGACATATCATTACTCAATATATTTGTTCATATAATTCTTTGCTAGAAAATTAAAAAAAAAAGTCACATACATTACAAAAGAAACAAATATTCCAATGAACATAGAAAGTCTTATGCAAATTCATGAGGAAACAACGATATTGTCCACTTTATTAATATTTTTCACTGATCAAGACTAACAAATCATCACATGGTCAGTCGTTTACTTTTTAAATTATTCATCCTAATAATTAAGAGAACCCATCCTAATTATTAAATTTTAGGTAAAAATGTTGTGATTATTTTTTTTTTTATATATATATATATATGTTCCAAGAATCAAGAATTTCAACATGATCTAATTCTAAGTTGATTCTAAGATGCAATTCCCTAGGCGGTATTGGTGGACAACCAGCACGACTAACTAACGCATTATACCAAAAATTTGGAAAATTAAATTAAAACAATAAAAGAATCTTTTTTAATTTGTAATTATATTTTTATTTTTTTGGTGGGCTGGTAGTGGGAAAGGAGAGTGAATGATTTAAAAGATGTGTTGACATGTTCCAACTGAGGCGTTTACGCGTTACTATCCTTAAAAAAGAAAAGAAAAAAAAAAAAAAAAGACCCTTATAAATTGGGGTTACAAATTCCAAAGTTTCCAACAAAATCTTTCATCATTTTGTTCATCAAAAGAAATTATTTCTTTCTCTTCTTCAAATTAACTCTAATTTTATTCCCTCTTTATTCAAATTTTCAACAATGAAAGAGAAGTTTTCAGGCACCATTCTGCAAAGTGAGGCACTTTCCAAGGTTAGATTTCCTCAAACTTAGAAGGATATTACAAAACTACCCTAAGGTTTGAGTTAATTACAAAATAGTTACAAAAACACCCCGAGGTTTGGGTTAATTGCAAAAAAAAAAACTCAGAGATGTTTCAAAATTACAAAAAATTTCCTTCATGTTCCATCTTGTCTTAATTTTAAGGGGAATAACTGTAATATTTTTGTATATGTTAGGGTTTTTTTTTGAAATATTTTTGAAAATTACCGGAAAAAATAAAAGATGTAATCAAACCTCAAGGGATTGGTAATTTTCAAAAAATTCTGGATTTTTTTGTAATTAGCCCAAACCTCAGGGGTGTTTTTGTAATTATCCATACAAAATAATTAATAGGTTTTCTGAAAATTACGAAAAATTTTGTGGGGTTTGATTCTGTATTACACTTTATATCCATTTCATAAGAAAATACTTCAAACACCCTCTTACATTTGTAAAAATATTACAATTACCTCCGTATATTTAACACGTTAATTTTCAAACATATCTAGTTTTTTTTTTATAGTTATCATTGAAAAATATTTTTTTCCTTTGTCACTCAATTAGTTTATTTTTAATTACCTTTTTTTCTTATTATTTTCTTGTAATTGTTGATAATTGCAGTACATATTGGAAACAAGCGCTTATCCAAGAGAACATGAGCAACTCAAAGAACTAAGGGCGGCCACCGTAGACAAGTATCAATATTGGTACGATGATGATATTTAATGATTTATAATACTATTTAATTAATTAAAATCAATTATCAATATTTTATTTTATTTTTTCCTGTAATTAATTTAGAATTGTTTGTGAATTAATCAGGAGCTTGATGAATGTGACTGCTGACGAGGGCCAATTTCTTTCAATGTTATTGAAAATTATGAATGCCAAAAAAACAATTGAAGTTGGAGTTTTTACTGGTTACTCACTTCTTTCTACTGCCCTTGCTCTCCCTGATGATGGCAAAGTAAGTTATTAATTAATATATAAAAACAGGAATTAATGAAAAATAAATAAATTAAAATAATTTTCTTATAATTTTTAGTTGTTTTTTGGTTTTAGATTATAGCTATTGATCCAGATAGAGAAGCATATGAGACTGGATTGCCATTTATTCAGAAGGCAAACATGACTCACAAAATTCAGTTCATTCAATCGGACGCCATGAAAGTTATGGAGGAACTCTCGTCAAGGTAATTATTTATTTTGCTGAAAATATGTATTATTAAAAAAAGAATAGACATTTAAATTAGGAATGGTAATAATTAATCGTCCCGGATTAATTGCAATTTTAGTCATTTAACTCTTACCATTTAGGGAAAAATATCATTTTCTCACTACTAATAGGTATTTTGAGTATTTTGGTTATATCCAAGTATTACAAGAAAAAATCAATTTACCTGCAGAAAAATTTGTATATAAGTATTAAGATAATTGTAAAGTATAGGAAAAATGTTGTTGATAAAACTATTTTAAGTAACAATACTCACCTATATAATCTAAAATTACTGTAAATACCTACAATATTTCTTTCATTAAGTTTAAAAATTGTTGGTAATTTGTCGGTAATCGATCAGTATAGTTTGAGAAAAAATAAGTATATTTTATTTTGTAGATATTATGTAGGTAACGGTAAAATTTAGTAACAAAATCATTTTTATCAATAAACTGAAAATATCTTGTAATGAAGGGTATTTTGGAAAAAAATAAAATATATACACTCATTTGTGACAAAACTTGCACAAAATAGTACTTATGAGACTAGAGTTGTACAAAATTTAAATGTTACTCGACCATAATTGCTACTAAAATTTAAATGATATCATAGTTACGAGACTAAAATTAAATCTAGTGTCTAAAATATTTACAAGACCAAAATAGTCAAGCACCCATAGTTACGTGACTAATTTTGGAATTGAGCCTAGTGTCCCATATATACACAAATTACAATGATAATTTAGTTATTAACCATTATTGATTATATTGATGAAATTAATTTTCAGGGAGAAGAAGGGACATTTGATTTTGCATTTGTCGATGCTGACAAGGAAAATTACATCAATTATCATGAGCGGCTTCTAGCGTTGGTTAAGGTTGGAGGAATTATAGCCTACGACAACACATTGTGGGCCGGGACAGTGGCAGCCTCTGAGGATGATGAGATGGAGGACTATTTGAGAGGGTGTAGAGGACATATCATGAAATTGAACACTTTCTTAGCACAAGATCCTCGTATTGAATTAGCTCATCTTTCTATTGGCGATGGTGTCACTCTTTGCAAGCGTCTCAAATAGTCGGAATCGCTAGTAATCGCCGGTCAATTATACATGGTGAATTCGTTCTCGGGTCTTGTACACACGGCCTGGCATTTTAAAAATGAAATATTGCAAATTATTTGTTATATATAAACCTTTTTTCTTGTTATTTGTATTTCTATGTATTTGTTTAATAGTTATTATTCTACCATTTACGTCTTTCCATTTAAAATTTCAAGTGTATAAATGGATGACCATGATTGTGCCACACATTGTTGAAGATTATAACTACAATTATTGATGCTTCATTCCACGTTTTTGCTCTTTAACATGGCTATTTTAAATAATTTCATTTTGTAGACAAATTAGAATATTTCCATTTTTGTTTTGAATGAAATAATGATATTTTTTCTTCCTTCCAACTATACTATTATTTGCTTTATATTAATATTTTTTTCTTTTAACTTTTTTATCTCAACTGAGTAAGTTTGATTTCAATTTGTTGTGGTCTATTGGAATCAGATTTCATGTTCCACAATCATGTTCAATTAAAGTGGATAAAATACATATACAATTATGATATCATTTTGTACACGTGTCATTTAGTGAAACATGAATTGGAACATGAATATAGTACATGAATGTGGTACATCTCAATCCGATGTGTACGAGGAAATGTCATGAAATAATGGGAAAATGTATTGATAAAATTTAAATTTTGTTTGGTTTCTATTTTGAAAAATAAATTAAAAATTAAAATAAGAAAGGAATTAGTATCAAACATCCTATATTTTCTTTCTCCATCAATTTAATTAGTCAAACACTTTTTTCAACCAAGAAACCAAATTTAGCAAAAAAAAATGTTTCCAAAAATTTAGCAAACAAGAAACCCATTTTTTTTCCCTTTCTTTTTCCTAGAGTTAAATTATGTGGAGTCAAGGAAGTATAACTAAATAAAGACAATGACTAAATTTAGCAAATTACGATGTTCCCCAAGCCCAACAGCCCGACACATGTAACTTCATAGTATAACTTTGGAATTCAATATTACCATTATTGTTTGACTGGGCCTTTACTTGTTTGGACTTAATAAGGCATCAGCCCATGTGGATGACTGGTGTGTAATAGTAGTGGACTGTTTGTCTCTATCCCAACACACTTGATTTAGTAAATGATTTGTGCTTGTGTTTCCAAGACAACAAAAGTGGACCAAAAATAAGGTTCTTTTCTTTTAGCAAAGCTGGTCGAGAGGGAGGAAGTCAGAAAATGAAGACTAGGGATTTTTACAACAAAAAACAAATGTTTTTGCATTCCCACCCCATCTTGGAAAATTTTTTTTTTTTTTTCTTTGAAAGGGAAATAAATTTTATATTACTTTTTTGATAGAAAATAAAATTTTAATGTAAAAATTGATACTTTTATTTGAAACATTTAATTTTAGTGTATTCGATAAAAATATAACTTTTACAAAAAATAATCGGGTGGATCTTACACATTTTGTCTTTTATTTATGTCACTTGTATCCTTTCTCATTTGATTTTATTTCTTTTTACATTATTACAAGCAAAATAAAACATTTCTTTTTTTTTATTAGTTATATCATAGTTAAGGGATATGAAATCTCATTTGATACATTGTAATCTTCATAGTCACTACTTTCAAAGAGAAAAAGTGGTAAAAATATGAAATTTTATGCTATAAAATACAAGCCAAAAATAAGAATTAGTAAAGGGCAAAGAGGAAACTAGAAAATGAAGATTAGATGGGCGAGATTTATTTTTTTCTTTGTTTTAAAAGGAAAATAAATATTATTATTGCTGGAAAATGTCCAATACCGATTGAGAAAGAAAATTGGGTGGATCAATCCATGAACTAGATAAAAGTACCCAGGGTATTTCAGTCCTCCAAATTATTAGGGATAATTGCAAAAAAAAACTAGATATTTTTTAAAATTACAAAAAAAAAAACCGTTGAAGTCCGATTTTGTATTGTAGTTTACCCTATCAATAAGCAAAAACAATTCAAACACCCCATTGCATTTTGTAAAATATTACAATTACCCCTACATTTATGATTTAACACAAAATGAAACCTCAAAGTTTTTTTTTCTTAATTCCATGCATCTCGTCTTTTTCATAATTAAATCAAATCTTAGGGGTAGTTTGTAGTTATCCCAAATTATTAAACTACAATAAAGAAAACCACTCTTGATATGCTCCGCCCCTCAGTCCACCCCTCTGGCTTAGGCCTTAGTTTAGTCGGTCGGAGACTACAAAGAACAAACGTACAAGCAAAACGACAACGCAACGCTCCCACTAACTGTAAGCATTGTTTTTATAAGAACTGGAGAGGATTAAGAGCGATTGGATGTTTTGTAGTTGAAATGAGTCCGGAGAGAATCCATGGCGGATGCGTTGCGGTTCGTACGTTTACGCATTCATCGTCTTTCTCTAAATGCAATCATTCTCACTCTTCGCTTTCAGGTATTTAATTTTAGTTTATATGTTTTATGGATATGTTTATGTAGATTTTTGGGCTTTGGAGCATGATCTGTATTTTTTTTAACGCCTTAGCATTTTTCTGTTGGGTTTTAAATCAATTTGACTGTGGTAGTGTGTTTTTTCTTTCTTTGCTGATTGATTTTTTTTTAACGCATCTTAGCACTGTTTTCAGTGTTGGGTTTTAAATCAATTTGACTGTTCGTGGTAGTGTGTTTTCTTTAGTAAAAAAAAACAATAAAATATGTGTACAAATATCAAGCTACTGATTTGTAAAGCTCATTTTTTCAAGCAATATTTTTGAAGTTCGATTCAGCTAACTGTGTTCAGTGTTATGCTGCATCTTAGCAACTTTAGATTTGTTTGTATCCTGTGTACATTTTTTGCAATTGGTTCCTGTATCTGATATTGTTGCAATCAAGCTGTCTACACTGAAAAATTAATCAATAGTTATGGTGAAGTTTGGCTTCGATTTAATTATTAGGGGCATCACAAAACTTATATCAAAGTTAGGGCAATTTGTTGACCTTTCTTTAAGAGAAGGAAGGCATATTTCTAAGTGCTCCCAATGATTCTCTGAGAGATTTGATTTGATTCCCCTGTTCATGTTATACAGTAGTCTTCATGCATTAGGAATGGGATTGAACCATTCATTACTTGATACTTATTTCAACAAGCTCATTAACTGTGGAGTTCCTTGGCAATCATTATACAATGATGCAGATTAATAACCAAACAGAACTTCGTCTTTGATCGAGCTCTTTATTATATGTGGATATCTTTTCCGAATCCTGTCATTATCAAATCAAGCAATTTAATTACCAAACAAAGGTAGTATATAATACATTAGCTGATTAGCATTCTTGATGAAGGGGTGAGGTCTACTTTGGGCGCAGATGATGCAACTTGTGGTACACCTGTGTGGAGGGGGAAAGGCCTCACTTGTGTTTGCTTTAAGCGAAAGGGAATCTACGCACGGGTTTGCATCAACGTTACACCCCTACAGGCAAGTTCATTACCATCTGTATTGTCTATGTGTTTTCATTGATGCAAATCCAGTAATGCCCCCTTTCGCCCAAAATTTTAATATATCTAATGTAAGAATAATTTCTCAAACCTTTTTTGCGTTTTTTGCCCATTTCCCATTTTTAGATAGTGAGACTTAAATACTTACCGGTCAACCAATATTGTGACTGTTCGATGCTGAAAGGTTTAATCAAACATGAAGCTACTAATTAATGGCCTATAATCTTATATTTATTTATTTATTTGCTGGCTTCATTATGATATTTGTTCATTGCCCTCAAATATACAGGAACAGAGGCTAAAAAGGTTAAGACACCGAACTAAAGTCCACTTTGATGCGTCCAGACCAGAACATCAGGTGTGATAGCATTCTGGAATCTATTGTAAACCTGCTCACAACTCATAAAACATCCAGACCTCATCTCCATTGTATTTTATGCTTGTGACTGGCTTGAAAGCTGAAGCCAGAGGAGAAAAAACCTACTTTTCGCTTTGTCATTATTTCTATTCTTTCCTGAAAGCTTGCTGATTGTAGAAGGCTTTGTTAATCTTTTCTATTTGAGTATTTTATATACAGGGGGCTTTGAGGGCCTTATGGTCTGCTACATACCCTGGGCAGGAGCTACAAAGTTTGGTATCTGATCAGTGGAAAGAAATGGGATGGCAGGGAAAAGATCCATCTACAGACTTCAGGTTCTGTTTTTTTCCATGTGGTTTATATTGCACTATGCTTTTCTGCAGCTCATTTAACACCTCTTATATTCCTTTTCCGTTTTGTGTTGCTGATGTTTTCTATAAGCAGAGGAGCAGGTTTCATTTCTTTGGAGAACTTACTGTTTTTTGCAAAGACCTTTTCGGTAATACTCTACTCGCTCTATACTTTTTACAAATAGTTGTTGCCTATATGGTGTGCTGGGAAATTTTACATATGGTGCTTAGCACTCTCAAATTTCCTACTTAATATCTTTGGTTTTTTCAAGAAAATTTCTTAAGAGTTTCCATTTTCATGCCAGACATCTTTTCAGAGTCTATTGAGGAAGCAAGCCGGCAAAAGGGCTGTTTGGGAATATCCGTTTGCTGTTGCTGGTGTGAATATAACATTTATGATCGTGCAAATGCTTGATCTAGATGCCAGTAAGGGGAATGATATATTATGTTTGGATTGTTTTTATTGTCACCTATTCTTTAAATAAATTTTCAGTTGAATGTATTTACTCTCTAGGCTACTGGCTAATGTGAGCTCAACTATATGCAGCGAAACCCAGAACATTTGTTAGAGCAGTTTTTCTGCAAATGTTGTCAGGTGATGCATCCACATTCTAGAATGTTCTTACTTTTGATCATAACTGGAATTAGAAAGTTTTGATTCGGTATTACTGGGTGATAATTTCAATCTAAGATGTTATAAAAATTGCCATAAGGCCTTATCCTGTTAATGAATATTTCTTACTAAAATTTTCTAATTTCATGTGTTTTCTTCTAAGCATTTCATGGCATGTTATAATTGTTCTTTGTGAATCCAAACTGACAGCTGATGTTTTTGCAGAGAATGAGTGGGCGTTCGATCTTCTTTACTGTGTGGCCTTCATGATTATGGACAAACTATGGCTGGACAAAAATGCGACATACATGGAGTTCAATGTAAGTAACCTGTTTGCCTCATTAGTAAAAGGGGTAATTACCAAAAAAACCCTGAGGTTCCGGCTAGTTACAAAAAAACCCAAAGGTTTTTGAAAATCGCAAAAAAATCCTTAGGTTTGATTCCGTTTTACATTTTACCCTCATAAGCAACAAACATTTCAAAATCCCCGTGACATTTATAAAAACTTTATAGTTAACCCCTTAAGTTTAAGACATAATCAAACATAAGGTTTTTTCTGTAATTTTAAAACATCTCTGGATTTTTTTGTATTAGCCCAAACCTCAGGAGTGTTTTTGTAATTGTCCCTTAGTAAAATTACAAACATCTTATAATAGTTTAAGTCTGATGGACACAAAATTTGTTCATGTTGGGCTACTGTTGAATATTTTGGTTATTTGCTTGATTCTCAACAGGATATTTTAAAGTTGACACGATCGCAGCTGGAGAAAGAATTTCTAATGGATGATGTGTTACGGATTGAGGACATGCCTTCTTATAGCCTTCTGTCTTGATGATATCTAACCTTTAATGTCCGTTACACGTAGCAGAAATTTGATTTTTTTTTCTTGAGTTATTATTGTATTTAGATAGATTCAAAATATTGGCAATGTTGCATTTTCTTCTGTTTTGTTTTGCTAAAATGCAGCATTCACAACATTGTTATTTCTATTAACATTGAAATTAATTAGTGACACAGATTGCACTGATACTTTTGTTTGGTCAATCCTTGTATACAGTAAGCTTTAATTATAGTTTGTTCATCAAAGGAGAAACACATTTTATCAAGTGTTAGCAAAATGAGTGTACAATTCCAAGTTATTAGCCAGATTGTAGTTTTATTTTATTTTTTTCTAGATGAAATCATGAAATTCAAATGAATAGTATCAAAATTGAAAACTTGGAGAACAAATTTAGAGGTAATTCTACAGTAACTAGTTCGTTGGCTTAAATTTTCTATTTCTAAAAGAAATATTACAAAAACTGGTATAAAACGGTCTCATGGATTAGTCTACCAGAAATTTAAGTCAAACCAATATTCATAAAAAAATCATATATTTTTGTGTTTTGTAAAATCCGTCTCATTGCTATCGTTTCGAGAAAAAAAAAAGATCCGTCTCATAAATCTTGACCATATCAAAAAATATGAATAGAAGATTTTAAATTTTTAGTATGCTCTTAAATCTTGTTACACGTTCATTTCTATATATAAAAAAAAATAGACGAACTTCATTCCTGAGGGCTCTCACTTATTCCTCTAGAATTTAAGGAGGTGAATCGAGGGATATCGTGTTTTAAACTGAATCACCACACAAATTATCCTCCAATCTGTTACCTACCAGCGAATCGGATATCACACGGCTCACACTCAGGATATCACATCAGTCATATCCTTTGCTAGTTAATCTATCCCGTTCATTTGTTATCAATTTGTCATACCATGAAGTGTTTGAATTGAATTACAAAGTTCAATTATTGTTGTCATCGATCTAAATCTAAGCAAATGAAAGTGAAATTTAAACAATTTTATTGAAGTTCGAGAAAGTTCCAATCCACTTTGAACGAAAGAATTGGGGCCCTTCCCTTCCTAGAAAATTCTACCATTCCCCCGGCAAAATGAAATCCGCCCTACACCGTACGCCACGTGTCTTCATATCAATCGTCCATCTACGCGAAATTCTCGAAATTACCATCGACTCCATTTTATAAGGTTTCTTTTCTCTTAAGCCTCAAATGTATACTTAGCTTGTAACGCCCACAGATAAGTAGAATAGCTTCAATAACAGGTAAAGTTCTGAAGCATTTATACAGAATTTTCTTACGATTTCCTGAAAGCAAAAAAATGGCGTCGTCTCAGGTAATTTCAGTTTGTGTTCACTGTTTTTTTTTTTTCGATTTTTAACTATTTGGAGTTTGATCTGAATTTGTCATATTTTTCCTCGATTAGGTTGAGGTGGAGGAGAGTTATGGGCAGCTGAAGCATCTAGGCTTCGTGAGGGTTCTGACTATTAACGCCGCCGTTTTGGTGTCGAATCTCTACGACTACGCCAAGCAAAATTCTGGTCCGCTCAAATCCACTATCGGGAAGGTTGAAAACGCCGTTACGGCTGTTGTGAGCCCCGTTTACGAGAAATTCAAAGGATTTCCTAGTGATATCCTTGTTTTTGTTGACAAGAAGGTAATATTACATATTTTTCAGTTTTTTTTTTCTCCATGCCTTCGTTGTCTGTAGCTGTGTTGCTTTTGTAACCTGCTTTGATCGTCCATGGGACGTGGACTATCTATCGTATCTTGTTAGATCGGACTTTTGTTTCTTATTCGTGGTGGATGGTTTGGGTTTGCTCGATTCATTAGATTTTTCCAGGGTGATTGATGTAATGGTTCAGATATAGGTCTACTATAGATCTATCACCCCTGTGCTATAAGAAAACTATGTGACTTAGATTTGTGGTGTTATCTACTCGTGTATCAATGTTTGTATCCTATTATGAGAGTGTTTGCAAACACTTCTGCTTTTGTAGTTGATAATCAGAAGTTGTTTGCAAATAGAAGCTGATAATTGATGAAGACGAGAGAGTTTTGGTGAATTATTTGTATAAGTGCTTTTCTGCGTGTAAATAATCTAAAGCACCTATCGCCTACTTTTAGATTCTGATTAAATCGGAAGCTGAGTTGACATTTGCAAACACTCCCTGTGCTCGCTAGATTGTAGTTGCTTGCTCACTTTTTTGTTTCCAGGGTCTAAATTCAAATTCATTCCTTAATGCAGGTGGATGAGGCAACCTACAAATTCGATGAACTAGCTCCACCGGCCGCCAAGAGTGTCGTATCCAAAGCCCAATCAATAGTCAAGAAAACATCACAGATAGCACATGAATTGTCCGAGGAAGCCAAAGTTGACGGTCCACTCGCTGCCATTTCCCATGCCGGTACAATCTCCAAGCAATTGGCCGTGAACCAACTGGCTGTGGTGTGGTACAAAGCTAATCAGTACCCTGCTTTGCATGGAGTGTTTGAGACAACTATTCCCACGGCGGCACACTTGTCGGAGAAATACAACAAGTTGGTTAAAGACTTGACGGCGAAAGGTTATAGTTTCTTGAACTATGTTCCGTTAGTTCCGGTCGAGGAAATGAGCAAGGCGTATAAACAGGTGGAGGCTGCAGCAGGGAAGAAGGCAGATACAGGGAGTAGCAGTGAGAGCGAATCGGACAAGGAATAGGTGGATGGGGTTTGCTGTTTAGTGTGGTTTATTATGGGTTTGAAGCTTTGTGTAAATGGATTTTAGGATGTGTGCTTTCTGTACATGTTGTGATATTTGCAGTGGGAGCTTGATTTAGTATGTTATCATCTTTTATTCGTAGTTCTATTGGAGTGCTCTTGCAAGGTAGTGTTATAGATACCGCTATTAGGATTTTAGGCTATTGGATTGCCGTCCTACTTCTAGTCCAACTATTTCTTCCTCTTGGTAGGAACACACAGATTTTTATTTTTTTCTCCCAAAAATCCCACAATTTTTCAAAATAATTTTTAACATAGTAGGCGCCGATAGGAAAGATAGGACGGAATTAAAGGTTATAATGTCATCTAATGCCTAATTCCGAAGTTACCTTGGGCACTTTTTTAGGGCCCAATTAGGCAATTACATTTGGACCTGTTAAAATGGGTTGGTGCTGGTCCATCGGGCCTATGAGAAAAATCAGGCCAAGTTGAAAATCCATAGCGTTGTTATTTCGAGAGCCCAACCTGGCCCAAATATTAAAATACATGTACAATATGTTAGGCCAGCCCAGTCTTTTGGGAGAAATGGGCCCAATTCCTTTTGGGCTTTTAAAATCACAGCCCAATCCAGTACTATAACTGGCCGAACCATTGGGTTGTTCTGGTTTTGACAGTTCTAGTCCTGCCGGTTGTTGAAAACATAAGAATGCTGTAATCATTAAATATCCTTTTAAACGCAGGAAGATCTAATTCTGAATCGTCTGGTAGTGTAGCCTCAAAACTCAAAAGTACTTAATTTAAGAAAAAAACTAGATTTGCATTAGGGTTTAGTGACAGTGAATAGTGATGGCGACCAGAATTGAACAGCTTTATACATATAACTGAAGTTGTATATGTATATGAGAAATGAGAAACTAACTGCTCGGGAGACGTTACACTGACCGGAGTCTGGAGGCGTAGTTTAGTTTCAAGAATTTGAAATGCAAACCAAAAGTGGAGAGAAAGTTGTAGCAATCTGACTTCACAATTATAGTTTTGTCATTGTAGTATTATTACAGCAGTTGAACAGAAGAAATGCTTTCCAAGTCTATGGCACATTGCCAGAGGAAAAAACAAGTACAGCCAATGCGAATTTTGCTAAGCGATAGTCCTCGAGGTATAACAAAAATGCTAAAGCCCCGTCCCTGCATGAAGAGAAACACAAGAAGTATATCATAAACCTTCATAAAATAATTTGGCTCTGAAATTAGATACCTAATCAAGACGATTTTCATCTAGGTTCTCAAAAGTGTCCAATGGTAGGAGAAGAAACTACAATTGCATTGATGCTGATCCCCCTCTTGAATGAGAACTATCATTAAACTTAGGGTGTCGGTTTCTGACGAGACATGAACCTAACACGTTTTAAGCCGGTTAAGACTCGGACATCACAGTTTCAGCTCAAAATTGGGTACAAATTATATGTAGGTGGGGTTGGGGTCAACCTGAAATGACCAGTTTGTGTTGTTATTGTGTTGGCAATTGTGATGTTTTTGATTGATTGAATAAATTATTAGAATGGTGAATGAATTTAAATAATATAAAATAATGTCTTGGTTGAAAGTTAAATAATACAATCCACAACTCAAATAATTAGATGGTCTATTCAAAAATTTAAGATATACATTTTGGGTGGATAAATCTAACATGAATAATTAAACATGTCGAGTTCAAGTTAACAAGCGACTAGTTCGGCTTGATAAATCTGGCACTTATAATTAAACGGGCCAGGTTAACACGACCCAAACTGCCACCCCTAATTAAACTTGTATCAAATTGGTAGTTCTAGCATTTTGCTAATAAATTTTGTCAATTTGAAAAATATGTCATTTGTAGAAAAGGGCAGATTAGTTCACTGGTGAAACAAGGATCGTTAGTTAGTGTGCACTTATTGTGCCTCACATTTTGGGCTTGGTTTTAATGGTGGAATTAATGGATAAGGAGGACTTGAATATGATCGTGTAGAGCACGGGTGGCAGATATCATTGTTACAGATAGTAGTATTGGGGTGGCTTTGGGTATTATTAACTCCAGAAGTCGATGTTTACAAGGAAATATATATAGTCTCCATTTACAATTTTTTATAAAGACAATGAGAAACATAGATAACTAAAGAATGCATACTTAGTAATGGAACTGAAATCAGCAGTACTTTAGCATTTTGTTCTACATCACCACAAAGGCACAATAACAGCTTATATTAAAAATCAAGTGCAGAACAAAAAATTATTAATATTTTGTGTTTTAATCCTCAACTCTTCCGACCAAGGTATAGTCTCATAAGAATTATGAAAACTCAGAAACCTATTCAATATTTACTCCTAAAAAGTTATATATTCAAAGTATATGAATCCACATACTTCACACACATATACGCACAAACTAAAACACACAGATGTGATAAGTTAGAAAAGCATTTGGAAATTGTGTGAAACTATAATTTTTTTCCTTTAAATAACAATACAAGGATTCCTCAAAACTCCATTACACAACACTCATTTTGGTCTTCATCACCACTAAGGCACAATAATAGCTTATTTGAAAATCAACTGCCGAACAAAAAATTATTAATATGTTATGCTTTATTCCTCGGTTTTTCCTACCAAGGTATAGTCTCATAAGATTTATGATAATTCAGAAACCTAATCAATATCTAGTCCTAAACAGTTACAAATTCGAAGTATATGAATACACATAAACGCACAAACAAAAGCCCACAGATGTGACAAGTTAGAAAAGCATTCGGAAAATGTGAGAAACTAACCAATTATTTGGAGGAGGAAGCACTAGTGTAATCCTGGAGGAGATCATCATACGGGTCTCGACGCCCTGCAACTTGGCTAATCTGAGAATCCCAGAAAATCTGAGCATTGTGGCGCTCAAAAGTCCAGAAGCCATAGGGACGCAGGGGCAAGCTCCACATTTCCTTAGTCTTCTTGCACTTCTCTTTCCGTTCGTACAATTGCTCCCTGAATTTCCTGTCTCTCTCCCTTGGATCCTCCATCAATCGAAGTACCAAATTCTCCGCAAACTCCATTATGAACCCCATCTATAACCATCAAAAATTTAGAAAAAAGTATTTTGAGAAATTTAACACAGTATTTGGTAGTAGACTGTAGACAAGCAAATGAAATGCCTAATTTCGCGTCTTCCAAAAAGCATCAACCTGATTTTTTTTACTATTATAACTGAATATCATGAACGATTGCAAATGCATTTTCCTTTTTCGTGTTTTCTATATGAAAAAAAGTAACATATTAAAGTGTCTCCTTAGAGTTTCTTAACTGAAATCCTAGATCCAACCATAGCCTAACACAATCAAAAAGGAAAAAAGGATAAAAAAAGATCGGCTACGATTCTTCATTCTTCGAGTCAAATAAGGTTATGCAGCTCGCCATGAGCTCAATCATGATACAAACCCTAGATTCTGAATCCTGGTAATTTAGAATCAGAGGAAACTGAAACTCGGATAAACTATAACATGATAACTCGGCAAAAATACGAAAAATCAACATTAAATCAAACAGATAAATTTTCAGATTAATCTACCTGCAAGCTGCTGACTGGGAATTGATGTAGACGATGAAAATCAGAGCTGTTCTGGAAATGTCTATCTCCGGTTCAATGTCTGGCCAGACTAATGAGCTCTCTTTTCGTAAACCCAATAATGTTTATGTTTACTTGTTTAGACTCAAAGCCCAATACGTTATGGATCGGTTGCTCTACGGCCCACTATAAGATGAAAAATGAGAGATATTTCCAAAGATACAAATAAATAAATTGATACATGAAACCCAAATTCTATAGGTGACATCTCATATTCTAAAATTATGTTTCATCTTTTATTTCAGTCGTACAGAAATTGACACATATACTATTTCCAAGTATAAATCAAACATAAATTATGAGTATTTAATAAGGTAAATAATTAAACGTGGCAAACATCCATACGGTTAGAATCGAAAATGAAATATGGTTTTAGAATATAATATCCCATCTATTGGAAACATACATTAGGGAGATACTCCTTAATTAGATACACAAATTAATCCTAATGGGTCATAATCCAATTGTGTAAAAAAGCCCAACCCCTTACAACCAAAACAAATGGGCCTCTCTTTTGGGCCTAGTAGGCAATAGCATTCCATTTTTTTTGTGAAATACATAATTCAATGACATATTCGTCCAATTATTAGAGTTGTCAAATTGGTCGGTCCGGTGCTGGCCTATTGGACAAGTCAAAAAATTGGGCCAGGTCGGAATTTATCTGGGCCATTATTTGGGGAGTTCAACCTAACTCATGTATTAAATATATACTTGATTTGGTTAGGGCCGATCCGGATTTTTGGGCCTAATGTTTCATGCCAAATAGTTACTCTTTTCAAGCTTCCAAAATCACAATCAATTTTGGCCCTAATGGGCGGTCGGTTAGCCCATCGGGCCAAACTTTTTTTTTTTGAGCTCTACCAATTATCAAGGTTATGCAAATTTTACGTAGAAAAAACACAAGGCAAAAACTTTTACTAGAATGTCCATGAGACAAATCCTATATGAAAATATAATTTTAACTCATGATCCTAACCCATAAAAAATACTCTATATTTTTCGTGTTTAGTAGGATTCGTATCACCTCAAAAACAATTTATTTGGAGGTAAAAAGGGTAAAATAGCACAAATTCTCTATTTTTAAGCATCTCCTTTTAAAAATGTTACGTGTGCATTTAAACATAGGGAGTTTAGTTTGATTATGCTGCCAAGTCAAAAGGACTTACTATGCAAATGAATGAATGGAAAGCCAGGGTTGAAATAGGGTTTAGTGATTGTGATGGCCATGAGAGACTTTAACATCAACTAATTTGGGCCGCGGGAACATAAAGGGCCCACAAGATTTGAAATATTGGTTTATTTTAGATGCATATGGACACTCAAGTAGATTTTGGGCCCAGTTAGGCTAACCAGTTAGAATTTTTCTGCCACATTATTCAATTTCAATGGCCCATACATTTATAACAAAAGAAAAAGAAGGATAGAGAAATATTTTGTATTGGATTAGGATAATTAAAAAAAAAAATACAAGTTAAGAGATATACTCAACCTTAAAGCAAGGAATTATGAAATAAAGAAATGAATAATGTGGGCTGAAAGTGGAATAACAGAAGAAATTGGTCTTGACTTTTGATGAAGAATTAAAGACAAATTAAGTCTGCGTCAATTTGTTAATTTATAATAAGTTAATAATAACAATTTTTTAATTGATAGCTGTTGCCAAACTAACCGCAAAAGGTCCACAATTTATCCATTATGATGAAAGCATGAGTTAATGTAGGTGGATGAATTTTATTAATAGGTGTAGATAAAATATAAAGCTAATACAAAATCCTTTTTCAAAAAAAAAAAAAAAAAAAAAAAAAGAAAGAAAAAAGGGAAAATTCTCACCTACAACTACAACATTAAAATTCATATAATATTAACTAACATTATTATCATATTGTTTAATATATGTATGTTCAAGATATCAACAATTTTTAGTGGCTTAATTTTTTTTCTTTTACCCGATGAAATGATTTAATGTTAATTAATTTGATGTAGATGGCACCACTCTATGATTCAATTACATTAATAGGGTTATTGGGTAAAGCTTATTTAAAAGATGTTTTAAATTTGTAAATGTTATAAGATGTTTTAGAGCTTATAAAATAGTAGATTGTATTTAAAAAATAAGTGGTTGAAGTGTGTGAATAAAATAAGATGAAAGAGCTTGTAAGATATTAGCAGTAACATTTTTGTAATTAAAGTAAGATCTTATTTAAAAATAAAGTGAGACTCCCCACCTTTGAAAAAAAGAGATTATAAGTTCATAAAATCATGTGGGAGTTTATAAGTTATTTTTTAATTTTTTTTATTTCAAAGAGCTTATAACTCTTGAATATCTTAAATTATTTTGCAGATCTTATAAGTTCAGCCAAACACGAAGTGAGTCATCCTTCAAAGATAAGGCCAAATTGATTCAAGCTAATTAATTGTCCTCAACCTAATTTCTTAGGACCCTATGGCCTATGGGTGTTTTATATTAAAAAAAAAAAAAAACTAATTTCTAAGGGCATCTAGTGCCTCCCACCATTACATTTTCTCTCTTCTATAGTTGAGTTAGCATGAACTTGACCTAATTCAAACTAATCCATCCTTTCAAATAACTGTAACTTCTAACCAAAACATAGAAATCTTGAAATCAACTTAAAAATCAACAAAATATTTATGGTAGAATGTGAAAGAAAAAAAGTTTGAAGATTTTAATAACCTCTCCTTTAGGCAATTCGGCTTTCACGAGATTAATTGCATTCTTAACAATTTTTGATGCTTTAGTTTCGCTTTTAAAGACTAAATAAGTGGTTCTATAGGCTCCATTTGTCACTCTAGAAACTTCAATCCTCAACGTTTTTTTAATTGATTGTGTTTTATTTTCTGGCTTAATTGCAAAATTAGTCATGTAACTGTAGAGGTTATCAATTTTGTTCCTATGAAAATTTTAGATAGTAATTTTGATCTTGCAAAATTTTGTTTATGAACAATTTTGATCTCATAAGTTCTAATTCGTGCAATTTTGGTCATACATGTTCTGATTTTGTGTGATTTTGGTATAACTAGGTGTTTCAATATTTTATTTGTTCCGACAATACCCTTGTGATCATTTACAAAATATCCAAAATATCTATGGCGTTAAAAGTTATAGGACTAGATCGGAATTGCTATTTCTACTAATGAGTAAAATCGTCAAAGACCGAAACTGCCACTTCAAAAAGTTATAGGGCTAAAACTGTCAACCTTTAAGAGTTAAAGGACTAAAATTGCAATTAAGCCTTCTTTTCTTTTATAATCTTCTAGTGATGTATACGTCAAAGTAAAAGTCTATAAGTTGATTGTGATAATTATTGATTGGTGATTATTAATAAATTATTGATTTATATTGTAATGTAACACTATATTTTTGGTCAATTAAATATGGGAACAAGAAAATTGTAAAAATGTGCATTTTAAAATAAAAAATACCCATCATTTTACCCCAACAAAAAAGAAAAAAATTAGAAAAAGGCGAATAAAAGCTGAGATAGATTTAGAGAGACATCGAGAGGGGTACATAGTGCGTTCAAAAATGTCTCCTAAAAGGAGTAATATGCACCTAATTCTTTCTGGTGAGACGTCAATAATGGACATTAAATGTTACAACCATTTATGCAATAAATTTAATTTGCACAATATTGCTATTGTTTTTTAGGGAATGAAATAATTTCGTACATATTTCTTCACCAAATTCTTTACCCAAAAAAAAAAGCTCATAATTCTCTATTGTACCATGCCATCAACATTTGCCTACCCCGCCTCTTCCTGCAATGTGAATCATTTAACATTATAGTCATGTGTTGAGTTCTAAAAATCCATATATATTTAATTATAAAAAATTAATTTAAAAAACAAGTCATTATAAACAATCGTATGTATATACGTACGAGGGAGGGTTTTTAGTAATTAAATATTATATAATTCACCTCTCGAACATCTTAAATTTTTAGATTAGATGGTCATTCAACATGAATGCTATCGATAATTTCTATCCCGTAAATAGTGAAAATTTCATATCTCAAACGCAACAAATTAAATGCACACTAAAAGCACTATGAATCGCATTTAAATCGAACATATGGCATCCAACATATGATGCACTAGGGCATGCATCGATATTTGTCAAGTGTCTCATTTTACTAAAAGTGAAAATATACTTAAATGTTGTGCAAATTGCATGTGACAGTACGTATATATATCTAAAAAAATCCTAGCAAGCCTAGGTCGCGTTACAATCAAGCATTACTAATAGTTATGCAACGGTTTATGTATTATTTCACTTGCTTGAGGGGTGGGGGACAGATATGAATTATTTCATAGAAATCAAGATCTTGGATTTTTGCCCTAAATGTGGAAAACTCAAAAGAGTTATCAACATAGTGGCATCCATTGTTGCACTATGTATAGTGCTTGTCCTTCACATTCTCAACCAACAATTAGTTGCACCTCCAACCAACAAAAAAATGGCATTAAATGGGATTTTTGGGCTTGTAAAGTTTTGGACCACAATTGTTATAATTTTTGCCTAGGATTGAATTTCTTGGATTTGGGTTGGGATAGTAAATAGTTGTAATAATGTTGATAAAAAAAGATGAGATAATTACAAATACTATCCTTGAAGTTTAGCGTAATTAACAAAAAAAACTAGTATTAGGGATAATTACAAAAATACCCCTAAGGTTTGGGCTAATTACAAAAAACCCAGAGTTCTCTGAAAATTAAAAAATCCCCGAGATTTGATTCGTCTTATATTTTTTTCGGTGATTTTCGAAAATGTTTCAAAAAAACCTAGATATTTACAAAAATATTACGATTTAACCTCCTTAAATTTAAGAAAAACGAAACGAAATGATTTTTTTTTTTTGTAAGTTTTTGAAGGGGTTTTTGTGGTTAACCCAAACCTCATGGGTGTTTTTGTAATTATCCCTTCATTATGAATACTTCCTTAGCATATGTTTATATTTTACAAATTTCACCAATTCAGGGTGTTGTGGGGGTAATCACAAGGAGATATTTGTAATTTTCAAAGATAATTGAATTGGTTTTGTAATATACTAAACATGGGGATAGCTTTTGTAATTATTTCAAAAAGAAAGAATAAGTGCACTCCTACTCCCACCATGAGATAGATGACATCTTTTCATTACTTGCATATTTTCATTTTAAATAAATAAATATATGTATATATAAATTTCCCCTTTCTTTTGGAGATGGGGGGCATAAAGTTATGAGACAATGAGAGATGCACATTCTCCACTTGCACAATGCACTTGTCTCCTTACCTTTACCTTTACCCTCTTTCTAATCCATTTCTTTATTTTTATTTTTATATTTTTTTTTCCTTTTTTCTCTTTGTGCTTTGGTCAATCTCTTACTACCTGACATTTTTTGACCAAACATAAATCTACAACAGAAAAAGGAACAGTAATTTGCCTGGATTGGTTTTACTTGCTACCTAGGATCCCCTCTGTCACCATATATATCACTTTTTAGGTAACATATTTATTTATAACTTTTACTTTTCCCCTAAAAAAATTAAAATAACAAAGCAACCATAATATTCTTAAGAAATTAAAGTTTTTATTTTCAGATTGTAGATTCAAATGAGCTTTCTTCTTTATAGTCTTTACCCTAAAGTTAAGGCAGAATTGAAGCATATTAATGTGGTTGGTTTATTTCACAGTTTCACATTACACACAGCTCATATACTTCACCTAATAATTTGCACTACAAACACTTAAAATCAATGTTGTTTCACTTTGTTTTGAAGAAATTCAAGAATTGGGAGCTACCCATGACCCACATATCATGTGATATGCTGTCAATTGAGAAGTGTGAATAAAGCCCAGCAACATTAACAATCCCTTATCATTTGGTCCCCAGGTTTATTACATTAACATTATTTAACACCCATCCTCTCAAATGTACAATGATAATTCACATAATTAACCATAATACATGTTCACTGCAATTCATCATTATTATTAGTAGTAGTGGGGTAAATTATAAAAATTACTCTTGAAATTTAGCCTAATTATGTTAAAAAATAAGTATTTCAAATATTGTATTAAATTTTTTTTTTTTTTTTACAAATACCACCTTAATTGATGCAATCAATAAGATAAAAATAAGGAGGTTTGGGTTAATTACAAAAAAACCCATAAGTTATTTAGAATTACAAAAAACTCTTTATGTTTGATTTGTATTACACTGGCTAGTCTAGCCCCATCCAGAAACAAACTCAAACACCACCATCACCCAATTATAATAAACACAAAATTAAACCTCATTTTTTTTTCAAGCATCTCTGATTTTTTTTTGTAATTAACCCAAATCTCAAGGGTAGTTTTTGTTATTATCCCTTAAAAATAAATCATAAGGGGTACGTTATCTGTAATTCTAAAAGACAATTTGAGCTTTCTTTGTAATTAAACTAAACGTCAAGGTTATTTTTTTGTAATTCACCTTTATTATTGTTATTATTATTTAGAAACAAAAAGAATTGGAATAGAAATTGATTCATAATCTTATGAAATTTGGACATAAGAAATTTTAATTTTTGTTTTTCTCTTTCTTGATGAAATTAAGGCCGAATAAACTATATACTATTACATAAAATAGAGAGTTAAAAAAAGTCTAAACTTAAAACCTTCTTATACACTTTACATTCCCTACACAGAAGCCTGACCATAAAACCGAAAAAGTTTTTTAACTCAATTTCCCAAAAATTTGGCCCAAATCTTCCGCTTTTCTTCATTTTCACCCCAACTCTCTCTCTAGACTCCCGTGCCGTTACCGTCACATTCACAGTCCACAATCTCGCCGTTAACTTTCTTCCATTACTTCATCCTCGTTGCCGTTAAGAACATCGTCACCGTTACCGTCATTTTCTCCGTCCTCATCGGCCCACCTCTCCACCGGAGTACACTCCACCTTATGCCGGAGCTTCCAATCCAGCGCTTGACATGCACGCGAGCAATAATTCACTGCTCCGCACACAGAACACCGTCGAAACTCATGTCTCCTAGTCTCGGGCCTCCCACAGCCCGAATGAGAACATAAACGGAGCCCTGAACCGGGGCTAGCACCACCCCGACCCGAAAACCACTCAGACAAAAAACGGTTCGCCGGATGAGTCTCCGGCGCCGGCACATTACACCCGAAATCACTCAACAACGGGCACCCACCGCCGCCTGTCTGGCGGTGGTGGTGGTTACACGTCAGCCACGACCGGGGCACAACCGCCGATGGATTCGCGGCTAAAACAATGGCTAGCTCACGCGCGTTGGCTTGGACTAAGAATCGGCGCCCCTCGGCGATGTTCTGCTTAACGCCGTAGCCGTCCTGCAGGCAGTGGCCGAGCTCACGAAGCGCGTCGACGTGGCCGAGAAAGGCAGCGCGTGCGCATAACGCCACCCCGGCGCGGAGGTCCTTGTCGTTCTTCGATCCGCCGCTGCCGTTGAACTGGATAACGGCGAGCGAGTAGAGCGCCGACGCGTGTGAGCTAATCGCGGCCTTCGCCATTAATGATGCTCCACTTCCTCGGTTTTGCAAACAGTAGAATCGAATCTGTGTCGAGAAAATAATAATAAAACTCAGTGAATGAATTTTTGGATTTTTGTATTCAGATTTGAATGTTTGACTGCAATTTTGCACATGCATCGATTCTCATTTTTTGCAAACAATTTCATTAAAATTGATTTATAAATAAAAAAAAAAATTGCTAAAAATACTGACCATGCCTAGAGTGTAACAGGCTTCGACATTTCCGGCATCGGCGCAGAGCTTGAGGAATCGGTGAGACGACTCCGACCAGTTTTTAGCTTTGACTGCAAACATTTTCTGAGATGCTTTGGATAATACTTGAGAATGGAGGCCTAATCCATTTAGTCTTTTACATCTGTTCATCCACAAAAAAAAAAAAAACCGTCAGATTCAAAAATACCAATTTTACTCCCATTCACGCAAAAAACGAAACAGAATATATTACTCGAATATAAAACAGTTACAAACATAGTGCACGAAAAAAATGCACTAGGAAAAACTGCTAACATACGCATATCAACAAGATGCGCATAGATTTTTTACGAAATAAAAAAATAAAAGAAAAAAGAAATAACCATACGTTATCAAAACATTGATGAAATCGGCAGGGCAGCCGGCGGTGGAGCTGAGTTTTCCGAGAATAGAAAGGACAAGATCGTCAGGCAAGGAATCAAAGAAATCACATCCTCCGCCATTCTCCGGCGAGATCTTCGACTTTTTACGGCAGACCACTTGGTCGCCGGCGAGCTCCATTTTTCTTCTCTTCACCACTCTATCTCTATTCTCGACACGCATATTCATCACTTTAGGATAACATAATCCTCTCCTCGTTCTCATATTACGATCTGTGTGTTTGTGTGATTGTTCTTTTTTCTCTGTGTGCAAGAGATAAGGAGAAATGAGAGAGAGCCCTTATATATATAAAAAAGAGTGTTGGGTGGAAATTACAAACGTAGCCCTATGGTTTCAGATTTGTCTGTATTTACCTAAAGAACGTGGTCAAACGTTGGCGCTTTTATTTTTCGCTACTTTTGACTGTGATGAAAGATCCTTGTCTTTTATTTTTGAAAAAGTGGGATGCTAATGCAGTAATTTCTGTGATGAAAGGTGAAAACACGAATATTGTTTTTTGACAGAAAATTACTGTCAGAAATTTATTTACGGTTTGTTGAAAAAGTGGGATGCAGATAATGCAGTAATAAAGATAATGCAGGCAGTTTTTAATCCTTCAGTTTATTTTTACTTTTTAACCCCTTCTTAAGGACTACATATATTTTTCAATTTTTATGATTCGAAAGATATTTTATTTGTTTATTATAAACATATATAGATATTGTTTCAAAAGGTGACAGAATATTAACAAAAAATTGGTTAAGAAAAGCTAGTTATTAAACTGCAGTTAACTAAATTGAGGTGTATAAATGTATATAAGTTACAGTATGTTCGGTTTTTTCTGGGGGGGATAAAAAGCAATCTAAAAATAATAATTTCCTCAAAATAATAATAATAATAATAATGTTTTAAAAAGAATGTAAATTTTCGGATTGTATTTTGAAATGCAGCAAACGAGTATTTATATTTCTTAAATTTCTCTGTATGCCTTAATTTTTGCCGGGTTTGTTTTAGAATTAGTTAATTTTGTTTTTAACAACTAACTTCAGTTCATTTGGAGATCGTATTCGGACCAAACACTGCGCGTGACTGTAGTTTTGTTGAAATGGTTAGTGAAAATTGCAAAATTGGTCTTGTACTTATAGAGTGTTACAATATCAGTCATATAATTTTTGAAGTTGCAATTTATGCTTGTGACAAGTTTAATCTTTGTAAATCACGAATTTGTAGCTTAAGTGGTATCTCTTACCCTTTGTTAGGGTGTTGAATCTGTTGATCGGCGTTCAAATATGGTATCTTTAATTTTTTTGAAATTTATTCTCTCTCATCAAATTAGTATTCACAACTTAGTAAAAAAAATAAGGTTTAATTTTGTAAAAGGATTTGACAATTTTAGACTTATATATTTTTAGCTATGGTAATCCTTTTTTTATTAGTAAAAACTAATCCGTTTTGACAAATTTGTACGTGTTTTTATATTTTTTTATAATCGAAAAGTAGTAAATATAGAACTCGTAGCTTGGATTTTCTACTAATTCAAAATTCTAATGTTTTCTCTCGTTAGCAACATATAGTATAACTGATAAATAAATTCAACTCGTCAGTAAATAATACATATATAGACTATGACATCATTTTCTACTTGATCTTATGTATATTGAATATTTTGGCTATGGGTGGTAAATGTGTAATCATGTCGTGTTTCATGTCGACACAATAAGTTAAAAATAAAAATAAATTGATTTACATGTTAATATATTATAGTAAATTACACGATATGACACGATAACAACGCGATACAAACATACAAAAATATCATGTGTTACTAATGTAAATAAATACTTATGTCGCAAATTAAACGTGTCTTATCGTGTCACAATCGTGTGTGTGCCCTTATCGTGTTTACACGACCATAACACTTAACACAACATGAAATTTTCGTGTCCTTATCTTATCGATAACGATAAATAACACGAACAAACATGCGCTAAACACTAACCCCATATTTTTTTATGTTTTAGGTGTCGTCAAAATCTTACCCTAATTTTGGCTACCAAATACTTTGGGAATTGGTGAAATATTGAAATAGCCATCATGCCCAAATTTACACCAATTTAAAAGTCATAAGACCAAAATTGGACAAATAAAAAACTTACGAGACTATCGTAATTTCAAAAGTTATAGGACTAATTTTACAAATTTCCCAAAGGGTTAAAAAAGGAAAAGAGAGAAGGTGAGGCGCACGCGTTGTCGGTGAGAGTGGGGGAAATTTAAGTAAGTAACAAATTCAGGTAGCAAATTCTGGGCTTCTCTTCAATGACCTAACCACTGAAGGTCAAACGAGTGATTCAGCACTAACAGAGGTTCAGTTACTCATGTTTGTTTTTAGTTTTTACTTGCCTTTTTATGCATAATTTTGGGATCCTTTTCTGCCCTCTTTGTTTGGCATTTCCCATGTTTTCATGTATGTTTTTGCTTCTGCCACTCCCACAAAACTACAATTTTTGATGACAATAAATTTGGTGGTAGAGATAAACATAACCCGGCATGAATTCAGTGGGTCTGTTTTTCAATTTCTAGAAACAATAATAAAAAAAGAAATAAATAAGTAAGGAAATGAGAAGGGGAGAAATGTTGTAATAGAAATGAATGGGGATCATCATATTGGAAAAGATTTGGTGAAAACTTATATTAAATAATTTTTTTTGGGTTCGATTGAGGGAGATAAACTATTATTAGATTTATGGGGTTGAACATAATTGTTCTCTTTACTTGGGATGATCTGATTGTACGTAAGTAGACCCTACTATAACAATGGTCAGTAAGTGCATATCCCGTGGTTTACCTTAATAACGATAGCGATGAAGATACTGTGGAATCATACTTTTTGCTATCATCAAAATAGTCGGGGATTCTGAGTTATTGAAAAAGAATTAGGGATGAAGGTGGATAATTTATTCAAAGATTGTCCACTAATTTGGTTTTTGTAACATCAACAAAATGGTACAAACTATCTAGAGATGTGTATAATTAATTTTTTTGCTCTTTTCTTAGGTAAGGAAATATGAGAAATCATATTTCTTGACATCGATAATAATTTGTAATTCAAATTTAGAAATAGAATTAATTATTTTGTATAAATATTGGTTTTCATATAAACAAGATCAATAAATTAAAATGACTATTTAATGGAAATTTTTTCTCGAATTGGAATGTGTATATGAAATTCTCATGTTCAAATCAAATTGCATGTTGATATTAAAACACAAACCATTCCAACAATTTTTAATGAAATCGAATCGCATATTTGCTACATCCCATTGGAATGTCACAATTTTCAATTGATGATAAATTTAATTTGGAATAAAAAAAATGTAATATTTTATAAAAGTTGCCATTGGAAATAAACAATATATAGTATCACAAAAATGGTTTTTTGCGAAGACATTATTAGTGACTATACGAAGACGTCGCTAATAACAAACTAACACAAGTAAATATCGTCGCTAATGACCATTTTCCTTGTAACGTGTAGTAATTTAGAATGAAATTATTGCTTAATGGAAGGAAGGCTTTAAATTGTCATATTGAAAAAACTGTTGATTGATTCTGAAATAAAAAGAGAGTATATGCTATTACAAATTTGTCATGTTCGATTGTCAATTGTTGAAATTTTTACCCTCAATTTCAAACAAGATCTTGATTTAGGACAAATAGAATATTTGCTTTTAATATTATACGTACCAAAAAACCTATTCCTTATTATATCCTGATTCAAATAATCTTAATTTAATTTACTAAAAGATACAACAGTTTAGAGCATCCATGGAAAGTAATTAAAAGGCAAATTATTCCACTTGATTTTGCAAACTCAATCGTTTTTGTGGTTGTATTTGTCCAGGAATCTATCCACCTCAAGATTTTCAAATTTAAAATGATCCCAAAAATATTGATAAATATTTACAAAAATATAAAGAAAAAAAAAGGAAGAAATTAAAGTCAACCCCTGGAGAAAAAAAGTTTATCTCATTTATGATTTATTTAGCACATGAGATTTATCATAACAAAATTCGTTACTCCATAAAGCAATTACTGACTTACTGTAATATGCTTCTTTCAATAATAATATAATAATAATTGCATATGACCTAAGAACTTGAGAAAACAATATGCCTTTTTATTAAATTTTAAAAGTTTGGCAAAATTGCAAAATTGATCTTTTAAATACAGGCGGCTGCAAAAAAGATCCTGTAAAAATCACGTTTTGCAGAAAATTTATATTCCCATAGAAAACTCTCAATTTTGCTCCTGCAAAATGCATTATCCTGCAAAATAGTCATTTAACTATATGAAAATCTCAATTTTGGTACTAATTTAACTGAATTTCAATCACGTGATATGCCACGTGTAATAATCAATTACTGGTGAATTTATGACCAAAATTGATAGTTTCATATAGTTACATGACTATTTTGCAAATAATGCATTATGCAAGACCAAAATCGAGATATTTATGCAGTTACAATTTTTCTTTTTCTTTTTTGCAAAACGTGATATTTACAAGACTTTTTTGCTATTGTCCTATAGTTAAATGACTAATTTCTTCGATTTTACCTTAAAAGTTCAAGAGTTATCGTTCAAGGTCAATTTTTTCTTTTTAATTATGTGCTCAAAGTGAAACAAATTATTAGTTTATAACTATAACATCACCGGGAAAAGTAGTTAATATAATTTTCATATATTTTTAATAGTCTGACTTATTGGTTTTGGAAAATAAAAAAATTACAAGAGAGAAGATTCTTAAAACTTTAATTAAACATTAAAGCAAACTAAACACATAATGCTACGAATAAACATCTGGAGAAGGTCAAAGCTTTCACTTTCTAGATTATTATTTTTCTTTTTTCTCTTTTCTAATAATTCCACACATAAATTAATAATCACAAATTATGTGTGTGCTTGCCATGAAAACCCAATCAAATGAAGATTCTTGCGTGAGCCGTCGAAAAGGAAAAAAATATAAAATGTTATAAAAATCATTAAATTAAATAATTTTACTAAAACAAATCGCGGTCACGTACGATACCTGAAAACGGCGGGTTGATGTCACGTTTGCCGTGAAATTAAAATTCCGGTCACATCAAAATAGAGACGTGCTTCATGGCACATTAATATTTGCATGCCACTCACATTTATTGGCTGAATTTTTCAAGGGGAGGTTTTAATTTATTTGTTCTTGAATAAAGTACTTTAATTTGGCGTTGTTTAGATCTAATTTGGTTTCGTGAACGAAATTAATGTGGCTTGTGTTATATTTAATCCTGAATTATTGATTGACTTTATGTATAATATAACAATGCAACATAAGAGAGGGAAAAGAATGATTTTAAATGGGTTTTTGTTAGGTAAGGAGTAAAAGAATGCTAAAAATGATCAAATATAACAATGTATTGGTATTTATTTGTGAGATAATCAAATTCCTTTTAATCATATATACAATTTTGTTGGAAAATGACAAAATTAGTCCAAACTAAGGGGAGCGGCAAAATTCACTAGAAGAAAATTCCAGTTTACCAACAGAATTTATTGACATAAATGATTTTGTCACTAAATTTTACAGTTACTTACAGAATACAAAACATTACTTTTCCAAAATTATATCGATAAATCATCGATAATTTTTAAATTAACGATAGAAATAATGTAAGTATTTACCAACAATTTTAAATTTTATAGATAAATATTTACCTATAAAGATTTTATTTTTACCTATAGTTATTTAACCTTGTAGTGAATTGTTCTATTCAAAATCATGAATTTAATTTAGTACTGTAAGTATTAAATCGCTCAAATCATATTTATGAATTTGAACACGACCAATTTTGCCGTCCCTCTCTTAAGTTATAGAATTAATTTTGCATTTTTACCCAATTTCGTTTAACCTGCGTTTTTAATGTTTAAATTGCTTCATTGACATTAATTCTGACTTTTGCAAAAATAATCTAAATAAATATAACAAATGGAGTTGAAAACTGCTTTTAGAGCAACTACCAAACCAAAACTAAGCCATTTTGTTTTTTGAGGGCCAAACTACGCCTATGCTTGCACAATATAAGAGTCGTTCTCCTATTAATTGTTTAAGCTCACCCTGCGGTTCGAAGAATTAGAAAAAACGCCGTCCAAACTAAGGCAGCAAAAAAACGTGTTCCGTGGCATCCACTCATCAAAAAGGAATAACAAAATTAGAATAAATTCACAACTCAAAATAGTAAAAGAAAAAAACGAAAATTCCATATACGTACATATATTAGAATCAGTGTTCTAAAAAACGTGTTGGGTAAAAATTTTTAAGGTGTATGGTTTCATTTGAAGAAAATGGTGGATATAGTGTATGGTTTAAGTCCGATTTGAATCGGTCTCCGCAAGAGATTTAAAAAACGCCCGCACATCGAGTGCTTACGATTATATATACAATTTCGTCTCTAAGATACAACGACTTTTACGTCTCGAGTTTAAAAGACTTGGAAACTCGAAACACAAATAACAACAAAAGTTCGAACTTTCAAGCTTTGAAGGAGGAAAAGGGCAAGATGCAAAAATGCAATGCTCGATTAATGTTATCCGATTATTTTCGTCTCTTTCGTGTGTTTTTTAAATCACCAGGGATCGATTTTTATAGGCTTTAGACGCCCAGTATGGAAAGAACATGTCTTTTGGCTCGAAAAGACACCTTTTGACTGAACAGACGCACTATGCAGGGGAGAGCACGGCAGACAGACGCACGGGCGTGCGCTGCCCTGCGTCGAAGGCTCAAACTTTCGGACCCCAAAGACCAGGCACGCACGGCGTGCGCCTGCCCGTGCGTGTAAGCGGCAAACTCTCGGCAGTAGCACGACCCGACCGCACGGGCGTGCTTTGCCCGTCGCTGGGCCGAAAGTTTTTCCTGGGTTGAACTCTTTTTAATTAATTACAAAAATTAATTAAATATTTTAATGTATTAAAGGTTTTGGTCCAAAAAGAATAATTGGTCCTGGCTCCAAGCCGGAGGCCAAAATAATATAACAAATGGCGTTGAAGCGTGTGCTTTGACCTGACCAAACCCACAAGCATGTAAGTCCTCTCCCTTTAAAAACTTTGGTGAGGCCCAAACCCATTTGTCAACTTGGGATAAATAAAGTGTGCAACTTTACCTCTTTTTTCCTACGTGGGATGGAGCATCTCTCCTCCCCCACATTTCCCATTTTCCATACCATTTATTTGTATTAAGTGGCTAACTTCTAGCATTAATTTCTCATTCACCCTAATCGGTTTGAGAAATTCCAAATGCTATTCTCATCTACTCTCTAAGTAGAATTTTTACAAATAATTTAATTCCATTTTTCACAAATGGAAACCACTTAATTAATTGGTCAAAATCGGGTCAACACCCCATTTATCAAAGACCAATTCCAACAAAACGCTATGTGCTAATCGGTGTCAAGCCGGGGCCTAAAAACTTCGGCGTAGCTAGGCGGAACCTGGCCGGGGTTAGGCGGTGCCTAAAACCTCGGCGGAGCTAGGCGGGACCTAGAGCCTCGGCGGAGCTAGTCGGGTCTTGGTCGGGGTTAGAAAGGGCCTAATTGAAAAAAATACGTAGGCAAACAAGAGAGATCTAACACCTATGCGATGACTAATCGGGGTTAATCATAGATTTTTGGAATAGTAATTAGAATAAGACTTGAGAAAGTGTACAAGAAGAGTTTTTGATTCAAGTGCATGAACAAAATACTAAAAACATAGTAAAGATAAGTCGCGGGCAGTTGGGCCCATGACAAGTTTTAACGTGGAAAAAGGGTTACCAAAAAGCCCACAACAAAATAAAGAACAAGAGGCATCACGCATGGGATGTTTGAAAGTTTTAAATCGGTTAATATTTATTAAATGTGTAAATAATGATAAGTATTTTATTTTATATTTGAAAATAATATATTAAACGTGTCTGTGATAATAAATTGTCTTTCATCCAAGTATCCAACCACTTGAAAAATCGTCGGTGTAATACCAATATAATCTTTTTCTTTTGGAGTACATATCATGGAAGTGAAAGGGAAATGAAATCGAATCACATACATCTAGCCAGTGATTTACAATTTTAATCACTCGACTACTATCCAATTCGAATAGACTTGTATCTGATTCCCAATATCAATATAATCTTTAATAATTTGAGAGATGATGTGGAATCCAAGGGGATGATTTCGACCATTCATGTAAAACCACGTGGGACCACCGAGCAAACTCTTCTGCCCATAAAAGTAATCCCTGTCCTATGCAAAGAATAATTTGTCATCGGACATTCATTTCAAATAATTTAGCTCTAATCTTCTCATGAAAATTTACAAATGCGCGCAACATGAACAAGGCTAGTCCTCATGTTAGTCGAGCAAGTTGGTCGACTTTATCCGGAAAAAAAATATGAAATTTGAGGGACCAAAACTTATATTTGAGCTTTGTTCGTTGCTAATAATACATCACAATTAATTTACCTTAAAGACCATAAATTAAATTTTCTCAAATTAAAGAGGTAGAAAACTGGAAAAAAAAATGGGAGCTCAATTTTAAAATTCGACTCGGGCCAAAATATTGATAAGATCTGCCTGAACATGAGCTATCAAATCACTTTCTAATATGGTCGGCATTAACAATTATTGTCTACACAAACTTGATGATTCTGACGTTATAACAAAACAATTGTCTTAAGGATTTGATTTTGGTAATTAAGGTATAACATTAGTGATGTTGACCACGTTTATGTGGTGATTTAATTTATCGTATAAATTAGGCATCTTAGTTTTGGTTGTTCGTTCCTTTACTTGAAAGGAGGAGAGTTGTACTTCTCTTTGTCAATCTATCACCTCAGTTAAGCAATTTGTTTCTTCTTAATTTTATCTCGTAACGTACTATAAATTTTACTTTTATCGTATCGTTTGAATTTTTTTTTCTTCTTGAGTAATTTTACTATTATTTTTCTCGTAGATCAATTCAGATCTTCTGTTTCATTTAGTGCTTCATCTTTTATTTTAACTTAGATTTCATAGACATCAGATTGTAAGAGTGTTGATCAGGGTTCGAATCCAGTATCTTTCAGTTTTTTTTTTTTCAAATTTTCTCCTCTCCAACTAGCACCCAATTTAATAAAAAAAAAAGTTGTAATTCTTTGTATTATGCAAACAAATCCATGAAAGTGGAAATTGGTGTCCTTTCGGTGAACCTTAAGCCAGCTTGAATATTTATGTAGTTCACAAGTTATCGAACTAGAAAAAGAAAAAAAAAACATATTATTTTGCTGCTAATGTGACCCCGACTGAGGAGTTCTCGTTGCATAAAGGACTCCGGCAAGGTGACCCGCTATCTCCATTTCTTTTTCTGATCGCAGCAGAGGGATTAAATATCCTTATTAAAAGAGCAGTTGAGTTGGGTGTCTTCGAGGGATTCAAAGTGGGCAAGAATAAAGTGGAAATCACCCATCTTCAATTTGCAGACGACACAATAATTTTCGGGAAAGCAGACCTCAAGAATGTTTGGGCAGTAAAAGCTATTCTAAGAAATTTTGAATTAATTTCTGGATTGAAAATAAACTTCAACAAAAGCAGTATTTTTACAGTCAATCAGGGTAGAGAAATAACAGAAGAAATGGCAAAAGTCTTGAATTGCAAAATTGGAGAATTACCCTTCAATTATTTGGGACTTCCTGTTGGTGCGAATCCTAGAAGATGCATGACGTGGCAGCCTGCTTTAGAATCATATAAAAGGCGTTTACACCGTTGGGAGAATACACATATATCGTTTGGTGGAAGAATCATCCTGACCAAAGCTGTTCTTTCTTCTTTACCATTGTATTATCTCTCCTTTCTTCGTGCTCCAAAAAAGATTTTGTATGACTTTGAAAGAATCCAGAGAAACTTTTTATGGGGAGGAAGAGGGGTGGGGGAAAGGAGAATTGCCTGGGTTAGTTGGGAGAGAGTGTGTAAACCAAAAAATGAGGGAGGACTTGGGGTTAGGAAGATTGATTTTTTCAACAGAGCATTACTGGGTAAGTGGGGGTGGCGGATTGTAAATGAAAAAAACCAACTTTGGGTCAGGGTGTTGTTATCTAAATACGGGGCAAGGGATGTTGATAGGAAGGATGTCTTGGGATTTAAAAAAGATAGAAAAGGGTCAGTGTGGTGGAGAGACCTACAGAAATGGGTGCTGAATGAGGAATGGTTTTTCAGTAATTTGAAGAGGGGTATAGGGAATGGTAGAGAATGTCGGTTCTGGGAAGATCGATGGGGAGAAAATGATAAATTGGAAAATAGATTCCCAAGGCTTTATAATATTACAACTGATAAGGGAATTAAAGTAGTGGACAAGATGATTAGGGTAGAGGATAAATGGCTGTGTAAGTGGAATTGGAGGAGAAAGTTATTTGAGTGGGAAAAATCTCTTGTGGATGAACTCAAAAGGAATTGGAAAACTTTGATTTTAAACATGATACTAATGATTTTTGGATTTGGTGTGCAGGCCATAAAGGAACGTATAACACTAAAATTGCTTACAATCTTATCCGGTCTACTGAAGATGGAAATGTTGAAGTTGCAAATATCCTGAACATGATTTGGGGCAAGTTAATCCCAAATAAAGCGGCTGCATTTGGGTGGAAATTGTTACAAAAAAGATTGCCAGTGAAGGAATTGCTTCAGCAACGTGGAGTGATATCAAATCAAATCTCTACTCTTTGTGTGTTATGCCTAGGGGAAAAAGAAACAGTTCAACATTTGTTTTTCGAGTGCTCGAGGAGTTATAATATGTGGGCGCAATGCTATGATTGGTTCGGGTTATCGTATGTTGGACACAATGACCCAATTAATCACTTCAGACAACATTTGGGCCTATCTAATTCCAAAAGAGAGATTGAAGTGTGGAAAGCGCTTTGGGTATGTACTATTTGGAACATTTGGTTGATGAGAAATGAAATCATATTCAAAGAAAGACAAGTGGATCGGTCAAACATTAGCAGAATTAAAATGAATATGTGGACCTGGATTCAAGCAAAACTCCCAGACACTCGTGGGGATATGATACAGGCTTGGATTTCTAGACCAAAAGAATTTTGTAATTTTGGATTTTTTTGAGCAGAATTAGGTGTCAAGGAATGGTGTGGGTTTTTTGCCCACGTTGCTATGTGAACGGAGCTCTACAATGATCAATTTGTAATGGGCGAGCACCCTTGTGCTCTGTTTAATGAATTTTGTCTTATCAAAAAAAAAAAAAAAAAAAAAATGTCAGATTAAAGCAGTAAATTTTATGGATAAACTTGTTACATAAAGATGTCATCCATGATTGGTATGCCTAAAATCTTAGGTAAAATCTTGGATCAGCATGAATAATCACGCGAGTAAGAATTTACCCAAGGTCATAATCCATGATATATAACTCAGTAGGTAAAATAGTTAATCAGCATTAATAATTTGATTAGACTGGGTGGTTGACTAATTACAAAAAAATATACATTAATTTTATGTAATATAAATAAATATGTGTAGGCGTGACTCTAGTGGTTAAGATCTTCCAACCTTAATGGGGTCACGGAATAGGACGTTACGATTTCTATGTACATGCATCGTATTTTTATTGTGTCTTTTAGTACCAAGTACATTTTCTATTTTTCTTCCTAGTCACGAATTGATATTTTAGTATGAAATTAAGGGATATGTAATAATATAATCAAGGATATTCTATATCCCTACTAATATTTGATAATATTTTATAAATAATCTTTTGAAAATCCTATTATTAATAACTTTATTGCATAAATAATCAATATTAGAATTGTGGAACTAATTGAACTACATTTGCTTTTTTGGAAACCAATTGAACTACTTATGAGTTCATGAAAATTAAAAAAAAGGTTGTCTCACATCATGAAGGTTAGAGATGCAATGATCATAACGGCTTAATTGCTGGAATATTTCATGCTACACCAGGAATACGCCAGGTACAAAATAATCGTAGATTTAATTATGGATCTATAAAGCTTCACTTACAGTCGGGAGTGTATTGTATAAAAAATTACGGTAAATGCTACATCTAGTGCATTCCTCCACGATTAACATCTACAAGACCTTAATTGGAATATGAAAGCTTTTTTTTTTTACTTCCTTTTTTTCTTTTTGACAAAAAGCGACATTAGAAAGAAAAAGATCCAAATGGTAAAAAAGAAGAAATTAGCCCGTCTAGCTCAGTTGGTAGAGCGCAAGGCTCTTAACCTTGTGGTCGTGGGTTCGAGCCCCACGGTGGGCGATTTATTTTTTTACCATGAGCTCGTATCGCTCTCCCTCTATTCGGGTCGATTTATTTTTTTTACCACAAACTTATAGTTCAATATTATTCTCCCTTTATACGAGTGTTAACCAGGATTCGTATTTTTAGTTTATTCGAAATTTATCATCTTCGCTTTAACCACTACCGAGAACTTATTATAAAAAATGATAAGCAAGGAGAGAAAGTAAAAATTGAATTGGAATATTAAAGCAAGCAAGAATGTGATTCTTGGATGAGATAATGTGGAGAGTTTGTTAGCATAGGACGTGTATAGTTGGTTTCATTTTGGACCCACCATTTTTGTTGGGAGGTTTGGGAACAGGTGAGTTTCTTCTCTTTTCCCCATGGCGCTATGCCACCATCCGACACGTGGCCAAATTCCTTCTTATTTGTACATTTGCATGCAACGCAAACTACGCATGTGTGATATGGAGAAAGAGGTGTACCCTCTTTTCCTCTTTCTTCTCCTTTTCCGATTACATGTAGAGCGTAGAGCTATCAAAATGAGTCCGATTTAATTGGCAGGACCCATTAAAAAGGTTAGATTAGGCTTTGGAAGTCCAAAATTAATAGGGTCTATTTAGTTTAGTTGAATTGACCCAATATTTTATACGTATTTTCATGACCATGAAACATGATGTGCTCCAAAAATAGTGTTCAAGTCACCATTTGGCCCGGCTAAGCCCAACCTATTTTTTCCTCTTGGCTCGACAAACCAATACTGGGCTCGCCCAACATGACTCGTTTGACAGTGGAAGTTCCCCGATCGGCCTGACCCGGCCTGCCCTTTTGATAGGGATCATCGCAATAAAAGAAATTAGGGCCGGTCTTGAAACAATTCATTTTACCTTAGACTTGCTAGGCAAATCCATTTGATTATTCAAAAATCAGCCACCAGCCTCTCTAGTTACGTGTAGAGTCATCCAAAATCATCTGGTCGGCCAATCCCGCCCAACCTAGAGCAAAAATCGGCCGACCAAGCTAGACCAACAATAACCCGAACCTCAAATTTTGGAGTCCAGGCCCAACCAATGAAAAATACATTAAAACCACCGGTAGGGGTGTTCATTTTTCGAATGGATCCAAATTCGATTCGATTCAATTCAATTTTAGTTTCAATTAGGATTTTTGAATTTCGAATCGAATTTGAATCAACTCAATTTCAAATATGAATATTTGAATCGAATAACGAATTGAGGTTTTTTTCGAATTCTATTCAAAATCCTAATTCGAGGTAAAATTCGACTAAATTCAATTCGTATTTCGATTCGAATTCAGTATTACAATTCGGATTCTTATTTTAATTGAATTCGTATTTCAATTGGAAATTTATATGTATATATTTCACACTATACATAATCATTTATTGTATATATGTAAATTATACACACACATTTATAATATATATAAACGAATAAAACACTAATGTTTAAATGAAAATATAAAATTATAAATATATGCTCTTTCCTTCTTGTTTTTCGAGTTTTTGTTAGAAATAATTATACTTAATAGTATATGAAATCCATTTTACATTACTAGACCATATTCAAATAATTATTGTTTGTGCTAAAAATATATTTTAGGAAAAACTATTTATTTCTTCATAGATCTCACATGGAGGGCATGTGGTGAAATAATCTATAAGAATATTCCACCCTATGTCCATTTTATGGAAAAATACAAAGCTTATGTACATACACTATACAACATACATTATATATTTATACAATATAGTCTTTGATTTTTTTTTATTTGTTTTAAATTCTTATTACAATATGCATTCTATATTATACATTTGTACACTATATTACATATATTTATCTTCAGATCATATTAAAATATAAACTATATGATAACACACACTACACACGTACATTTTGTCAATTTGATACCTCATACTTGAGTATAAAAGTTATTTATCAAGTAACTAAGATGGTATAAAATTGGCACAAAATAATTTATTAAATTTATATAAGGGAATTCGTTATGAATTTATGATAGTCTTTAGTTAAATTAAACAATGAAAAATGGTTAGTCGATAATTTGTAATTTTAAAAAAATAAAATCTGGAATTTTATTGGGTGTAGTCCAAAAATATTATGTTATGAATCCAAACTTTATTCACTTTATCGATAAATTTGGATTTTTGGATTGACTCGAATTCGATTCGGAAGTCGAGAAATCCAATTCATTTAAATTCGATTCGAATTAATCGAATTAGGATCGAATTTCGAATTGAGGTTTAAAATTTTTATTCGATTAAATTCGATTCGAGGAAGTCGAAGAATTCGGAATTCGATTCGATGAACACCCCTAACCACCGGGCCGATCGAGTTGGCCCAAGCTTCTGAAACCCGTTTTTCTTAGGCTACAATATTGCAGTCCAGCCAAATAAAAACATCGGATTGATCGGGACGGACTGGAATTGACAGCTCTTATTACATGGTTTAATCATTAAGCTTTATTTTTTAATTTTCTATATATTTTTGGTTGGTTTAATTTTGGTGAAACCAAGGCAAAATTGAGAAAGAGGGAGCGTCAAGTATGGGGGGTTGAACCATCTTGGCTCATGTGATGCGTACCCCGGGCTCACTCTCTTGTTAATTACTTACGCCTAATGCAATTTACTTTCTTTAACTGCGGTTCAAGTGAATTTCAAGTTAATGTTCACACTATTTTGATTGCTTCAAACTACTCATCTTTCTTTCCTCGATATTTGCCATACGTTTATGCTTAACTCACTTTAATTTTGAGATCTTATTCAATCAAGTGTTGCTATGAAAGCACGATTTATTCATAGTACTATGTTTGCAATTTTAAAATTATTTAGGAAAAAGAAAAGAAAATCCACCAAATATGACTTATTTTTTTAGTACAATTGGGGATAGTAGGGGAGAGGGAACACACACACTCGTATGAGATTGAATTTGAGTCAATTGCCTTGTGAATACAAATTTCTACCACTGGAGCAAAGATTGATCTCAAATAATCTATACCCCAAAAGTAAATAACACCAAATCTTAGAAACAACCTTAATATTTAACTTCTATATAGTTTTCTATTTGATGGGTGTGAAAGATGACGCTCCTTCAAAGTGCAGATCACTCAAAGTCAATGTATCACTTATCAGTTTGACGGTTCAAATACAATCCAAGCCCTTTAGTTAATGTAACTTCAAAATAAAGATAATATTGTAGAAACTAGTCTGTAATACACCAAACAAACTTACGAGGACCCTGAGGTTGTCTGAGGAAAACTCATTTGATGCTTAAGTCAACAAGTATTCAGAGAATAATTTATGAGGACCCTAGGGTTCTTCAGTACTTAAAACTCATTTGATGCTTAAGTTAGCGGGTGTTCAAATAATAATATACTGCTTAATATAACTTGACCCAATAATTAATAAAGTGAACAATTAAATAAATATTTTTGAAATTAAGTAACGCACCAAATTAAACAAAATAGTATAAGGTCTTACCTAAGTCGGTCAATTAACATCCAATTAATTACAACAAAATCTAAGGGGAGAGACAAGAGTAGAGTCAGTTTGACAACACGCCATGCCAGTGGCTAAGCTAACGTGAGAATGTATCAAACCCCATTGCTGTATAATTCTTATACTCTTATGTCGGGATGTCAAACATATTTTTACCACCTTAATTAATTTAATTAATTCTTTTCAAAGATCTTCATTAACAAATATCTAAATTCTAAACAATTGAACTTCTGGCTGGGTACAGAGGATGTTGCTTAACGCATTTGTTAGGGCTTCCTCGTAAATTGAGTCGGATACGGTCACACGCCTGTGCACGTGATGGTTGCACCTGTTATACTTCGTTGAGTCATGTCCAAGCCAAAATCTTGATCTTTGCTTAATCCTAGTATTTTAATTGACACTTTATTTTTTATAATAATTATGGTGAAAATGAGTGGTAGACACTAGTCGGACGGCAAATTGGGCCCTAACGCCTGAGCGGAGCCTGTGGAAGATTAGGCGGGACCTGGGCAGGGTTAGACGGGCGTAATCGGGAAAAATAAATATTATAGGCGGACAATAGGGCCTAGCGCCTAGGCGAAGAGTGATCAGGGATAGACTTGAATTTTTAGAACAGTAGAACTATATATCCTTTATAATTAGGGGTGATAATCTCTGACCCGATACGAATCCGACCTGAAGTTACTGAGAGAAACATGAACATAAGAAACCCGAATACGAACACCACACAAATCTGATACAATGTTACCAGTTTCTTTAAAACATAGATATTATATATTTTAATTAACTTTTTAATGCAATTTAAGTATAACCCGAAATTAAACATGAAACTAACTTGATGACTCGAATTCTCGCCCTTACTTTTAATAGGATATATCAGTTTTACTTTCCGACAACTTTATATGTGAAGAAACTAAAAACTTTATTTGTGAAAATCAACTAGGGTGTATATAATTCGAACGATGCGTGTTTATGATAATTGACATGCACTTAGGGTTTTTGCGTATAAGCCAAATTACATATAAAAATATTAGAATCTTCTTAAAATTTGATTAAAAAAAATTATAGAACTAATTAAAAATAAGGCTTCATTTATATACAAAAGGAAATAAAAAACTTTAACTTCCTTTTCAAAATAAAGTTGAAATTTAGACAAGCAAGTATATAATTTGGTTGGATTTACAAGAGTCATATCTGGGGTCAATCCCATGATTGATTGTGGGGACTGGTCAGCCCACATAAGAAGACTTTGCCAAATCTGGAGAGTCCATTTTCCTTAATCCCTGCAATACTGGGATAGATTAATATTAATTCAACATCGTCCGATCAACAGACCTTAATCGAAACGTCCAATCTGAACCGTCCATTCAAGCTCCATATGGTAATAATGAAAAATGTGTCCTTGGCCTTGAGGAAATGTCGAAAGGGTTTGACCAGTCTTTGATACATCATTTGTTTTTTCTCATAACTATCCTAAAACACGCTTTTTCAGGGGCAGCGTGAACCCTTGGACACGCCAACTCCTTCACCCACGCTTTTGATTTTTCTTTGATTTTTTTTTTCAGCATTTGCTTTTGAGTTTGAACTTAATTTTGATTGCAATAGTTTTGTAAATATTCTGAAAAAAGTAGCAACTCAGTATATATGTGATTAAATGAATGCCCAATTGAATTAAGAGGATGCAATTCAATCTATATTAATTTATCTCAAGTTGTTAGTCATATTCTCACTTTTTTTGAAATTGACTTCAGCGTTGAAGTGTCTTCATCGGGTCAACATGAGAACCCTAACGATTTTTTGTGATGTAAAGTGTGATTCACTCAAGAGTTAAATTCAACTAAAAGTTATACAATTGGAGTGATACCACACCATTAATGTTCCAATAAAATCATATTTTGAAATAGGTTAAACGTACAATTTATATTTATTTTTTGTCAAGAGGGTTGCAAGTATCCAATTTGAGTTATACTTGATAAATGACGAAATTATCATGTGCCCCTCATGCAAATTCAGCCTCCATATATATAATTAAAGAGAAATTCTTGTACTATACAAGATTTGATCCACGTTAACAACATATATACATATATATTATATATAAGGCGGTGCATTTCTAACAAGTAACATAGAATTGTATTATTATTCCAAGTGATGATGAATCTTCGGATTAGTGTTCTAAAAATCGTTGATCGTTAGGGGAACAGACGAGACGCTAGTGCTTTGCAGTAACCTGGTCGGTCATTGCCAAATCGGAAAAAATATCGTAAGCGGATAAAGAGGGCCTATATAGTGCCTAATTAGGGCTAGACGAGAACTTTTAGAACAGTGTTCGGATGCATGTAATAATTTGTGTGGATTTTCTTGAAAACTTTTAGTTTCCCAATTTCCTTATAAACCTTAGCATACTCGGCCGTGTAAGCAAGAGTGATGTTGCTTTTTGCCTGCCTCCTCAGGGACAAATCTTAGTTTCGCCTTTACGTGTATGGTAAGTGAGCTTACAAAATTAGCCTGAGGGCATTTTAGTCATTTTCTCCACACACAGAAGTAAAACTTGAGTTGTAATCATTTTCTTGTAGTGAAGAAAGTGATAAACTTTTTGATTTAATATTATTATTACAATGGGTGAGATTTGAGATAAGTGATAAAGAAAAATGGTAAGGTAAAGCGTAGAGATAAGGTTGAGGATGAGGAGTTGGTGGAATACAAATCTATAATAATCCTTGTCAATTATATTTTTTGGACTACATGCAAATGTGGACAAATAGTTCTAATCAAATGCATATATTTTTAGTGGTTATTAATAAATAAAAAAAGAACATAAATAGCTATGTTAAATGTGTTTTTTTAGTTTACAAAAAAATCAAATTTTGATTATGTTTTTTAATAAATTTCTTATAATTTTCACATTCTTCAAATACATTCGTCTCAAATACTTTTTCCCCGCCAACTCAGAAAAAAAGGATTGAGATTACATGTTCCAAAATTCTATTCCACTTGTTCCATTTTATTAGATGATTGACACATATGTACATTAGTGATGTTATAATTGTACACGTGTTAATCATCAAATGCAATGAAAAATGAAGTAGAAAAGGATTTTGGAATAGAAGATTTGGTCCCAATAAAAAAGAAAATAAAAGAAATACTTTTATATCCGATCCCATTGTTTTTTGGTCTTTGAACGAAACGAAAAAGGAAAAATGGGAATTTCTTACTTAGAAAGAAATTAGTGATAGCCAAGCAATTGTCATCATTTCACCCAAAAGTTGTGGTACAGAATTACCAAAAAAAGAGTTTGATTTTTTGACAATAAAAAAGAAATAACGTACATCACTTTAAATTAATGTATTGTAAATAACCAAAAACGAAATTAAACAAAACATAATTAAATTTATTGGAATATATATGCAATTCTTTTAACTCTTCGAGAGAATCCTAACACAATAATTAATTTTTAAAGAGATGTTTCATTATTTGGACCAATCTTAGGTTAATAATTTTATTTCAAAGCGGCGCGACCATTAAAAATGAAGAAGTATTGAGTCAAATAATGTCAAATAATGTTTAGCATATATATATGCCTCGACATGGTAGATTTGAGTTGGCGCCGTCTACGTCTTTTAATACTCCAACCTTGATTGGTACAATAATATACCCTTACTTCGTAGGCGCTCTATTTTTTTTTTATTTTTTTTGGATAAGATATCAATAACACCAATTAAATTAAAAAATTAAATTCAAATAGCTATCACATAAATTCTATAACAATTTTAGATCATCTCTTACTCTCGTAACATATGTAATACACTAAGAATTGCATAGTTTTGGTTTAAAGCATATCATCGACCATATATATTTGTTTCTTTCTTATTGGTTATATACGATATTTATATAAAATTATTTGTTATACAGAAACTTATTACAATTTAAAATTTAATTCCTAAAATAATATTATTGGTTCTTGTATGATAGAAACATTTTAAAGAAAAAATTAAAATAGAAATATTGGCCCTGTCATTTATCATTCGATATATGTTTCTATTTTGTTGGCTACTTTTTTTTCATATATGTAGAACGTGATATTATGTGAGAAAAAAATTACCATCGCGACCTCGTCTATATTGAACTTACCATTTCGTAGTTGCTTTGTATGAAATTACTTTAATGCCCTTAAGCATCGTTTTATATAACTTAAATACACTCAAGATTGGTCACACACGAATTCTTCATCGTAGTTGAGGTGAGCGAACGTCCCCATTTTTGTACATGTAAGAAGATCTGCATTACTTGATAAACAATACTATAAATACCACATAAAAATTCATGTATAATGTAACTTTCAATTATTACTAAATTACTTCGTTCTCTAGTTTCTAAACACCTCATGATCTGGTTCGACTTAAAGAATTGAAAGGTCTTAGTTGAGAACCACTTCAATTAATCTAACTTGTGTTCTGTTTTAAATCCCCACAAATAAGTATTTCACCTCGTTAACCTCGATCTCAGATCACTTACATTCGACTTCCTTCCTAAATCAATATGCAAAAACCAAAATGAGTTATTGGCACATTTTCCAATTAAGAATTTGAATTGTTTTCACTTAACCTACTAAATTCACTATATATATTATTGAAACTTAATTATATAATTCCAAAAGATAGAAAGACGTCAACAAGAAAAGCAAATACAAACAAAGAGTAACAAGACTACATATATTATATTTCATATAAAACTAATGCAATTAAACACGTACAAGTACAATAAAGTTAGTGTAATATAAAATGTACAATTGGACCAGTAGCGTATAATTGCTTAAACCTTAATTGTAGTCGTCCTAGGTAACGTGAAATTCTGTTCATTCTCATTCCCGAATTTTCTGCACAGAAATAATGCGAATAATCGATGGGAGTAGTTAAACTAATTAAAAATTTAGTTAATGGGGATTTGTGAGGATTTAGCGTAACGAACCATAAATGGGATTAGGCAGAAAAGAAGAGATGATTGATGCTTAACGTATTTAGCAAATAGAATACCAATTTTGGGGCCTTAACCTAATTTTTATTAATTAATTTACTTTTAATCATATTGCAATGCCTCGGGACTCATGCAGTATCCGAGTGAGTGCAAACTCGTGCTGGCCCAAAAAAGCTTTGAATCAATTGACTATGAATTTGGCAATAATTTGTGAACGGTACACATACGATACAATACAAATATTAAAATACGTCATGTTTTTTAAATTTTAAGGACACAGGTATATTATATATACATATAAAATTATATATTTTTATATTATTCAAAATATAGACGTATTGTTAAGTACAATTAAATATAATAATATTTCAAGTATAAAAAACTAAAATTTTAAAATGTCATAACTCAAACATAAATCAAATGGAAAAATATGTTGAAAATTTAATGAATAGAATAAATTATATCTCTTTCCGTTATGTAGAGTTATAAGAATTCATATGGATGTGGTTTTATTTCTTTAAAATTGGTATGTCTAGGCCGATTATCCATATATAGAGTATGAAATTATGTTTTTGAGAAGAAATATCCGCATTTTCTAAGTTGATTCTCAAGTTGTGATAACATTTTCTTTTCTAACTTAAAAAGTGAATAAAAAAAAAAAAAAAAAAAAGATGGATTATAACGTTGCGTTCCATTTAATTAAACTGCCCAAGTTTAAGAAATCAAGTTTTTGAAAGAAAAAAAATTAGGTTTCTGTCTTCGTACACTACCCTATATTTAGTCAAAGTGATCAAGGACATAATAAAATAAGCTCGCTAGAAAATAAAAATAAAAAACTATGAAATTATTAATTAATGAATCTTTGCATCAGCAAAACGGCATGCGATAGTGATCAAAATGCAAATAATTGCAGAATTGAAAAAATGTTACAAATAAATTAAAATATTGTCTTGCTGATCAGAAATTGCGTTTAAGCATATATAACTAACATATATTTACAGTGGATTAGCATAAACAATACATGCAGTCTTTGACTAATAACAGGTCAGATGTCATTGTTAAGAACTCTAATTTCTTGTCTAATTTTGTTATTTATTTTTTCTTTCTTGATTATATATTGTCGTGACATGGAAAAATAAGGCATTTGCAATAAGAATTATGTGACATAGACGTGGAACAGTGTTAATGATTTACGAAAGATGTAATTAATTTGAATAATTAAATTGTGATGATAAGGTCGACTTATCTGATGGAACCAAATTAAAAAAAAATTAAAAAAAAAAACTAACATGATAATAGATTTTGGCCGTCCAAAAGACCGACATGTTTAAAGTCGAAAAGGGCCTTGATTAGGTGGTTTTTAGCAAGAGATCAAAATTTTGCATGATTTCATGTTAATTAAAACAAAACATTGTGATGTTAGGGCGGTATCTAACCCTAATTAGATATTATTTCCATGTTGTCTTTTAATGTTCTATTTTTCCTCATTTTAATCTACTTTTATTTTTTAATTATTATTTTCAGATGTCATCTGTTTTGACCTACTCCCAAAAGAGAAAAAAATGTTACAACACATATATTGAGAAGAAGATGGGGGCATTTTTCGTGCATTTCGATTTTCATGTATACTAATAAAGATAGTTAATTGTTAACCCTAATTAAAAAACAAATTTTGTTCTTAATGAACTAATAATAACTAGTGAAAGCCATCTTTGCAACCCAAAAATTAAATTTAAATAAAAAGTTACATAGAGAAAGGAAAAAAAATAAAAAAGGGTCATACTCATTGAAAAAGACACCATTTTGACATGTTTTTAACCAGTATTTTAAAAAAAGGCTAGGCGCTAGTCAGGCGCCGTGTTGGGGCCTAGCGCATAGGCGAATCCTGGGCGGGGTTAGGTGGGGTCTAATCGGGAAAAAACTGTAGGCGGACAAGGAAGTCTAGCACCTAGGCGGTAACTAATCGGGGCTTGGCGGGGATATTTTTGAAATGTGATTAAAACCGTATGTTACTATATAATTGCCTTATGACATACATACACACATATGTATCTCTGTGTATGTATCTGAATTATTTGTTAGAAGGATAATTGAATAAAAAAATAGATACTAATTGTCAAAAAGAATAGTAAAATTGTTTGTGTGTGTGTGTGTGTCATGTGGAATATTAAAATAGAGTCTTCAAATATAGGCATGAACTAAATTAAACATTGAAAAAGACATAGAATGACATGCAACAAATTTGCCAAAAATGGACGCAACAGCAACATATACACTGATTATGAACTTTGCTTGATTGATTGTTTTTGACTTGTAAATTTCAAATGTATTGTCAACATCAAAGACTTGAAAAATAAAATCTATTGGGCTGACCCATTAGCATTCGAGAGGCCCAAATTACTTATAATTTTCAAAAGCCACAATTATGATCAGGCACCATCCTTTTAAATACACACTTAGCTACTTAACCAAATAATTACGCAAACAAATTAATTAAGCTTTTTATTGTTTTGGAACTTTTTTAAATAGTAAGCAGATAAGAACTTCAATGGGATAATATCACGATCCACGCCGTTTTCTTTTCAAATAAGTATGATTTCTATTACACAATTTGATTTTCCAACATTGCTTCTAATGTACTCAACATAAAGACCACTCATTAATTAATATCATGTTTTTTTTTTCCTGACCTCATCTTCTTGAATTTTTTTTTTCTTTTTAATCGAAAATCACTTGTGATGTATGAAATAAATGTAAAACTAAATCAACATAATTTAAATTGGAAATTATATCATTTCTAAAAAATTAAGTCGTTTGAAAATTGCAATAAAGAGGTTTAAATCTTTAAGTTTCCTTTATAAGAAAAATATATGATATTTAAGTAAAAATAACATTAAATTTGACATAATAAAATAATTTGTTTTGTGGCAATTTTGAAAATCCAAAATAATTAGCCCAAACCCCAGGTCTAATTTTGTAATTATCTCTGATTTTTTTAAAATTAGGGTTGTAAATTTTGTCGATATAATATTGTTCAAATTTGTTTGAATTTTTATCTTTAAAATTATTTTGAGCTTAGCTAATAATGAATCGAGCTCAAATAGTTTTAACAATCCATCTTCAAGTAACAAAGTTTATTTTTTTCAATCTGAACTTCAAAACTTACTACATGCTCTCCATTATTCATTGTTTCTTAATAGAATAATGTAGATTTTGGAGCATTAATAAATTCCGTGTGTTTTGATCAAGATTTTATACTCAAATTAATTGTAAATTAATAATTGATTAAACATACATCATGTAATTAAAACCAGACAATCAAATTATCAAATCACCTGTTAAGATAAACACAAACAGATAAACAAAATGATGTGTTTGGGGCCAAAAGTTTGGCAGAGCTAATTGGCAAATTAATTATAATCATAATTATGCACAAACCTAGTGCATTAATTATATATCTGGTAATTTCAAAAAGAAAATAAAAAGCAATAAGTTATTTAACGATTAATCTTTTTCACACAATCAAATCAATAATGTCAAAAGATATATAGACTGCGGTATACTTGGCTTGTTGACCCCGCAACCATGCCCAAAATGAAAGGAACCAAACTAATTAAGTGATTTTAAGGTGGAAACTGATTGACTTTTCATCTTTTGTCTGTAAAAGAGGAAGAAAGAGATTATGACAAACAGTTTCATGTGCAAAGACTTTTGGTACCAGTAACTATTGATCAATTATTTCATTTATGTGTTTTACTTTTAAAATCGATAAAATTTATTTACCAAAGACTACAAGAAATTTTCAAAAAATGATTTTCTAACTTAACTTTAAAGTTATCTACAGAATACATATATAATAAAAAATTATTTTTTCCCCAAAGTTTTACCGACAAATTATCAACGGATCATCGACAATTTTTTAAATTAACGAAAAAAATATTTAGGTATTTACCAATAATTTTATATTATGTAGGTAAATATTATATAAAATGATTTTACATACACTTTAATTTTGATTATTTTAATATTTACATACAATTTCTTTTTGTAGGTAAATTGATTTTTTCTTGTAATTAATGAAACTTTTCCTTTGAATGAGGAAAAAGTAAAAATCTCATTTTTAGTTTTAGGTGATATGAGTGAAGTTTCATAACTGAGTGGTGGATGACTTAAAACATAGGACTAATGTTGCATATATTGACTTATAAAATCATTTAAAAACCTATATTTTTTTTTCCACATTGTCAAGAGGATATTAATATAACATAAGTCACAAATTTAACTGCAAATTAATTAATGATACGAGAAAAACAACTATATTTAAAATAAAAATAAATGTTGTTAATTAAAATGGTATGTAAGAGTTGGAAACACTAGAAAAATGATCGTGTTGGCCATGGTTGGGGAACTTCTATTTTTTTAAAAAAAAAATTGATTTTTTGTGAAACATTAGTTCTTGATAACTACGTTTATTTCAGGTGGAGAACATGATTATGATTCTATTATATACCTCGCACATGCCAGCTTCAATAAAAGTAGAAAATGAGTACAATGATTGCTAAGGTAACGCTCATTCATGAATATCTGCCTAACTGCTAAAATTGATTTAATGATATAGTAAAATAAATAGTACGAAACATTTATTAATTAGCGATCTTATAATAATTAAATGTACTAAATGACGATAATTACAAAATACCCACTGAGGTTTGAGCTATATAATTACCAAAAAAATCCAGAGATTTTTGAAAATTACAAAAAACCCTTTAAAGTTTTGATTTTGTCTTAAATTTAAGGGGGTAACTATTATATTTTTATAAATGTCAGGGGAGTTTTAAAATATTTTTTGCTTACGAATGAAAAAATGTAAGACACATTCACATTACACCTCAATAGAATTTTTGTAATTTTAAAAATCGCTGGATTTTATTGTAACATCCCAAACCTCAAGGGTATTTTGTAATTATCCCAAAAATCTTATTACCACTTACAATCTTGTTATTTACACTTGTTTTTCATGTAGAGCAAACATGTTTAGATATTGTCTGGTTGGCCTCAAACCATTTGATTAATCGTCTCTAACTAACTAATGTCCAAAGACCTAAAACATAATTGTCACTATAATGAGTGACAACGGACATGGAATTAAATCAAATTAGTTGGGTATTATGTTAATTAATTAAATTTTTGTGCAAAAATAATTAAGTACATAGACATGCATGCAAGTGAATTTATATAAGTTTGTTTGGCATATGATTATGAGAAAGCAAAAAGTCATAGAAAAATAGATATTTTTGGTGCATGCTTGGGGGGTCACAAAAAACCAAGTGTCCAAGTTGGATTAATATGTCTTTTGGAATCCAGCAGAAGACTTAAATGATTGGAAATCTAGGTCTTTGGTGTACAATAAAAGAGGATAAGGATTATCTTTGTGAAGTTATATTGAGATTCAGATTTTTCCTTTATCCACTCTCACCAAACTGGGCCTGCCTTATGATGTGGTCAAAATTCAAATGCTTGGCTTTCAAATCATCATTAATTTGGATCAATTTGCTGATATATACTAGCTAGCAAACCATATTCTGCTTTTTAAAATAATAAAATAATAAAACGTGGACTAGAATCATGTATCTTGGTTTATTTTCCTTTATCTCCTTTTTCCCTATTTCTGACATAGTGTACAGAACATACGTGACATTCATCCAATACAGTTGAATATGGATATGGACTAGGAAATCGAAATCCAAACTTCGGAGCAAAGCACATGGAATTTTCGGTTCTATTTTTATTCCATCTAATATTTCAAATTTCAATATAATAAATGATGTTAATTGGTGATTGGTGATTTGAGATTAATTTGGGAAGAATTTGAGACTGCTAATTAATATGAAGAGAAGTTGGGCCCAATTCTTTCTACCATATGGGCTTACTGAAGAACCGAGTCTGAAGTTCTATACAATGTCTGTAATAAATATAATCGCAATTGGGCCAATGAGGACATACAGAAGTGTAAATTACAGGAAGAGTGTTTAGGCCCAAGAGAAGGTCTGCATGTGAAGCGATGTGTTTATATTGAACTGGAAAAACTAGTCTTCATAATCATAGCCCAACTTGTTTTTAGTTAGTATTAGCCCAGAGGGCTAAATAAGGGTTATAGCCCGCTAGCTATTCCAATACAATTAACACCATAATTCTAGCTGCCCTTATATTGGGAGTGTAAAAATAGCAGGTAACAACACTCAACAAACTAACAATAGCACAACAAAGAAAAAAAAATAGAATGTATTATTGTAAACATCCACCCCAAATATAAAATCCTTTTGGTAGAAGTTTCTGCATCGGGGCATGAAAGTGAACCCAAACAATATCTTTTTGATCGCATTGTCTCAAGTGTGTGTTTCATATCCTATTTCAACATATTGATTAAAATGCCCCTTGCGCAGCCCAAATAACCCAATGAACCCCCAACCCCCACCCCATCAAAAAAAAAAAAAAAAAAAAAGGAAAAACGAGACATTGTTTATTTGTAACGCTAGCCACATGTACTAAAAATGTGGACACCACTAAATCAGACAAGTAATGGCAGAGGTGCAGGATATTAGATTCTGGTGGACACTTGGCAATCCCAAGCAGCCAATCATAAACCGCCACTCATATCCTTAGCTAGATAAGCCAATTAACTTAACACATTTAACTCTATTTTCTTTTCATTTCTATGCTTATTAAACACGCACCAATCAAATTTTATTACCCTTTGAAGAAGACAAACCAGCAATCGACAATGGCCTCTGCCTGTGCTTTCAGCCATTGCAGCTGTTGCCTTCTCTTCCCCAAGGCAAGTTAAACATTACCAATTTGTATCTCAAAAATTGCAATTTGGGTTCTAATTAAGAATGCGTTTTATCTTTATTTCACCCCGAATAATCCCTTGAGCAGCCAACGTTCTTGTATTTGCCCCCAAGTCCCCAATTTCCCCTATATGAAAAAACAACAAAAAAAAAAGGAAAAACGAGACAATTGTCATTGAAAATGACATTATTTGTAACGTTAGCCACATGTACTAAGAACGCGGACACCACTAAATCAGACAAGTAAAATGGCAGAGGTGCAAGATATTAGATTCTGGTGGCCACTTGGCAATCTCAAGCAGCCAATCACAATCCGCCACTCCTATCCTTAACTAGATAACCCAACTTAATACATTTAACTCTATTTTCTCAATTTTTATGCTTACCAATCAAACACTTGAAGAAACGAATAACATGGCATCTGCCTGTGCTTCATCTGCCATTGCTGCTGTTGCCTTCTCTTCCCCAAGGCAAGTTCTCCATTAACCAATTTACATCTAAAATACAATGCAATTTGGGTACTTTATTTATAATATTTACATCTTCATTTCAATGGTATCATTACATTGTGCACATGTATTGATAACGTCAATTTATATACCTGACCTCATATTAAAGTACGTGATGAAACAAATTTACAGAAAATAGTTGTAAATGTATGTAAAATAACTGTCAAAACATGTAAAATCGTAAAAACCTACAATAGTTATTGGTGAATCTAAAAATGTTGGTGATTCTATTGGTATTTTATAATAATTGTAAAATTTAGTGGCAAAGTCATTTTTATCAAAATTATGTTATAAAATGGAAATTTTTTATCCATCTAAAAAAGAGGCATACAATCATGCTTGATGTTTTTGTGCATGTTAACATTAAACATAAATTAGTGCAATGGTAATCAAGAACCATCTCAGTTAGGCCAGAAATTTGTATTACAAACATCTTTTTTCTTTATATATATATATATAAAATATATAAATAAAAATGACAGTATGATCTTCATTAGAATTCCAGAAATGTTACCATACTATAATATGATATATAATTCGAATCATTTCATTCAAATTCAACTCATAATATACAGTTCCCAGAAAAATGGTTCAATTGTGGGAGCAACTAAGGCTTCTTTCTTTGGAGCAAGAAAATTACGAGTAAGCAAGTTCACAGCTCCGTCCTCGGTCAGATCAGTCGCCGTCTGTGTGGCAGCTGATCCAGACAGGCCATTGTGGTTCCCGGGAGCACCCCGCCCCCATGGCTCGATGGCAGGTTTGGCCACGATCCACATGTATATCATAATGTTGTTAATTTGCTCTACAATAGAGCGCATTTGAGTACTAACGTTTTTAATGTTTGATCTGAATCTTGATTTGCAGCCTTCCAGGGGACTTTGGATTTGATCCTCTTGGCTTAGGTATGTAGCCGAACTTATACAAGTTAAAGCTTATTTTCAGTTAGGGAGTGTTTGCAAGCACTTAGAAAAGTGATTGTCCGCTTTTGGTTTGAAAAAAGATTTAATGTTTTTAAATGTCAACTTATACTTCTGATTTGACATAATTTAATCAGAATCTAGAAGAAGGAGAGTGGTGTTTTAGATTTATGTTTTTGCTTCTCGTTGGCCAGTTCTATTATGGGAGTGTTTGTAAAAACTTATGCCTTTAGAAAAAGTGATTTATTGTAGTAGAAGTAAATGTAATTGAGAACCAGAAGTTGATAGTGTTTGCAAATAAAATTAGAAGTTGAGATTGTTTGGTAAAAAAGTTGTATAAAAGTACTTATTTGTTTGTAAAAATCAAATCAGAAGCAGAATCAAATCTAAAACACCCGTTCCATGTTTTTATATCCTGATTAAATGAAGCAGAAGTTGACATTTGCAAACACTAAATTTTTTTTTTTCAGCCATACGTGAGAAGCACTTTTTTTTAGTGATTTCAAACACTCCCTACAAAATATGTAAAATCAGTTTTACAACTTATTCACCAAACACTTATTTCAAACTTATTCACCTTCTAGTTTTTATTTGCAAATACTATCAATTTCTGATTCTTAACTATTTTTTATCGTCTACTACAATAAATCATCTCCTTGCAAACACTCCCTTAATAATTCTTAACTTCACAAAATAAACATGCAAATTTTCTTACAGGATCCGACCCGGAGAGCTTGAAATGGAACCAGCAAGCAGAGCTTGTGCACTGCAGATGGGCCATGTTAGGTGCCGCCGGCATATTCATCCCCGAATTCCTCACAAAAATCGGCATCCTCAACACGCCTTCATGGTACACTGCCGGCGAACAGGAATACTTCACCGACACGACGACTCTTTTCATCGTCGAGTTGGTTCTTATCGGGTGGGCCGAGGGAAGAAGATGGGCCGACATCATAAAACCCGGATGTGTCAACACTGATCCAATTTTCCCCAACAACAAACTCACTGGAACCGACGTTGGATACCCGGGTGGGCTATGGTTCGACCCGCTCGGGTGGGGCTCAGGCTCGCCGCAGAAAGTGAGGGAACTGAGAGAGAAAGAGATCAAGAATGGGAGATTGGCTATGCTGGCTGTGATGGGAGCATGGTTCCAACATATATATACTGGAACAGGGCCTATTGATAATCTCTTTGCTCACCTTGCTGATCCTGGACATGCTACCATTTTTGCTGTAAGTTTGCAAGAATTCGAATTTCAGCATCGGATATACGGGTTAATTACAAAAAATACCCTTGAGGTTTGACCTAATTACAAGAAAACCCAGCAAATTGCAAAAAATACCCCCGAGGTTTTATTTTTTCTAACATTGAAATCCTTCATAAATAAAAAATATTTCAAAATCCCCCTTCATATTTATAAAAATATTGCAGTTTACGCTTTAATTTTAATACTAAATCAAACCTCAGGGGTACTTTTTGTAATTTTAAAAGTTAGCTGGGTTTTATTGTAATTAGGTTAAACCTCAGGGGTACTATTTGTAATTATCCCAGATATACCTGAAATCATGTATATGAATGTATGCAAAGTAATACTAAGGCTTAACAACTGAGAACATTTTGACATAGCAAACTCTAAAAAAAGAAAAGTGATTCTCAGCTTCTAGGTGGAAGAAACAGTTTTTTGTTTTTTGTTTCTGTCTGAACTGAGAATCACTTTTTTTAGAGTTTGCAGACACTGCGAATATATACATATGTAGCTGGCTACTAATACCTGGTTTCTTGCTTATGTTGTTATAGGCTTTCAGCCCTAAGTGAGAGACCAAGAAACGGAGTCGCTTGAAATGGAAGTCTTGGAGAAGCACGCTGGGGAAAAGACGATAGAATGTGTGTTTCCAATTGATGTAGCATTGTTGGATTTGTGTGTTGCTACAAGAACTTATGCAGTGTACAAATACATTCAAGAAATTCAAACTACGTAAATACAGTAGCTCCATAATCTTTTATTTCCATGATCAATGAAAAATACTTGGATATCAGATTTGCAAAAGCCAGATAACAACCATATATGATATAACGGCACTAGTTCAGCAAAATCAGTCTCATAAAAAGACATATCAAAGATGTGAGAACAATAAAATACATAGTATGGAAGCAAGATATATTTTGTTTCATAAACATTGAATGTTTAAGGACATTGATCTCGGATAAGTAGACAAACAGAGACAGACCCAAAACAGAAAACTTGTAGCAATTTTGGCAATTCACCATACATATAACCAAGCATCTTACAATATACTAATTTGAAATTTCTCACAGAAACAGTGCTGGTTTATTACTTTCAAACCATCAATTATCATTTATCTATATGGAATAAGCTGTGAATCGAAAATGTTGATGCTTGGATTCGCTCAACAACACAAAATGTAAAAATACTGACTGGAAATATGAAAGGTGGCTGTGAAATGCCTTTTATATTGAATTACCGAGCTGGTAAGCTCGGGTCGGTCTCTGGCTTGGCAAAGTTTGAATTTACAAAGATATATAGGAGTTTCTCATCAGAAAATACATATAACATAGTGTTCCAGAGTACTAATTCATACATTGGGCATTAATATTCATGACTGGCTAAGTCCAAGAATCAAGAAACTAACATACAAACACAACTACAACACTGAAGGCAGAAAAATACCCTTTTGCTGACCTTAAATACTCTGTTAATACCAATTTTTTTAACATATAAAACTGAAAAACAGCAGCAATATGAATTAACAAATTTCAGTCTATAAAGCTTTCTCATTTCATAGAATCATTCTATATTTCTCTTCTTTCTCTCCAAGTACCCCATCCACATCATTACATTACTAGTGAAAAAACAGACTCAAAAAAAAAAAAATATTTCTCTTCTTTCAGTACCACAGCCTTTGTTTTCCAAGTACCACACTGAAGATAGAATTAAATATACAATCTTGAGTAATGTATATGAGATTGCAAGCAGCAATCCGCTAAATTTTCTAAAGAATACATAAAAAAATGTTTTCAAGAAGGCTGGTTTGGAGGGGTAGCCGAAATCCGAACCGGAATGGGTCGACCCGTTCCGCTCCCACCGCAGCTACTACACGCCATCCGACCCGAACCAGCACAAGTCCGACAACCCACGTCACTATCCGACCAGCGGGTGCATAGACACGTCGTGCGACCCGACCCGTTGCATCTGGGGCATCTCGGAGCCCTACCCGAGCCCATCATCGAGCCGAGATCCATCACTTGTTTCACGATAACAGCGCCGGCTAAAACGCTTAATCCGGTGGCTAACGGAGCTAAGACGATTGGACCCATTTGAGGGGATGGTCTGAAATGGTGAAGAGAAATGGAGAAAGAGAAGGAGATTTTTTTTTTTGTTTGGTGGTTTTGATGATTTTATCAGAAAATTTTGGGTTTTTTTGTGGTTTATGAAGTGGTGGTGGAGCAGTACACGTAAGTGCAAGGAGGAGTTGTGGAGCTGTGGTGCAGTTTTTGGAGCATTGTGAAGAATGGAATAGATTTTCTTTATCAATTGCCATTTGATTTTATTTAAATGGATTTTCTTTGCTTTTTCTTTACCAAATAGGCAAATACATTTGTTTTCATTATACTTTCCCAAGTTTGAATTTTTCTTCAATGCAAATTTAGGCTTTTGAAACTTGGGCCCAGTTCAAATTTTTGAATTTAATATAAAATCCTTTTAACGTAATAAGTGGGCCGTGTAAACTAGTATTGTTGTTTAGTTTGTTTTAATTTAATCGAACTTCAAAATATGTTTTGAGCTTGGTTTGATTGTTAATTGAGTTTTTTGTAATGTTTACGAATACTTTTACTATTTCAACAAAAGAATCAATAAAAATCACACAATTCAAAGTTAGATATTTTTATACATATTTTATTTTTTTTTTACTAAAAAAGTAGAGATCGATCGAGTTTTTACATATTATCAAAAAAAAATGTGTTCAAGTTTGGTTTGTTATGTTAATGAACCAAGCTAAAACGATTGCTTTTAACGATCGATCATTCGCTTTGTTCGGTAAGTATTTAGTAGTTATGTTTGTTTTTCTAGACCCCATGCAAATTCATAAATTAAATGTTTAATATTTTATAAATTTCGACGGATCATCTATGTTAAAAAGGTGTTTAATCTCATGTTACATTGCATGAATTATTATCATGTGTATACAACTTGTCATATTAAATTTTAACCATAAATATTAATTATCAAATTGTGGAGTTTAAATATTAATGTAAGTAGTTTTTATATACGTGGATTTAAATTTCATTCATTTGCGGGTAATAGTGAGATAAAAAATCGATTATTGAATAGAGGATCTTGTCGGGTTAAAACTTTAAACATTAGTATATGATGTTTCATATTGAAGCATAGATTAGCTTCATCACCCTGTCAAAACTTCTAATTTCATCACCAGACAAGTGTTTGAATTAAAATCAATATTTTCTTTCTTTATTGAAATAGGTTTTAGGGTTGACTCGAGATAAATGAATCAATTACCCGAACCAAAAAATTATTTAAGTTTGTCAAAATATTTTTGACTTTTTGACTTTCTCCAAAAGGAAAAATACATTTAGAAAAATTTTATGGTATTTAGGAGATTTTTAAAATATCTTCAATTTTGGAGAATTAATCCGATTTTTAACCGAAATTATGTTAATTGCTAACTATGACCAAGTTAAAAAGATAAAGATAGAACCGATTTTTAAGAATTTTTTAATACATAAATATATATTATTTTTATCTTATTTATATTTTGATATTGTGACATAATCACATTTAATTAACCTATAAAATTATCATATATCCGTTATCCTCAAAAATGGACTAACCACCATAAAACCACCATTCACGCAAATAAGTAGTAATTTTCGGACTTTTTCAATAGATAAGTCATATTCATTTTTGTTATATTCTACAACTATTATTTGATATTTTTAAAACATTCAAAATGATTTATTATGTATGATTATAAAATTAAAAAAAAGGTCCAATGGTTTGATTTTTGGAGTTGGCAACTGAGAATAATCTCTAGGTCTAGGATGATGTTTTTAATTTTTGTGCTTTTGGTTACTGTCCTGAAATATCCAACTATTGGATATCATGATTTTTTATAAAGATTTTAACTTTTAACTTAAATAATAATAAAAAGAATGATTGTTGTATTTTAGTAGGAAAGACATGATATATACTAACCGAGATGAATTGTATCTCAAAAAAAATGTTTTTAATTTGAGATTCAAATATTGTCCTTTATGGTTGTAGTATTTATTTTGATTTGCACTAAAAAAAGGAATGGACTATAATTATTTGTGTGATTTTTAATTCATTTTTTATTTTTCTTATTTTGTGTGTTGTACTTTTGATTAAAAAATCTTTTGGACCGTCCCGAACCGTCCCGTTAAAACTTAAAACAGTAGTATATGATGTTTGGACGGAGATTGAAGAACGCACTATTCGGTTTAGTGAATTGATTTTTAAAATTCAAAACTTTAATTTAATCACCACAAAAGTGTTTGAATTAAAATCATTTTTTCCCTTTTATTTCTTGAACTAGGTTTGCAACTTGACAGGCCATGGGTTGGATGTGTTTGTGTAAGAATTGGTTGACTGGCGACTAGTTCCTTTGATTTTGTATTAACCATTGCAAAATTGAAGTCCATTACCTCCCAAGTTAGACTGAACCCCACCAACGCCTCACGAGAGCTTTTGAAACTTGGGCCCAGTTCAAATTTTTTGAATTTAATATAAAATCCTTTTAACGTAATTGAAAGTGGGCCGTGTAAATGCTCATCACGAGTGTGGGCCTTAGTTTGGTCATAAGATAGATTAGCCCAAATAATTTCTGAAACCCCCCATAATATTATGGGATTCATACTTCGTTAGCCCAAATTAATGTGAGTGTAGTCAGGTTTACGAGGAATACGAAAATTGTTAGCAATATTTCAACAAAGAATTGTCCTCACACGGATTCAAACCGGTGGTATCGGAGTTTCCACATCAATCACCTTATCATTGACTAACTCTTAAAAAAAAAAAAACTTTGATCTTGTTGTACTCATCGTTTCTTGGAAAATATGTCGGCTGATTTATTTTTTTCTTCAAATAAAGGGAAGATGTCGGCGAGAACGTTTTCGTCATTTACTTGCTGATTGCTGGTGTTATCTTTTTTAATTCGATCAGCTATAGCTTTGTCGGTGGAGGTAATGTCAGTTATGTCGGTAATATAAGTTGAGTCTTTTTCTAATACTAGATTCTCTGCAATTAAGCACATATATTTCCCATGTACAAATGTTTAATTATTTGTGTTTTTTAATTTGGTACAAATGTTAAATAGACTACAGTCCTTATCTGCACATTATTTTATACTTTGGAAGCCGAAATACAAATCTATATCAAATTAATGATCCATTATTAGAGACTTAGAGTAGGTGTTTATATAAAAATTATCATAATATTAATTATCAAGCGTAAATTGGCTTTAAAAAACATTCTGGATTAATGTAACATTGTTATTAGGCGCGCAAATTTTGATATTTTTTTTTCATTAATCAAACCAGTGATGCGCACCTTAGCAAAAATCACTGTTCACGTTAGTCGCAGACGGGATCTCGAAATGCCATAGCCTCCCACAGCCTTCACCAAATATTTCTTGCACAAGAACATATCCGCATACATTTTCTCTACCCTGCGGTCCACGTCGTGCAGGAACACGTGCGTCACACCCAATCTTTTCCGGTTCCTGGCCATGACCGCCGCGGAATATATCGCCGCCATCCTCCCCGGCGCCTTGGGGAAGTAACCCCGCGGCGCATCGATCATTATCATGTCCCATTCTGTAACGTACACCTTATCCGATAGCATGTTCAGTGCTAACCTGCACCCACAAATTAATTAAGTTTGTCAGAAATATTTATAGTTTATTTGTACGTGCAGTGGGGTCAATTCACATCAAGTGAAAATATAGAGTACTAGTGTATAAACTCGATTTGTGCAATACCAAATAAATTTAAGATAGTGGGATATTAATTTATTTGTTTTTTTATGGGAAATTTGTTTTTTCTTTTATGTAATTGCTTGGATTTAGTCCTCTAATTAGTTACTTTTAAAATTTGGTCCCATATTTTTCTAAATTTTGGATGTTTAGTCCGATTTTTAACGAAATTGTATAATTTTACCGTAATTGCTAACTATGACCCATATGTGTGCTAAAAAAATTAAGAATTTTAATGATTTAATGCAAAATTAACACGTAAAAAAGTTTTGGTGACAATTTGGCCCCAAATCACCAAGCCCCCTTTTTTTTGACATATTTACACCTCACCGGACATAATCATCAATTTACTGATTAAATTACACAATGTGTTAATCAAAATATGACTAAATATCTAAATTTAAAAAAATGGACTAAAATTTCAAGATTAACGTTAGATGACCAAATAATTTGTTTTCTCTTAATTTGTTACAAACTATTTATAAAAACTCATAACCATCATTTCATTCCCTTTCATTATTTCTTGATATATCTATTAATAATGATTTGTTAAAACATTCAAATGCATTAATTACAATAGTTTCTTACCAATATTACAACAAATTTGTTAGGAAGAAAAAAATGGGCCAAGCTTTTGAAAATTTGAAATATTGCAAAAAAATCTAGCAAGTTTCAGGTAAAAATTAATTAACATAAACAAATAGATAAATTTGTTATTATATACCTGCACTTACTATTGCCACGTAGGAATGAGCTGTTTGCCCAACAGTCAGGTTCGGTTCGGTAGTGTCGGAGCAGTTCATCGGCCTCGGAGAGCTGCGTCCGATACGGCACCGTTTCGGCGTGGAGAGCCGGCGCGTCTTTCATCACCGCCTTGAACCATTTCGGATCCTCTTCCAGGAATAGCGTGGTGCCACGTGGATTGAGTGCGGCCCACATGAGCGAATCATGGCCCAGCCCGAAAACGAGGAAATCACATGGTGCGATTAATTTGAGAACGTCGAAAGTTACCGTGATCTCGCCCAGGGATTGCTGTGGCACCACGCGCGACGTCGCGTAGTGGAGAATGGCCTCTAGCTGGAGGGTCGTCGTGGTGGGTTTTTTTGCTGTGTGTTTCCCCCACGCGCCGCCGCAGATTAGAGGGGAGGAGTATGGGGTGGTGGTTGTGGAGAGAGCAATGAGGGAGGCCCCGCCGATTAAACCCACCACCAGGAGGCCGAGAATACATGGCTTCTCGAGCTTCAAGTATTGGTTCTCGTTAAGGACTTTTAGCATTGTTTTACGATTACAGATGTGTTTGACTAGTGATTTAGTGGTGTCTGAATATGGTAATGTTGTTTTGGGGGATATTTTAGAAGAGTTTAAGAAAAGAGGTGGAAAACTCTACAATTGAAGTAGATAATTTGTAGGAGGCCCCGAGATCAAACCCACCACAGGATTTTGCCGAGTTGATAAGTGGTGAGCTTGATTGGACTCGTTAAGGACTTTTAGCATTGTTTTGGTTTGAATATGTGTTTGACTAATTTGTTCTTTGAAATATTGTAATGATTGTTATTGAGATTTTTAGAAAAACCTTGGTTTTCTCCTAGGATTATCACTAATTCATATGTCTCGATTCCCGACCCGCCTATCTAAGTAGCCTCTTGTATAGGTGGGGTCGCCTTTCGACTTTCCCCTCATAAAAAAAGATAATTTGTATGAGAGATATTTTGTAGTTGTTACTACTTGTTAGAGAAAAGAGCAGCGTGCTATGGAGAGGGAAATGACGTTTTTTCTCACAATTCTTTCAATCTGTCGTTTTTCATTTGTTTTTTTTCTTAATTTGCAAGTCCTACTCCTACAAAAAGGACAGTAGATAATAAGGAAATAAGAGTGGAAAATACCGACATCGGGGATTTGGGAAATAATTAAAGAGATAGAATGAACATTTTCAGATTTTTTTTTTGACCAATTTGAAGTTTTTCGGATAAACAATTGTCCTTTTTTTAAAATTAAGGTTAACATAAGATAATGACAGTACAAGGGCATGCATGATGCGTTTTTCTGAGAAAGTTTAAACCTGGATCGTGAATATCCATTCAAACTCAAAGTAAGGATAAAAAACGAACCAAACTACTTGATACTTGTTTCGAGATCGATTGTCAAAAGTTCGTTTGGACTTGGTTTATTAACATAGAAGATCAAGCTTGAACACATATTTCCATTCAATAAGATGTAAAGCTCGGCTCGAGCTCGACTTGATTAGTAAAAAAATAATAAAATGTGTGAAAAAAACATCAAGCTACTCGAGCTCGATTCGTGTTCATCTTAACTAAACTCGTTCGAGCTCGATTCGATTAATAATTAAACTAAACTCAAATAAATTTTTTGAAGCTCGGCTAAAATTTAAATAAGTTTGAACAATATCGGCCCATATTTATCAGCCCAAAGAGCAAACCAGGGTGAAGAGGAGTTATGCTTATGGGCCGTCATAATGCTATGTGATTAGGGCGTGGCCCAAAATGAAGGCCCGGTTACCAATAACTGTTCAGTGTTGACTGGTTGACTTGTTACCAACGAAAATAAAAACCGAAAACCTGTATAATTGTTTTTAATTCCCATCTCGTTCTCGCTCTCTCGAAATATTGCCCTACTGTCGAATCTCTCGCCTGCCCCAGCTTCTGCGTCCAAACCCTCTGCACAAAGCAAAAGATCTTTCATTCTCTTGCGATGTCTCAGGTATTTTTTTGTTATTCCTCAGCTATTTATTCCTTTTATTCGTTTATCCCTAATTTTGTGGAAGTTTTAAAATGATTGGGGGGTTTTCTGGTTCTTCCAAATGTAATTTGTGTATATTTGGATTGTGTTGATAAAGTGACAATTACGATTTAATTAATGTAATATTTGAGTTATTCTGTTGTATTTCAGGTTGATAACAGAAATTCTTCAGCTGCTAAACGTGCACGAACGGATGGTATGTTAGTCATCTCGATTGACGTACCTTTGTTTTGTTTTTATTATCGTATTTGCTTATCTTTGTATACAAATGAATAATGACCTTTTTTATTATTATAAGAATGTACATTTAGCCTTTAAATGGTGAAAAATATGATATGGATGTGTAACAAATATCTAATCGAATCTTGATTTGCAATAGAACTCCTATAATATTTCCTGTTAATAGAATGTTATTGTTGTTTCCTTCTCTAAAGATGTGTGAGATTTTCAAAAAGTCCAAATGGGAAAAATGTCCAAATGGATGTGTTAGGATTTGAAAAGTGAACTCAATGTAGTATAATCTATTTGGATGATACAAAAGCCATAATAATATTGTCTAGGTATTACTATGTTAGCAACTCAATGTAGTATAATCTATTTGGATGCAACTTGTTAGGATATCAATTTATTTTACACTACGAGCTGTTGAGAAGTGTTTGGGCATTGTTGATTGCTTCGATTTTTTCTGTATTTGTTCATTTTTTGGTTGGCAAAGCTCATATTGTATTTATCTTATATCAAAGGTGTTAAATATGATTATATATAATGAAATGATTCGGGGTGTCTGATAATCAGACAACCCACCCTCTGGTTGTACATATAAACACATTTTGGGTGAAACTTGTGCGTTTCTAAACAAAAGTTGCTATGTTTTGTTCAACTTTCTCCTTGTGCCACCTGATCCTGTATGAGTGCAAAATCATGTATTTGCATCTGCGTAAATCTATTTAGGCTACGTTCCCCCCACCCTCTCTGCATATAGAAAGAAATGAAAATTCACTATTCATATGCATCGATCTAGTGCTTCTATTTGGTGGATAATGCTCCTGCAAGTTTATGCTCAAACCATTATCTTGTTATATTGCATTTTCTTTTTTCTTTTCTTTTTTTTTTGCGTGTGGGCCTCAACTTCAGCATGCATATTTCGCGCATGTCAAATGTCGTCATTTCTCTCCAACAATCAATATTCTAGAGCCATCTCCAGACGTGTATAGGAAGCCTACTTTGATTATCTTGATGGATGTTCTCTTTATGCTAAGTAATGGAACATACATGGCTTCTTGGGTTGTGGTTTGGTTGTTATTTGTTAAGCGTTATTTTGACTGGTTTGTGCTGTCCAAAAATAACTTTGATTTATTGTGGACTCTGAATTTTACTTTTGAATCAAATAAAATACAGAACATTTTAGAATATTGATACTTCAAATAAAAGTTATTCTACGAGAACCCAAACTTAAGCTATGTATATGATTCTTGCAGCTAGACATGAGGTCCTGAAATGCTAGCGTTGTTTTGATATTATTTTGAGCTTGTTGCATTTGTAGGTGGCCGGAGAGAAGATGACTGGACCTGCCCTAGCTGTGGGAATGTGAATTTCTCTTTTAGGACAACTTGTAATATGCGTAACTGCACTCAGCCTAGGCCAGCTGATCACAACTCGGTAAGAATTTAAAATTACAAAAGAAGTATGCCATTTTGCATGATTTTTCATGAATCTGACTATTTAAGATAAGAATTCTATTGTCTGTTATATAGTACATTGTTAAATTATATATGCATGTAATATGAAAAATTATACCTTCTGTCCCAGTTTAAGTTTTTATGAATTAGCAATTAGTTATAGAAGAGAATTGGGAAGCAACAATTGGTATACTATTTTCATCTCCAAATAGTCGCTATGGAGTATATATTCACCATTTTGTTTATTGTTTATAAAATATGCATATAGTCTCCATGTCTACCCACCTACCTTTTTTCTTTTCTATTCTTTACCAAGAGAAAGGAAAGCACATCAAAATTCAGTGCTTAAATTCTTCAAAGCATGGTTCTGTACAATGGTTTTAATATTGGCTTGTCTGGGTATCCAATAGGGAACCTGCATAATAGAACTTTTTTTATCTCCAATGAAATGATGTAACCGTTCACCTGATTTCTTTATTTGGGGAACAAATCTCTCATTTTCATTTTTGTACTCTTTTCTTCTCAATTATTTTCATCAGCATCTTAAATTTATCTGGTCTTGCTCGACCTACTAACTAAGTCACTATTTCAGAAATATGCTGCCAAGCCAGTGCAAGCACCTCAGGGATACTTATCTGCAGCTCCTTATGTAGGCTCTGGTGCACCCTCCTCCATGTATATGGGTGTACAACCTTATGGCTCTTCTGTGTTCAACGGAACATCTGTGCGTCCGTATGATGTTCCATTTTCTGGAGGTTCGGCCTATCATTATAACTATGGAGGCCGTTTTTCTGGCGGCAGCCCATATCGACCCTTACATTTATCTGGTCCCCCTCCTTACTCGGACGGATCAATTATGCGAAATGGTATGTTCTCCATCTTGTCAGTAGTTATTTCCATATGTGCTGCCAATTTGTACAATACACCTTTGAAATGTGGCATCTTCAAGTATTGTTGTTTGTTGTTGGTTCATGTCCCTTATATTTTCCCACCTTGTAGGTGGCATGTATGGATTGCCACCGATGATGGATCAGTATGGCCTGGGTTACCCTATGAGCCCTGCCATGGTAAGTTTGCATTGTGAAACCATAATTGTTATTCTCTTTAATAAAACTTGTGAATGGTTTACTATGCAACATTCCCTTTTTTTTCCTGCTTCTGTATGGGACTTATGTTGCATATGTAGAAGTCTTTTAATAATAGCTATATGGTGTCATTATTCTACATTGATGATAGATGATAGGCATTTTGTTTTGGTTTAATAACCTGTTCCTCAGGGAGGGTGGGAAATCTGGCATTTGTGTTTCCTCCTTCAAAAGAGGAATGTATTTTTTTGACTTGGAAACTGAACATACCTAGATTGTTTGCTTGACTATCACGTGAATAATCTTCAGCAGGGGCCAAGACCTGGGTTTTTCGCAGAGGATAAATCTCATAAGGCTGGTGGTACGTACCACCCCTTGTGTAGTCTAAATCCGACTTTTTTTTTTTTGGTATAAATTACCAATTGATATTATGCTTTGCTAGATGGAACTCGTGACAATGACTGGGCTTGTCCCAAGTGTGGAAATGTCAATTTTTCATTTAGAACAGTTTGCAACATGAGGAAGTGCAATACACCTAAGCCGGGATCTCAGGTTTGATTTTCTATCTTTTGGTTTTCCACATTTAAATCTGTAAATGGTGTCATCAAATGTATCCTTATATTGGGCAATTGCCTCCACTGATGCTGGAATGCGTTGTCCTTAGTCAAGACTCAAGAGTTGAGGATTGAATGTGTGTGGAACTTAATGTATAGTTTACTTAATAAGCTATTTATTTTTGAAATATGTATTTATAATGCACTGCTGATGAATGCAGGGTGCAAAATCAGGCAAGAGTTCAAGTAAGTGTGTTACATCACAAATGTGGTTTTCTTTTACACCACAAATAGAAAATGAAGTGTCTTGCTATTAATATACTATGTACTTACAATGTCGTGATTCAGAGCCAGACATGCCAGAAGGGAGCTGGAAGTGTGAGAAATGCAACAACATTAACTACCCTTTTAGGACCAAGTGTAACAGACAGAACTGCGGTGCTGATAAACCTTCCGAGTCAAAAAAGTCTTCGTCGGATGCTGCTGATGCGAATGATCAGGTCTGTTGTGTTATATTTTTACCTTGTATTACACTTTACTTCAAATCATTTGTTGCTTTGGGTCCTCCATATATGTGTAACAAAACAAAATTGATATGTACTGAAAGTTGCAATCTAAGGATATTCGCATTTCTTGTATTTTTTTTCCGTTGTTTGATTCTGGAGGTGCTTTCCTGTCAGTTTTCTACTTCATTTCCTCTTGGTCTTTTAATGTATTAATAGAGTTGTCTACTGTTCCAGTGAGTACTAGGCATGTCTGAGAAGGTCCAGAGTTGTCCAGCATTGCTCGGTGTGGGTGTCTGAAAGTCAGTCATGTCATCTTCCTGTTGCTGCAGTTGTTGAGTTACTCAGCGTTCTTACAATTCGTGTCAAGTTGTATTAACTCTCCCGGTATCCTGTGGTCGTTACCCTGACAAATTTGCATCATGTGTCTGTCAGATTGCTCTTGCTAAAATTTGAATCTGGTTGCTATTCTCTAGGATTTTGTACTATGGCATAATTTAGTGGTATGGTAAGTTACATTTTTAGCTATATTCTTTTGTGTCTTCAGTTTGGTTTTAATTGTCTGTGCTCTTGAAGGGTCTGTGTTTTCAAAACAGCCTCTGCAAAGTCGTGTTATTTTAAGTTGGCTTCATTGTGTGGGTAAAAGGTGTCTCTCCATTTTTGCATAGCAGTAGCTTCAGAAATTATTGTCTGGCCATCTGTGGTGGCTGATGCCAAGTTGATAGCTTTCTATGTTGTCGAAGTTCTACATGTAGAATCTTCTCGGTGGCTTTCGGGTTGTGTTTCATTTTGAAGTGAAGTGAAAGCATCCACCGTGTTTGGGGTCGTCTCTAATGCATGTGGATTGAAAAATAGAATATTCTTACTTCTTGTTTTCATTTTGTGGTAAAAAGGTGCGAAATCTTAGATATTGAGTCTGAAAATTACAAAAAACTCCAGATGTTTTTTAAAATTACAAAAAAAACTCTTGATGTTTGATTCTGTCTTACATGTTTCCCCTTCATAAGCAAAAAAATTCAAAACCCCCTCCCATTATTTATGACATAATCAAACTTGAGAGGGGCTTTTTATATTGAAACATCTTCCGATTTTTTTTTTTTAATTAGCCCAACCTTAGGGTTTTTTTGTAATTATCCCTAAATATTATTCTTCTAACTAAGATCTGAACGTGAGCGTCCCTGTCCCTGTCTTGGAGCCGTAGGTATTGCGGCATCGTAATTATGTGTTTTGATGGATGATTCACCCCATCTTCATTAATGTATAGATTACGGAAAGACCAATTATATTTCAATGCTATAGTGGATGTTGAATATATTTTTCACCTCATAACATGCTCATATGACATATGTTCATTTTTTGATTTTTTTCTCCCGATGTGGATAATGTCTTTGACAGAATATATCTAGTTACTTTCAAGACTCAAAATTTTCTCGTTTGTGTTGCGTCTCCTTTGGGGGGTCCAATCATCTGAATAAAGTAGGATGGTTTCGACCTAAGTCATTTGAATCAAGACGTTAATATGTTTTATACGTGTTCGGAACTCTAGATAAGCTTCCGGCCAAAATCACAGTGGATGTTTGCTTCGCATTCAGAAAGATCTGAATGGTTGTTTTTATTAATCAGTGAAGTTGAAACAGTAAATTTGAAACGCAGCTAGAAGCAGTGGTATCATGCATTAATGCATTTGCCTTTTCGGTCTATATATTGGATTTCAATTAGGTTATACCTTCATGAAGATTTCAATATTCTTGAGCTACCCATTGATTCAAGTATGTTATTTCTATTTACTAAAATTATTAATAGTATTAAAAATAGTACTATAAGAAACTTTATTGAGTATAAAATTACATAATTAACTACCGTACCGTAAGTTCTCATGATTTCTAAGAATAGAGTTATTATGATGGTCAATAGTTCTACTTCTCTCTCCTTTTTCTCCTTTTTTCTTTAATTAAATACCTAATCTCAGAAGGTGGGACGATTTGCAGGAACCCGTGCATATATATAAAGAATAATGTTCTAGTTTGTTTTGATATGTTCCCTAATCAGAAACCAACAAATAAATGAAAAATAGATCTGACTGTTAAAAACAACTGTCAACTGCTTGTTTTTTTCGTTTTTTTTTTCACCAGCCTCATAAATTGGTGCTCGAGTCAATCAATTTCCTCTTGGCTGTATTCGTGTAAAGGCTGTCAAACTTAGCAAAGCTTGAAAATGTGGCCCAAAATGAAGTTTGGTCTGTGCATGGGTCCATCTTTAATTTGGTAGCCGTGCATCAAACAGCTGCTATGGGACAAGTATGGGTCAATCTCCTTGTCTCAATTTTCCAAACTCCAAATCATGTCAAACCATATGCCGACAAAATGAAAAACCTATACTAACTTTAATAAAATGGTCCAAAATTTATCTTGAAACTACATATCAAATCCACTCGACCCTGATGCGAAACAAGGCAAAATCCACCTCGCGGAGCCCTTGCCGAGTAATTATCTACTTTTCTACTAAGAAATATTACAATTACCCTCTTTTATATTCAAGACATAATCAAAGAAAGAAAAGGTTTTTTTTTTTGTAATTTTGAAACATTTCTAAATTTTTTGCAATTAGCCTGAACTTCAAGGATTTTTTTTTTTGTTTGTAATTAAACCAAGATATAATTTGGGCCTCCGTGTATATATTACTAATTGATGATGTCTACTCTAAACAAGTCAAAGATATATATAGTATCAAAATATCTGATTAATGCATTCATTCGAAGGGGCGACTAATCATATTGAAAGCGACCATTAAAGGGCACAAACTGAATCATTCCAACAACTGCTGTCTGAAAACAAGGCCGCTTCCGACCAGATAGTTTTTGAATTATGAATGCAAGATGTCACGGTCTTGTTAACATGTTCCATTAAGAAAAGTAGAAAACACGATCCGATCGGCAACATGATAATCAAAATCCTATGCAAGGAGCCAACAATCTATAATTTCCAGCGTTCTAAAACTACGCAAACTATTGAAGCTTCAGCGTATTCTGTGCCATTGAAGAAATAGAAACTTACTAACCTTAATACATGAACGTATTTCTTCTGAATGATCAATTTAATATATTAGAATAGAAGTCAGCCTCATACGGTGTTTTGAAAAGCTGGATTTCCTGAAAGTTACTGTTTGTGGCCAAAGATTGAAGGTGGGGATGCGTCGAATGCTGTCCACCCAGCCAGAAATCCGAAGAAGAGAGGGGCACACCTTCAGGGATTGCATGAATCATCGGCTGAGTAATGTTGGAATCATTTTCTTGCATTGGATGGTGTAATGGAATGGATTCTGGTTCACATGAATCCCAGGAATTGCTTGACAGAAGAGAGAGAGCACGATCTGGTGCTGCATCTAGGGAAGAGATTAGGGATCCCTTGGAACCTGGAAAATACAAGAGAAAGATATCACTGCTTAAAAGTCTAGTTTGCACTTATATGACATCAAGTTCGGGTTTTACTTTCGAGTGCAAGTAGCATAAGTCTATCATAATGGACACTTATATTTGAACTCACTCAGCACAAAGTTTTGATTTAATTCTATCAACGGTATTTCTAATTTCCCAAAAAAAAAAGGTTATTTCTAAAGGTAAACCTACATGAATCCCACTCAAGAAACACTTTGATCTGGTTTACTCTTGACTCGTTATCCTAGCAGATTTGAGCAGTAATTTTCAATTAGAGCTAACTGATTACATGTTAGACTAAATAATCACAAAACTGTAAGTACTGTCCGAAAAAAACATTGTATATATATGTATATGTATATGTATATCCCCTGAAATAGGAAACCAAACCTGGGTTAAAAACCTCAGACGTGGAGTTCTTGGATGGGAAGAGTCCATTGGATCCATTTTGCATATTGACGGCACGTGGCAATTTGATTCCTGGCATATGCATTTGTTCATCAGCATTTCCATCTCCATTAGACTTCAAAGGATACCCTTTTGTTAGTGTGAACTTGGAGTTGCATGCACTATCCCATATGGAATTTGCAGGAGTTCTAGAGTGAATAAGTGGAGAATTGTTCAACAGAAAACTCATCTGCTGGTTTCCTCCTGAACAGCAAATTCGACAGACATTATCAGATCAGGCACTAAATTCCGACAGATAAAATGCATAGAGCTACAAGTGTTTAGTACATGACCACCCTTTCAAATACTGCTTTTCCACTTTATTTGGACTTCCAAGATTGTTGTTGTTCAATTTCGGGAGCGGCAAGAATGATTAAGGCATAACTTGCAATGGCAGGAAATAAAGTTGAATAGAGTAGACCTAATGCTTGAGTGAGAACTGTTTCTGCAAACTTCTATTTAGTTATATTATGTTGGTTGTTTATATTTTCTCAGATCCTGAAGCTTCTGGCCTAAATTGAGCATGTTCGTGTTGGAACACAATGTAAACAATCTAAATGGTGCATTTGTTTCTTGTGGAATTAGTCCAACTCCATGTTTTCTAACAGAAATAGTTCTACAAAACGACAACAGAAGTTCTTTTAAGGTTCAGCAAGTCACCTGATTCTTTTATGTCAAGTCCTTTTAATGGTTTTGGAAAACAAAGATAATACAATAAGCAATCTTTTACGTATTTTTGAAAAGACAAAGTTCGTATGGTATCGGTACTTTACATATTTTATTATTCCTATTAAATGGAAAGATATGGAATACGATAAATCTGCAGAACACGCTAGTCAAGCAAGCTAGATTATATCTGTGAATTTTCTATAAGTGATAATGGGGCATTCGGTGAAGTATATGCTGACAACAGGAATAGAAAAATATAAAACACAACTAGATCCATTACCATAGAATGGCGATGAGAGCCTAGTCGAATTAAACTGGATAGTTTCCTGCTGTGGCTTGCGGCGACGTGCATTATGATCAGAAAGTCTTCTTCGACAACTGCGCTTTTTTCATCGAATTCACACAAACTATGAAACCTTCACAGAAATAAGCAGCATTCAACCTTTGAAATATTCGAAACTAGCTAAAAGGTGTTTGCATAAAATGTGGAATAAGATGCGGTCATTTGGAAGTCATTACTAGCTACACATATTTTTACAAAGAATTACCTGCTGCACTGTTGGCAAAACCGACGTTCAAAGCCTCCCACAATAACCTTAGGGCATTTTGAATGACTATCACAAACCCTATGCTTTCGGTGATATTCTTTAGCCTGAGAAAGATCAGTGTTGCAGCCCTCCACTTGACAACATATAGGAGCATTTTGACCAGATGATTTAGTTTTCTTCAGTGTTGTGGAAGATGGAGTAGGCATTACAGAAAAGGATGTACTCTTAATCGAGCCTCCACCACTGCTGTTCTCGAAATACGTTCGCTTTCCAAGCCTCAAACCAATCAACGGCTCCCCAGAGCCAACAGAAGCCTCCAGAGGTGGAGAAGTTCCAGAAGATTCTTTTCCTTTCATTTCCATTTTCTTGCTAAAATTTCCAGAAGAGCCCTCAAATGTAGTACTGAATCTGAAGTTGGGCGTTTGCATACCATCCTTAATGGATGAATCAGTAGATGCTGATATCGAACTCTTAGCTGAAGAACCCTGCCCACCATCAAACCCAGAAGCGCCACTATGACCATCAGCCCTTGACAAATTGAACGGTCCAGGATGAATTTCTCCATCATCAACAATCATCCAGTCCGCTAATTGCAGCTTCTTGGGACTTTCAGTTGCTTTTGAACCAAACCCGATAAAGTTTTCCCAATCCCACTTCGCATTCCACTCCATCTCAGCAAAGTGGCTCATTTATCAGAAGAAGTTAATTATCTCTGTGCACAGGATGATACATAATGGAATTGGACACTGGATCTGGGATTATAAAATCAAGACCACTCAAAATATGCTCAACAAGAAAGAAATTGAAGAATTAAAAATGTAAATAAGGCTAAACAGTAAAACTTTTAGGAATTACCAAGAAACTGTACCTTAGAGATGTGAGAATAAATCACCCCATGAAGATGCTTGGATCTCCTGTTTCAAGGAATTGAGGAAATCGCAAAGAGAAGAATCAATAGACTTCCTTTCAAAAATCAAATGTTCAAATTCCACATTCAAAACGAAGCAAAAACAAGAAGTAAAAACAATACAGGTCTTGAAATGCGAACTGGCAAATCAACAGAACTCATTCTTCAACCCCAAAAGTTCAAGTCAATGGAGATTTTCACAGCACAAAATCCCAGATTTTTTTTAATAATTTCTTTTGTTTTTTAATTTCCGAAGGTGCCTTCAAATCATTCCACTAGACTTAGTCCCCAACAAGAAATACAAACAGCAAAATAACTTAATTACAGCTCCGCTGGTGAATAAATATATCACACCATCCATCACTCAAAGACAGAGCATTTCCTATTGTAGGTAAAGAATGAAGGAAGTGGGATGAGATTATACTTGCTTATCTTCTGCCCACTTTACTGCACCAGATCAGAAAAGTAAAAAAGAGGAGTTTAACCACTTACTGCCACTATTCAACCTCTTTGCAGAGAAAGGTAGCTGTTCAATTAAACTCCATGAGAACTATACTTTTATCTCTTTTCTTTTTCTCAAGCTTCATATAAAAAATTTCACCACCCCATTTTCTTTCCTACGAAAAACAAAGCAATATATACGAGTGTGATTTACTAAGACCCACTTGCCAAAAAACCAGAGGAGATATAAAAAGGTGTATCACAAATATGGTGAAATGAATTTGTATGTATGGGAATCGAAAAAGTCAGAAAAATGTCTAAAGGTCGCTTTCGATGCCTTTTCCCAAGTCCCACCTACCCCAAAAATTACAGTATTGAGAAAAGCTTAAAACACCCAAAAATTCTTCCAAACCATAACAGCACACTGCTCATATGATCTGAAGTAGTAAAAAAAAAAATATCTGATAAACATTCATTAAAAAAATAGTTTTCAACTTTTTTATTGTGTTTAAAACAGGAAAAACGATGGTGGTTAATGGGGCAGTTATGGTCCCCCATCTAGGGTTTTTTTATTGGAATCAACATCCGAAAGCAGAAGGAAAAAAACCTTTCTCACTGCACACAGAAAATGTTTGGAAAAAAACCACTAAAACATTACTTAAATTAAAAGGAAAAAAAGAAAAACACAAACAAAAGAAGTAGAGATAAAAAGCATCTTTCTTCCCCAATTTCCAAAGTTGAACTTCTTTTTTCCCAGATTTTGCACACAATCGGAAAGTTTCAGCTAATAATCCGTTGTGCAAAATTCCTCCACTATTTATCCAAAAATAGCAACAAAAAAAAATATACATAAATCAGAACTAATCATTTTCCCCCTTTCGCAGTTTGCTAACTAATCAATGATTGCAGAGATTAGAATCAGAGAGTTTGTCAATCAGCTGCATATGATTGAATTGGATAAAAAAAACAACCAAACAGAGAATTAGAAGAAAAAAAAATGCTTACCAGTAGAAAAAAATAAGAAAAAATTGAGGAATGGGTAAAAGTAGAATGAGCTGTGTGTTTGTTTTTACTATTTGAAGAAAGTGTGAGTGTTGGAAGTGTGAAAACCAAACAGAGATGTTCCCTTTTTCACTGGGTGGGGGAGTGGTAGGCTGTGCGAGGGTCTACAGATTTGCTGTGGAGCCGACGGATATATTAGCTGGTCCAGCCCGGCCCACCAGGCTACTAAATTATGGAGTATTTTTTTTTTTGAGGAAAAATTATGGAGTATTAGTTATTATATATACTTAATTATCTTTATGATGTAAAATATTAAAACTAAAGATCCAAGATTTGGAAACTATGGCTACAAAGCCTAAAATATGATCAAGCAAGGAGTTTATTTTTATATTAACTCGAAACTAGTGGTGAAAATTTCTGATACGATCACGAACTTGACTTGGATTTATTGAGAGAAACTCAAATACGAGAAACCCGAATACGAATATGACTAGAACGATATTACCAAATTGTCTTCAAACATAATATTTTATATTTTATTTATTTTTTATGTATTATGAATATAATTCGAATTAGCCTAAAACTAAACATGAACGCGACTCGATAACCCGAATTGCCCCTACTCAAAATACGTATTGGGTCAAGTTTTTAGTGACGAGCTCAAGAATGACTCGTATAGAATTTCAATTATTTATAAAATGTAATGAATATTAATCCCTTATATTCAAATGAGTTAACGTTTTACGAAAAATCTCACACATTAAGGATTGTGTTAAAATACTCAATATACCATTAATTAATTATAATTGTTGTTTTTGGAACAAACAAATTAGGCATTATTGTTAGTTGAAAAATGATGCATCATAAATATATTTACTAAATGAAATAATAATATAATAGTTTGGGAAAAAAATCATTTTCACATCAATCTTGAAAATGCTAAAACCTCGTTCTTTTTGAAGAGTTTTTTATCTGCCAAAATGACACCTACTTTGATTGGAAGGGAATATATCGTTAAGTTGCTAGTAAGTAAACTCAACCAACTATAACTTAAAGTAGATAAATATTTTTAACTTTTAACTTTAATTTAATGAAGCTCAATATTTGGAACATAAATTTGAGTTAACTCAATTTATTGTTCCCAAATAAGAGGAAGGGGTATGGTGGGTGGGAGGGGATATGGTCCAGATGGACCACTGGTGAGCTGTTTTACACTAAAAGACAGGGGCATTATGGTCAGGAAGGATTTGATAAAATGCGGAAGCGTCCAGTGGAGTTTCGATGGTGGTGACAGAGGTTTACGGTGGGGATCGTGGGGAGGAGGCATCGACGGTGGGGATTGAAATGGTGAGGTAAAGGACAGATTATTGTGGGCACTGGCACATGGCAGAGAACAGGTGGTGGAACAGTGGTGGAGAGTGGACGCGTGTCCCACTGGGTCGACTCGGAGCTTTTCGGTTACAAGTATTTTGTCTGTTTCCTTGTCATTTTTCGTTTTTTTATTTTTCAATACTTTTTTAGAGAATGTTTTTTTCACAACGTATCATGATTTTTGCGTTTTTTGTTAGGGATAATTACAGAAAAATCCATGAATTTTAGGATAATTACAAAAAAAATCCAAAATATTTTAAAATTACAAAAAGCTCCATGAAGCTTGATTATTGATATGTTTTAAATTTAAGAGGGTAAGTGTAATATTTTATAAATATTATGGTCAGGAAGGATTTGATAAAATATCAGTGGAGTTTTTTGACAGAGATTTGTGGAGATCGTGGGGGAGGAGGCATCGACGGTGGGGATTGAAATGGTGAATTATTGTGGGCACTGGCACATGGCAGAGAACAGATTTTTGGAACAGTTTGAGAGTGGAAACTGGGTCGACTAAAGCTTTTTATAATTAGTCTGAATTTTGTCTTTTTCCTTTCATTTTTCCTTTTTTTATTTTTATTTTTCAATCATTTTTAGAGAATCTTTTTCAATATGAATTTTTCGTTTTTTTGTTGGCATAATTAAATACCAAAATTGGACAATCATAAATGTTACAAAATGTAGGGAAATGGAATAATGGATTGAAGCTTTTTTTTTTTTTTGTTGTATAATTTAGGATTCTTTTTTGAGTCCACCTCATGAGGTTTTTATGAGGTGATTAGTTTGCTTTTGTAAACAAGAGAAAAGTAGTCACATATTTGTTCATTTAAATAGCTCAAAAGACTTATTTGAGCAAATGATGTTTATTTCAAATATAATATTTAAATAAAATTATTTGAAATTTTTTTCTAAATCAGGAAAATCAAACAAAATAAAATTCCAAGATATTTTTGTGACATATTTTGAAAAATCATTTTTTTCTCTTAGTCGAATTTGGGGATTTTTGAAAATATCCATTTGGATCAAATCATTCTTTTCAAACGCTTTTCCAAAATGCAATGGCATTATTAGCTGCTAAAATTTGGACAATCATATATGATTTTGAGAGATTAAATCCAAGCTTTTTTTCTTTTTTAATTATTTTCTCGATTTTTTGTTTTCCACTAACATTAATTTTCCAGCATTATAACAAATTTCATTATTCTAAACAGAAAGAAAAAAAAAATAAACAAATTTTATCATCATTCCTTTAGTGAATTTAAATTACAATATTAATTTCGTTTCACAGTTGGATATTTTTGTCTGAAATGCCATACATTTTTATAAATTTGACACTTAATAATAAGTCTGAGTTACATTAAGGGGGGAAGTTTAGAAATTTTGTTGGGAAATTTTCAAGTTAGAAGTGGGAAAATCAACTCCAATTAAGGTAACTAAGCTTGATTTGAACAGATGACTTGTTGGCCATAATGTGACAAAGGGTTCAATAAGTAATCCTAATTACCAGCCAAATAATATTTCAGGGACCACCTTCTTATGCCAAAGTCAAACTACCTTACTTCAATTACATTATAGGGGATAATTAAAAAAAAAACTGAGGTTGGGGGTAATTACAAAAATATCTAGAGGTTTTTTAAAATTGCAAAAAGCTCCTTGAGGTTTGATTCTATATTATATTTTTCCCTTCAAAAGCAAAAAATATTACAAAACCCTCATATATTTATAGAAATATTACAGTTATCCACTTAAATTTAAGATATAATAAAACCTGATGGATTTTTTTTTATAATTTTGAAACATCTTTGAATTTTTTTTATAATTAGTGCAAACCACATGGGTTTTCTGTAATTATCCCTTATATTAATTATTATCAACTATGGCTAAATCCTAGCCTGAAATTTTGAACACTTAGCTCAGATTCCCCCTAATATTTTCTCCCTTTCTTTTTTGTGGATACTTTTTGCTAATGTTTTGAGTTTGATCATGTTTAATCCTCCTTACTATTATAGAATTTAATAATTTTTCCGGGCATGATGCCCTAAGATATAAATCACGTTTTTTTTACTAAATAAATAAATAAATAAATTTTAATCACTCGCTACTTTTTTAATTTAAATTTTAAACACATTATTACTCATACTGCTAAAAAAATCAAAAAAAAAAAAACTTTTTTCTCTCATCTCAACACTAGCTAGTTGACAACTTATAATACTAATAGGGATTAAATGCGAGAAACCGAATCCTAACCTATACCTCTAACCAAATATGGGCGTTGAAATTTGGTTTATCTACTAAATAGTGGATTATCTACGCATAAAAGTCTAATTAGGGTATAATTAAGACATTAATGGACTGCTCTACGTGTCACGCTTTTCTTTCATTGGATATAAATGAATGGGGTTGGATAAATTTATTTGTAGTTTGAAGTTAAATAATTGTATGCGAATTCTTAATTTGATTGTTAGTTTGTAGAATTTTAATCGGAAATAAAAAAGCAATTTAGGCTCGAGTTATTTATTATTTTATTTATATAGTTTTTTTTTTCTTCTGGTTGATTGACCCGAGTTTCAGATTAAAGAATTCAACTCGCACTAACTTTTAACGATCAATCTTTTATAGTTTATCGAGTATATTAATTTATATTTTAATCTTAGTATTTTCTTTGTGATTCATATTGAAAATGAATTAAACACAATTTTTCTTGAGGTCCAAAATTATAGGTTTCGGACAATCAACACGAGTCGTCTATCATGGATAATTCAGAATCAGATTTCATGTTCCATTTCTTATTTCACTCTATTGATGTTCGACACATGTATTTATATCTAGAAAAATTATCAACAACTCGTGATTATCTTATAAAGGTGTGCCCATTATTTAATGTATCAATAGAATGAAACAACAAAGAAATTCCACCACAAATGTGAAAGAAAAATCTTTTAAATACAGTACTAAAATTTACTTGATGGATTGGTATAATAAACAATTCTAAACCACATTAATACATGTGAAACCATCAGTCTAAAATCTTTTAAATACAATACTAGTATTTACTTGATGGATTGGTATAATAGTTTTGACACAAAAGTGAATCTAAACCTCAGTTTAAGCACACATCTTGGCAATTAAATTAACCAAATAAATAGCTGGACCACTTTGAAAGTTCGATGCTACAACTAATTAATAAAATAACTTTATACTGTGATTATTTTCTGACACCAAATTAACTGTTATAATTAAATTAACCAAACAAATAAAAGCTCGATGCTACAACTAATTAATAAAAGGCAAATAAATTTCAACATTTTTATACTGTGATTAAAAAATTAAATAGTAGTAGTAATTAAAGAAGTAGGCAAGTAGGTTTAAAAAGTGCAGTTTTACAGAATACATTAATTTCGTGTTTTTTAAGGTTGGCTGTTGGAAGCACGCAAGTGAAAGGGGTCAAATGATAATTTGAAGACACGAGAGAGATCTCATTCTCATAATTAATTGTGGTCTCCACGTGAGCCTAATAACCAGTCTTGTTTACTGTCTTCTAGATGTACTTTCAAACTCTTCTCAAATCTCCATGAATATTATTGCTTTATGCTTAATTAATTAGATAAGGTATAAAATACTATATACTAATAAAATGGGAATAAATGCACCAAGAAATTAAAACATTTTTTTTCCCATGTATTTTCATTCGAAATTAAAGAGATAGCGGATTAATGAAGTTGAATTAATGAATTGAATATGAGTTTGATCCTCTGTTTCAAATTAAATCTATTTTTTAAATAAACCTTAATATTAGATGATATTATACATTTAATGTGTATTAGGAAAGTGAAATATATGAAACACACAAATTGAAATTGTGAATTTAAAATTTGATATAAGAACAAATTAGTTATTTACGAGCAAAACATGTAACATGAATCAATCGACATATTCTAAATTTCAAAGTTCCCAATATAACTATATAAGTTAGTGCAAAAAGTAAATGGACATAAAAAATTATAGAGCTTTCAAGGATGGATGAAAGCATGAGGATGCATAATATGTTGGAAATTATGAACACTAACACATCAACATTTACAAAATTTCAAAAATACATTTATTTTTTTTTTTTAAAGATATTATCAATTTTTTTTAAACTTTATTTTTTTGCATCGAATGTTATTTTTCTGAAATCTTGGCCCGTAAAATGCAACAGCAAACAAATTCATGGCCCATTAGGGAGCGTATTGGGCCCTAGTCCAACAAAAGATATCAATTCTAGTATATGGTTTTCATCAATTGTTCCTTTACACAAACAAAAAGTGTCAAGTGTGTTCTAATTTAAAAGTCAATTATGGACTGGAATTTCGGAAAATGGATATAAACATATCGACAAATATAGGCTATAGCAATAACGTTAAAATAATAATGATAATAGTAATAAGAATATCAATAACATTCATAAGTACTATGCAATTAATCACTTGTTAATTAGAATTGATGGTCTAATTCAATTTAATTTTCATGAAATTTACTTGTTTTCTTTTTAAGGTTTCATCATAGGATTACAAGAGTAAATCATTTCATGGCCGCCGACTATCACTATCTTGCCTTGGTACGGTTCTAATTTTTGTTTGAACTATTGCAAACAATTCAAAAAGGCATGTCGATGAACAACTTAAATTGTCATAATATACGATCGACATTAAGAAAGTGGTTTCAACTCAATCCAAATCAATTTCACACTATAAAAGAAAAATACTTCTTTAATAATTGATTGCTTCAAATTTTATATTAAACTTTTATCTCATGAACAATTCTTCATATAATTGTTTTTTTGACAGTTGTGCTACGTCCAACATAACATAAATCCCACTATTTTTTAGAATCAATATGAATTTCTACAACTGATTACAATAGTGAAAAACAACAACATGCCCTATAGGATAATAAACCTATGTAGATCTAAAACACAATTTTAAACCTAAATAGATATAACTGATCTGCAGAATTAGAACTTCGAAACATAAACGCTGGACAAAACACGTACAAAGATGATCTTACTTTGATCACGTATCGTCGAGTAATGGATCATTTGATCTTCTGAACAAAATCCCACATATGAAAACAAACTTATTAGCCGAAAAAATAACCTATGAAGAGCAAAAAATGGCTAGAGTTTTGAGATAAGAAAAAAAGAGTTTTTATTAAAATTTAACATAAATCCCAATATAACATGATATCATTTCATCATTTAATGTAAAACACCTTATATAGTATAATTTTCCAAAATTCACTCGCCCCATTAACCGTTCTCCGAGTTTGGTGGATTTCAGCACAAATTTGATATTTTTGTTAATACAAAGATTAATGTTTTTAACAATCTTTAATTTAGAGAGGGAAGTGCGCCATTAGAAGAGCACCCTTAATTTTATTGTTTAATGCTTAAAGAACATACTTTTTTTTTTCCTTTAATTTCTCATACGAATATATTTAAAAAGGAAAATTAAAAACTAATAAGATTTTCGTTCAACACATAAAATATTCTTTTCGGGGGTATAAGCAAATAAAAAGTCATAATAGAAGAATAAAGCATCTGAACAACATCACACTTTCTTCTTTTATGCAGCCTGCATTTTTTTTATGGAGTATTTGCCTAGTGTTTTATGGCCATATTCAATTAATTAAATCTAAAGATCCCGTCTAATTCCAATTAGTTATTATCTAGACGTTGGACTCTCCTTGTTCGTCTATATTTTTCTTCCGATTAAGCTCGCCTAACATTGTCCAGTCCTCGCCTAGCCCTACCCAAACTCCGCCTAGACGTTAGATCCCAATTTGCCGCCTGTCCAACGCCCGTTTTTTAGAAAAGTGATTAAAAGAATAAAAGAATAGGTTTGGCAAGTTCCCACCTTCAATCACGTGGATGAATCGCTATCATACAAGTTTACTTAAACCCCACCATTGAATTCTTCCATAAGATAAACTAATTAAAACTTTATAAACATGTATTAATTAGGCCAAGTAATTAAGTTAATGATTTGTTTAATGATCTAATGACCACATTTTCATCTTACGGCCGGAAAATGTGGACTGTGGTTGTATAATTAATATTGATGCCAATGGGGACATTATTAAAAAAATAATATATTTTCTAACAAAAAAATGAAAAAAGGCTAATTAGGAGTTGTACTTTGAGGATTTAGAATATTTGTGATTTGAGTATTCATATAGATGTCAGCTTTGAAATTGTCAGGTAGAATGTCTTAATCTTTGATTAATTTCTATAATATTTTTGGTTCAAGTGTTCCTTACAAGATGACATAAGAATGTTTCTTATAATTTTGTTTGGAGGGATACCAACACTTTAAGCTAATTCACACTGTTTTTCATTTTTCAAACTGCCTATGCATAAGAATTTTTATTGTTTTTTCTCTTAAAAAACTTTCAATTAACCACCGCAAAATTTACCAACGAAAATAATTTTGTCACTAAATTTTACAGTTATCTACGGAATTAAAAATATTATTTTTCCCCAAATTATACCGACCGATTACCGACAAATCATCAACAATTTTTAAATTTATCGACAGAAATATGATAGGTATTTATCAACAATTTTAGAATTTGTTGGCAAATATTTACCTACAATGATTTTATCTATACTTTACAGTTATCCTAATACTTATCAACATATTTTTCTTGGTTATTTCTTGTAGTGATAATTCGGTTAAAGTTTGAAATTTTAAAAAGAAGTGACTAATATGGATGGATGTGCTTTTTAGTAGTTTTTATGACTTTAGAGAAAAAAATATCCATAAATGAGGAAGGTAAGAGGCATGAAAAGTTTTATCCAGAAAGGACTCTAACCTCTTTATTATAAATGCGTTTCATGTTATGTCCCATTAGCTTTTTATCGTGATAGGAAGAAAATAATGTCTTCCACCTACTGCTGCCAATTAATGAATCCCCACAATTTCAAAACAATTATAAGTCCAGAGTTTATTAGTATCAATGCTGCATTGACCATTCTAGCTTTTAAAGTTTTAAATCTATTTTTTCTTCTTTTTGGTTTTGAGTTAAAGTTTTGAGGACGACCTACAAAAAATATAATTATTTATTATTCTGCTATTGGAAATAAAAATACATAAGTCTTTCATAATCTCAATTAGAAAAACGCAATTTGGAGAATTACCATTTAATGCCAACTTTGGTGGAAGGGGGTAAAACATAATAAACTCAAATTAGTTTAGTGACAAAACAATGGAGTGATTACCTGGAAATACTTTGGTCGCTTGCGTCATATTCATTTTCTTTTATCTCAGATGGAATTTGTTGCGTCTTACATATTCAAATAAGGTAATAGAGTAGCAGATCGACTTTCTAAGTTATCTGGCTCGTCCACTTGTACAGTTCTCCTCCAGAAGTTATCTTAATTTATTTAACGGACGATTATATTGTTAGACAACGCCATTATTTTTCTTAATTTTTTCTTTTTGTTTTTAAGCTTTTTCATGGTATGATCAACATGTGATCATTTTGCCTTATAGTGTGATTTTATCTTTGCTAGTTCTAATTGGGGGTACTCTTTGATAAGATTTTTCCACTCGGATTTTACATTGATAGATTTTATCGATACCTCTTTTTCAGGCTAACAACTTACATTGATAGATTTTATCAATACCTCTTTTTCAGACTAACAACTAACTAATCTGCTTCTGATCAACTCCCTTTTGCTTTCTCTTATATAATCTTCATTTCTTTACAAAAATATACCAGAGTGGTTACTTGTTCCAACCTTTTTCCTTTTCTTTTCAGATTACTTGCTCCAATTTTGAAACATTTTATAATAATAAGCATTTGCTGATACAAATAACTTAATGAAGTTGATATTTTCATCCCTAAAGATTGTGCACATTGTCTCATCCTTTCATACATTTAAATTTATAAATGAAACCAATTTTCCACTTATATTAATATATATTCTACCCTTGGTTTCAATTTTTTATTATGGCCTACCCTACTTAGCCCCCTATCCCCCCCACCCCCAACCCCTAGCCTTGAAGAAATTGTAGATAAGCGATGAGCACTAGAAAACACTTTGAGAGCTAGCAGAACGACCCCATTAGGCCACGTGGCAGTGAGATGCTCCATAAAAATTTCTCACTCCAGGAATTCAACACGTAGCACCAAAAATATAAAAGCCCATTATGGGCTATTATGTAAGGAGGTCAACGTCATTGGTCCAGCCAAATGACTGGTGGGCTGACGTGGGCCGTCGCTTTCGAAAGCCCAGAACACAACACAAAAAAGAAAAAAAAAAAAAAAGGAAAAGATAAAAAAGAAGTGGGTGTAGTGATGGCCTAATCACTTCATGACAAGGCATTGGCCAAAAGCCACCTTATCTATATGCCTATTCTTTGTGGCAAAATCACCACATTGCCATTATCTTTTTCTTTTTTCTTTTTGTTCTCTCTCATTTATATATTTCACATTTTAATGCCAATATTGCCCTCCAAAATGTCAACTTTTGTTGTATGTGATAAGTCTTAGTTCTTGGGCTTTTTGGTAATTTTGCTGTTTGTCCTTTCACTATTGATTAATTTAATGAATGGGCATATGTAGGAAGACAAAGTCTTTTCCAATCATATAATAGGTTTGTTGGTTACAACTTACAACCTTAGCCTATAAAAGTCATTTTGTCACCGGCAAAAGGCTTCAATGGTATAAGGTGAATTTTTTTCTTTTTTACTACAAGGTAGGTCATGATAGGGTGGGAGTGATGGGGTTAGATTAAAAATTGGATAGGTTAAAAATGATCAACCAATCAAAATACAATCAATTTGCTAGGTGGATTTAATGAACACAGGTGTTCGAATTTAGATCTTTCAGTGTTTTTGAAATTTATCAGCTCTCCTCCAATCAGTACTCTCAACTTATTAAAAAAAACTAGTGTCCGCCAAATAGAAGTTCGTTTTTGAAGGAGGTGTATTTTGAGCAAGTCTTTTCTTTTTCAAAAGATTTTCATTTATTCTATTTGATATATATTGTTTACTTCTTTTTTTTAATAAAATAATTGAATGACAAAAGAATATAATAATATTTCCTCAAAATTGTTACAAATTAACCCCAATCATTCATTATGGCATCTTCTGTCTTTATTAGGAAAAGAAAAAAATATTTTATGTAATGGCATGCATTAATAAGTGTTGTGAATTTTTTATGCCACTTTCACGGACTAAATATGGACAAACTCATTGTTTTTAATGTAATAATTCTACTTGTCATGCTCATTAATATGTTTTTTAATAAGAGAATCAAATATTAATTGTGTGAACTTTATTCTATCTAGAAGCTTAGTGCTGTAAGCCTCTTGCTAAACAGTAATTTAGATTCCAATTAAAGGGGCAAAAGCAAAACATAATAACACCTTGAGGGTACATCATGGGGCCTCAAGTTTCCATCCATTTTTGCATTTCTTGCTTTATTGTTTATCTATATTCCCCTTTCAACTTGCCTCTCAATACTCAATCCCCTATTTATATATACATACTTTTTTTGTCCAATGATTTTTTTGACAATCTAGACATTAAGTTTAATATGGAGGGATGTGTCCGAACGACAGTAATCCATAAGGAAAGATGTAAAGACCACCACAATATTTCAAATGAGAATATGTTTCTACAGAGGATAAAGAGACCCGAACAATATTTCATCGGAAGAATGCATCCCAAATCACTTTAGTCCTTACCAACTCGGTTATGCTATGGGGCTTTGTCCAATGATTAATTAAAATTACAGGACATGGAAATGTCAAAAGGAAAAATAAAATAAAATAAGAATTGTCACTTATGATATACTATATGATTGCGAGGGGTAGTTATGACTTTTTACTCCAGAAGCATACAAAAAAGAACAATATGTTTAACTTGTTGGCGTGTAGGACTTGTCCAGTGGATGTGAACACCAAAGAAAGTTGGCAAAAGCAGTGATTTTTTTCTTGGTGAGTGGAGGTATACCTTTTCTGCCCTCTTTAATATATTATTTTGTTTCACATTTCTTTGTACTTGTTTTATCCTCCAATAATTAAAATGTTAAAATAATATCTACAAATTTTATCTTTTTCTCGTGTGTTTTTTCTTTTTCTTTTTTTGTTTTTCCTTTCTGGGTCGGATGGAGATGGATGGATGGATGGATGAAATGGGATATTAGGATATGAGATAATGGTCCTTTGCTAGCAGACATTTCTACCACCATATTCCCCTCATCTTGCTTTCACAGATTCTTCTTGCATGGTATCCGTATTAATCAAAGCTCTTATTTTTCCCTCCTTAGATGCTTTTTTCTCTCTCTTCTTTCTCATAGTGGGAACATTATTTACTGCAGCAATCATTAATCTTTCGAGCATATTATTACCTTAGTTGTCTAGAACTCCTATAGTTGGCTCATTTGAGAGTCAAACTCAAATACCCATAATCCCACTTGTCTGATTAGTTTGATTTTCAAGAATTTAAGGTTTCCAGCTTAAAACAAGGTTTTTTTTTTTGCTGCAGATTCTTTGTTTGGGGGTTTTTGTTGTTTTTTGCTTCTAGGGGTTGTTTATGATTTGATTTGATTGTTACTGTTAGGGGAATCTTTGCTTGGTTAAATCTGGAGCATTTTCCTCTGGCTGAGCTTTTGGTTGGTAGCTAACTGGATAGAAATCAAAATTCTATTTTGTATTTGAAAAAAAAGTTGGTATCTTGGAGATTCCTTGATTCTTGTTCCGGTGGGATGTCTGAGAATTTCTTATATTCCTCAATACTAAGTCTTTGAGCTTAAATTTTGAAGCAATTTAGTTGGATAAGTTATCATCATTGTCTCTAGTATGATTTTGAGGTCATAGATGGTGATTTACTGTAGACTTGACTGCAGGGTAGCTGAATCTGGTAGTGTTTGAGTAGTATTTGTCCTTGTTATTCTCTTTGTTAGATGAATTTACTTGATATAATTGGATTTGGGTTGAAGGTGGGCCATCTTCTTTTGTTGCTGTGTTACTGGTTTCTATCTCTGATCTCTTTGAATTGGCTAAGTAATGGAGGAATCATGACCACCAAGACTGGTTTGTTTGGTGATGGAGGGCAAATATGGAAATTGTGGGATCATATTTCAGAGTGTGGTTGTAAGATCCAACATCCTTATTCTCTGTTTATTGGGTCAAGAAAAGTGAGGAAGAACTGGTGGAGGAAGCTTTTGATAGCATGGATAGTATTCGGGATTATACTTTCTTTGGCGGTTTTTTGGTACTTGAGCTCACAGGCTGTGGAGAAGAGGAAGGAGACACTTGGTAGTATGTGTGATGAGAGGGCCAGGATGTTGCAAGATCAGTTTAATGTTAGTATGAATCATATACAGGCAATGTCTGTTATGATTTCAATCTTTCACCATGGCAAAAACCCATCTGCAATTGATCAGGTAAAACATGTGCTTTTAATAGAAGTGATTTACAATAGCAGAAGTGAGAAACAATTGAGAATTAGGAGTTGGTAGTGTTTGTAAATAGAAGCTGAAAGTTGATTAAGTTAATAGAGAGTGTTTGATGAATAAGTTGTAAAAAATGCTAAACCAGAAGCATAATCAGAAATCTGAAGCACCCCTCCCCCGATTTTTGATTCTGATTAAATTTTACATAATCATAATTCATAAGCAAAAATTGACATTTTTTTAAATATGTTGGGAGTAGTGGTTGGAGGGGAGGGGATAAATTTCAAATAAACTCAAAGATATAGGGTTCGAACCTGGTCAACACCCTTATAAAGGGTTAGTGATACCACTTGAGCTATAAGTTCGTGGTAGCAAAAATTGACATTTGAAAACACTAAAAGCTACTTTTTTCTTCAACCAAAATCCGACAATCATTTTTTTTAAGTGTTTGCAAACACTCCCTAAAGCAGTTTGTGATTGCTGAAACTAATTGTGTGACCTATGGCGGTTATGGGCGAATTTATTAGCTGGTTGATTGACCATTTCTTTGAGACACTTGTTCACTGGGAGCTGGATGCGTATTTCTTTTACTCCGTGAAGCTATCATATATCTGATAATTATGCTGTTAGTATCCATAGTCGTATGAGTTATATGTACATATATGGCCATTTTAGATTTGGTTAGAGGAAAGGGGTTATTTTTGTCAAGAATATGCATCCACCTTCTCATATGTAATGAAGTTCCTTGGTTACTTGACTGATGGCTTTAGCATTTCGAACCAGATTCTGTTCTTAGTTTTTTAATCTCAATTCGTTGTTTAAATTCAAAAATTTGCAGAGAACTTTTGCGAGGTATACAGAAAAAACATCATTTGAGAGACCACTTACAAGTGGAGTAGCATATGCAGTGAGGGTGCTCCATTCTGAAAGAGAGCAATTTGAGATTCAACAAGGATGGTCAATTAAGAGAATGGATAATGTTGAACAAACCCCAGTTCATGAAGACGAATATGATCCAGCAGACCTAGAGCCATCCCCCGTGCAGGACGAATATGCCCCTGTCATTTTTGCACAAGATACCGTTGCTCATGTAATTTCTGTCGATGTGCTGTCCGGAAAGGTATTTTTTTTTGCCGTCCAATAATTGATAATTTCTCTACAGTATAGGCTTTATTAGTGTGAGGAAATTTTCTACATAAGCCTATCATGTAATGGGGACGCAGAAAGTAGAGTAACTTTAAATGATTGATTTTGATATGAGAAGGAGAAATACTTTATGACTCAAGTATCTGTGCTAACAGGAAGACCGTGACAATGTGTTGCGTGCAAGAGAATCGGGAAAAGGTGTCCTCACTGCTCCATTCAGGTTACTCAAAACGAATCGGCTAGGAGTGATACTTACGTTTGCCGTCTACAAAAGAGATCTCTCCCTTGATGCAACCCCTGCTGAAAGGATTCAAGCCGCTGCTGGGTATGTCATCTGACTTCAAATTATATATTTGAATTTTGTGCAAATAGGCCTGTTTAGCCATTTGGCCCAAGTCAACATCTTTTTTAGCCATTTTGGCCAAAAACTGACAGTCATACCTCATTGTATTATCTGGTGAGTTACTTGGCAATTTTTTGAAAAATCGATGTTGTGCATTTCTCGCACCGAGAAATGAACTTCGACGCTAAGAAATGTTTCCGGGACCGAGAAATGAATAACGTGGCTAAAAAATATGTTGGCTTGGGTTTAATGGCTAAAAAATTTCAGGAGTTGAATTTTCTTACCATTTAGAGTGAAGGGGATGAGGTTGAATAAGAAACCCTTTTCCATATTTCGACCTCTTCGAACAGGTATCTTGGTGGTGTCTTTGATATCGAATCACTTGTAGAGAAACTGCTTCAACAGCTTGCTAGCAAACAAACTATCCTTGTGAATGTGTGTGATACCACCAATATCTCCCATCCTATCAGCATGTACGGTTCAAACACCTCGTCTGATGGGATGCATCATGTCAGTGCTCTTAACTTCGGAGATCCATTCAGAAAGCATGAGATGATTTGCAGGTGACTTGAACTCTTTTTTCTTCAAAGTTTTTTTTTCCTTTTTTTTTGGGGAGCTGTCTTTCATGCCCTTCTAGGCTCTCGAGTGTTTATCAGTTGAAGCCATAATTATGAAGCTATAAGCAACCTAGATGACTGGATAAATAAGTAGATGTTGTATGTTGGTTAAAAGGGATATCATATTGATGCAGATTCAAGCAAAAGCAACCATGGCCATGGTTTGCAGTAAGTACATCAATTGGCATCCTTATAATTGCACTGCTCGTGGGGCAAATATTCTATGCTACTGTGAATCGAATAGCAAAAGTTGAGGATGATTATCATGAGATGATGGAGCTTAAGAAACGTGCCGAGGCTGCTGATGTTGCAAAGTCGCAGGTGTTTATTTTTTCTTGCTTTTGTTAGATTATATTGCTATTGAATCTTAAGTATAAATGTAGTCCAAGTGCATCTAATTGAATTTCTTTCTGATGCAGTTTCTTGCTACAGTTTCCCATGAAATCAGAACCCCAATGAATGGTGTTCTTGGTCAGTCGACAAAATAGATCTTTTACATCAATATTTCAGAATCTAATGTAGTGTTCTGATAGTCTCTCTGTCATGTGTCGTACCAGGAATGCTGCAAATGCTTATGGATACACATCTAGACGAAACTCAACAAGATTATGTCAGAACTGCAAGAGAGAGTGGTAAAGCATTAGTTTCGCTCATAAATGAGGTTTTGGACCAAGCGAAGATTGAATCTGGTAAGCTTGAGCTCGAAGCAGTTAGCTTTGATTTGAGGGCGATTCTTGATGATGTTTTATCGCTGTTTTCTGGAAAATCACAAGATAAAAAAGTCGAGGTAAAATTATAGGTTTTTTACTTCCGTCTTTCTTCGTTTTTTCCTGTTTAGTCAGTGTTCTAACTTGAATCCCATTTTATCTATAATGATTGCAAGAGCAGTTGGCTGTTTACGTCTCTAGTAAAGTCCCTGTAACACTGGTTGGTGATCCTGGAAGATTTCGGCAGATTGTTACGAATCTGGTGGGCAACTCGATCAAAGTGAGTTTAGTCAAAATTTTCTATTCTACTTTTTAAGTAAATTTGGAAATTGTTCTTTGGATATCACTCTGACATGCTGTGGATATTTGAATGGGCGTCTATTTAGTATAAAAACAGTCAGTAATGTCGTACGTAAAGACATGATCAAAGCCTTTTCTTTTATAATTTAAAGGGATAATCACAAAAGAAAACCTGAGGTTTGGACTAATTACAAAAAAACCTAGATGTTTCTGAAAATTGCAAAAATCCCCTTGAGGTTTTATTCGTATTACATTTTACCCCTTCATAAGCAAAACAACATTTCAGACCCCCTTCCCCCCTATTTATAAAAATGTTACAATTATCCCCTTAAAGATAATACATAATCATCAAACCTGAGGGGGCATTTTGTAATTTTGAAACTTGTCTTTTTTTTTTTTTTTTTGTAATTAACCCAAACCTGGGGGGTTGTAATTATCCCTAATTTAAAAGAGCAAATATATGTTACCTGTTGCTCGTGCCGCATTTTGATGTTCACGGACTATATATTTATTTTGCAGTTCACTGATAAAGGACACATATTTGTGACTGTTCATCTCGTCGAAGAAGTTGTGGAAATGGAAACAGAGAGAGACCCCTCTAGTTCCTTGAGTGGGTTGCCTGTAGTCGAAAGAAGACGAAGCTGGGCGGGATTTAGAACTTTCAATCAAGACACATCCACCTCATCTTCTTCATTATCGTCCTTACCCGACCAAATACACATAATCGTATCAGTTGAGGACACAGGTCAAGGAATCCCAGTCGAAGCTCAATCCCGTGTTTTCAACCCTTTCATGCAAGTGGGCCCCTCCATTACCCGAACGCATGGCGGCACGGGCATTGGTCTAAGCATTAGCAAGTGCTTGGTCCACCTCATGAAAGGTGAAATCGGGTTGGCAAGTTTGCCACAGATTGGGTCCACCTTTACTTTCACAGCTGTTTTCACTAACGGCTGCTCCAATTTCAACGACCATATAAGTCAGCAAGTCAACAATCAGTCAAACACTATTTCCTCCGAATTCCAGGGGATGAAAGCTCTCCTAGTGGACTCGAACCGGGTACGTGCTAAGGTCTCCAAATATCACATCGAAAGAATTGGGGTCCATGTCGAAGTCATTTCTGATCTCAGTCTAGGTTTCTCCCCGGGAGAAACACCTATACACATGGTTTTCATTGAAGAAGAAATCTGGGATAAGAATTTAGGCATGTCGTTTGTATTATTGAACAAATTAAGTAAAGATTACGGGGTCACTCCTAAAACGTTGATTCTGTCCAATTCTGCTAATTCCACTCGATCTGGTTTTTCGACTTCTGGTGTTCCCACCCCATTTGTTGTAACAAAACCATTGAGAGCAAGTATGCTTGCTGCGTCCCTACAGCGGGCCATGGGTGTTAGGGGCCGAGGAAACCATTGCAACGAAGAGCTTCGTACATTGTCCCTCAGCAATCTCCTTCATGGTAGAAAAATTTTAGTCGTGGATGACAATCCAGTGAATCTCAGGGTGGCTGCTGGTGCGCTGAAAAAGTATGGTGCTGAAGTGGTCCATGCAGAAAGGGGGAAAGACGCCATCCGATTGCTAACTCCGCCCCATTATTTTGATGCCTGTTTTATGGATATTCAGATGCCTGAAATGGACGGGTAAGCATTATTGCCTCATTGATTTTTTAGATGAATTGATTTAATTTTTTTTCTCGTTATTTGTGGTTAAATGTAGAATGGTGGTTGCATGTTTGAAGCAGCTTTTCGGCTAATATTACAAAAAATACCCTTGAGATTAAGTTTATTACCAAAAAAACCCAGTTACCTTCCAAAATCAAATATCCTTTTGATATTTGTTTCTAATTTGCAAACTACACTTATTTAGGGTATTTGTTAAGCAAATACAAATGTCAATGGGGTGTTTGTTATACCTTAAGGGGCTTTTTGTAATTTGCCTAAACTCGGGTAATTTTTGTAATGTACCATTTCCCCCCCTACTATATATACATCTTATGTCACTACTGATATCTTTTTACGATACACTTCTTTTGTTATAAAATTGCATTTATAGTAACTATTCAAAAAAATTTTTAAAAAAAATCCTACAGGTTTGAAGCTACAAGGAGAATTAGGGACATTGAATCTAGCATCAAGAGTGGTATCCAGAGTGGAGAACTCTCTGTGGAAGCTTATGGAAATGTGTCAGAGTGGCATGTGCCGATTTTGGCCATGACTGCTGACGTCATCCAGGCAACAAGTGAAGAATGCTCCAAGTGTGGAATGGATGGTTACGTCTCGAAACCGTTCGAGGCGGAGCAACTTTATCGGGAAGTTTCGCGCTTTTTTCAGACAGTGTCGGATGAGAATCACTAGAAACAACTTTCTAGTGGATGCTCATGATGATGCAAGCAAAAATGCCTGTTTTTTTAGGCACCAAGGAGTCTGTACATTGGTTGTGCATATTTCCCAATTGTGAGTATGCCGCTAACCTGATGATCATTATACTTCTGTTGAACTCTCTCAGTCTCTTGGTTATTGGATCGGGATAATTACAAAAACTCCCTAAGATTTGGGCTAAAAATACAAAAGTTAAGGGTTATTTTGCAATTTTCAAAATTCTGGGTTTTTTGTAATTAGCTAGAACCTCAGGGTGGATTTTGTAATAATCCCTATTGGATTTAAAGTACAAAGCGCCTGATCAATGTGTCTTCATTGCCTTCATTTATGCAGGAAAGAGCATTTTTCTTCGGTTAAAAGAGAATGTAAATATAAAAGGTGTTGAAGATTCTTTGTGGAGATTTCATTGTGGACTGGACAAGGGAGCTCATTTGTTTTTCATGCAGCATTAGAGGTTGCAGTAAGATTTGATGGGCTAGTCGTTCTGAGAATAGCGTAGTTTTGCGTCGTCCTTGGAATGAACCTTGGAATGAACCAAAGTTGTATTACTGGCAGTGAGAGACAATTTTTTTTTTTTTTAATATTTTTAGTGAAATTCTAAAGGCTTGGAATTTTATTTGTATGATAACAATTAGATTAGTAAAACAATTTAGCATGTAGAAAATTGTATTATAGTATATGTTTTGGTCCTTTGGAGCTTGAATAAAAGAAAATATGTCATGAGGGCATTATTTGTAGCCAATTTACTCATTGTAGCAGGGATTTTTGTGATGTGCCAAATGCATGTTTGTTTAGTGTAAGTTGTGTAATGAATATGGTGAAAAATGTTGCAACAAGATGCTTAACTGGGGTTTTTACTCTTACTCATTTTTGCATACAACTAAATGACATGCCATTACAGTGACATACATATTAAATCATAATATAAACAAAACTGCTGCTGTTTGAAGTAGACTTTTCCTATTAGAAAGGAAAATGTGAAAGGGTTATATGTATTTTGAGTGGCTTACATACAAATAAGTCTATGTTGCACGATTTGACATGTGGTCGATATGTCCGAGTGGTTAAGGAGACAGACTTGAAATCTGTTGGGCTTCGCCCGCGCAGGTTCGAACCCTGCTGTCGACGGTTGTCTTTTTTTTTTTTTTTTTGTTTAAGGATAATTACAAAAAAACACCTCGAGCTTTGAGCTAATTACAAAAAACTCCAAGAGATGTTTTAACAAAAATATCTTCTGTATTAAACTTAATTGGGTAATTGTTATGTTTGTATAACTCTCGGTTTTTTTTTTTTTACATTCAACGTCAAGGGGTTTACTACAATTGTAAAAAATTTCTGGAGTATTTTGCCTCAAGATTTTTTTTTTTCGTGTAATTATCCCTTTGTTTATGTAAGTGTTTTAAATTTTTTCAGAAGCATTTTCCTTATTCAATGTGAAATCATAATACTTACTACAAATATTCAAAATCTATATCACTTTTTAAACCTTCAAAATCAAAAACCTATATAAAAAAATTAATAACAAAGGAATATTACAACCCAAAAGCCAAAAGGAACAAAAGGAAAAGCATTTTAAGTTATAAAACAAAGAATAATAAGCGTTGAAAAGACGCTACCATCTGCTATGACAAATTTACCCCCAAACATATCTTAAAAACCCTCTCCTTATTTCGTTTCTACTTCCTGGTTAATTAGCAGTATAGCCTATAGCAAACAACGCACATCCAACGGCGGCGATGGATCCTGACGCTGTATCCAAGGCGTTCGTGGAGCATTACTATTCAACGTTCGACACAAACCGGGCCGGGCTTGTCAGCCTGTACCAGGATGCATCCATGCTCACTTTTGAGGGCCAGAAAATCCAGGGCGCCCAAGCTATTGCTGCAAAGCTAGCCAATTTGCCGTTTCAGCAGTGCCAGCATCAGATCTCTACCGTCGATTGCCAGCCCTCCGGCCCTGTTGGTGGAATGCTTGTTTTTGTTTCTGGCACTCTTCAGCTCGCTGGCGAGCAGCATCCCCTCAAGTTTAGCCAGGCAAGTTTTTTTTTTAAATCATTTTTGAAGTGTGAATTTGTGTTTCTATGTGTTCTTGTCGATTTTGTATCAATCTATTTTTTTTGTTCTTTTGGTGGGCTGATGGATTTTGCTGTGGTTATATATACTTGGATTTATCGATTAGTGCTGCAGTATGATTAATCAATCCTTTTTCTATTCAGAGTTTGATTTTGAGTTGACATAACTAGTTTTGTTGCAAATCTTTACGCGAGAATAAAAATTATAGACACTCAAATTAATCTGGCAGAAGATTGGAAAAACTGAAATCCAGATTCAATGTTCAGTTTTGGCAGCTGATGGTTCTACTGGATGTTCATTTCAAACCTATTTTGTTGTGACAAGTTCAAATATAATTAATTTTTTGGTTTGTGCGTAGATGCTTATTGCAGCTAATGTTTTAGTGGAAACTATTTTAATTGATAAATAGTGAATCAAAACATAATTCTAGGAAGTTGCTAATTCTCCCATGTTGTGTGGACTGATGGTATTCTAGATTATTGCGGTTTGTAATCGGGAATATCTCAGGAAATTTACATATGTGACTACTTGAAACACAGTTTTTTTATTTTTTAAAGCTCATTTGGATTGATGGATGTGAGGAGACTGGACTTGCAGTTTAATTTTACATTTGGACTGTCGGGTTTGAGGGGCATTTGAAAAGATTTCAAAGACATTGGTTTAAAGTGCTGTCGCTTGTCTGGTCAAAGAATAGTGTAAAGGATTTCTGGCACTTGAAATGAAAAGGGTTTAAGGATTTAGTTAGTGAACTAGTTCATGCGTGCATATAAACTTGAAGTCATTAGCCTTGAGATTCTTTAAGATAAAGCTAAACAAAAAGTTTTACTATTTTACCTTTCTTCCCCCTTTGTTTGAAGTGTGGAATGTTATGAATAGAGATTCACTATTGTATATAAAAGCTGTTTGAGCTTACATCCACCAATTTTCCCCAAACCAAATTATGAATGAAGAATCTGATTGATGCCAATGCCAAAGTATGGTAGATAGTGTGGGGAATCACTTGTCAAATTCTGAATAGAAGTTTTTAATTATTTCTTCGTTTCTGTGATTAAAAATGAAAATCAGCTATAAATTTTACTCTTTCCAATAATGCCAATGCAAAAGTATATGGTAAATAAGGTTCTTAACTCTTTTCAGCATGTATTTGAATTTGTAATTTGTTACTTGTTCCCCATCCAAAAAAAAGATGTAAAGATTTGTTAATGGTCTTTATGGTATTAATTAATGATGCATCTTTTGTTTGATTACAGATGTTCCATCTGATGCCAACACCTCAGGGCAGCTTTTATGTGTTTAATGACATCTTCCGGCTGAACTATGCATAAGGTTGTGCATCTACTCACCAGACAATGAGGAAGTTATCGTTGCCAGAGTGGTCTTGAAACAACGTTAATATTGTTTGTTTGTTGGTGTTTTAAGACTTTTGTTGAAATGAATACCCAGAACATTTTTGGTGATTGGCAAAAGTTGTTTAGTCATGTACGCTTTGCTGCTTTATTACCATGATTGAGAATTACTTTTATGGTTAAATAGCTTTTTATTCTGGATTGATATCAGACTTGGGTGGCTTGCGTACTCCATGAAAAAATTTCAATCCTGCACTAGCTTAAAGCTGGTAAATATATAGAGCAAACGTATGGATCATAATGCATCTATAGAGGAGGGGATGAGATAAATCTCAAATAAATAAAGGACTCAGGATTTGATCTTGATCACGCTTACAAAGAGTGAATATCACTTGAGCTACAAGGCTCAACCAAACACTCGTGTCTGTAGACTCTGTACATATGTTATGAAAATGCTTGAATTGATGTTGCCACTCATAATACTAGGAACTACATTTTCCTTTTTTTTAAGGAGAAAGGGGGAAATGAGATGTCATGGAGGAGTAGAGGGATGAGATTCGAACCCCAGTTTTCTTGCCCATAACACTCTTTACCACACGAGCTACATCCGAATCCCACCTTCGATACATTTAACATAATATACAATTCTTTTCCTAGTTCTAACACCAGGAACAAATCAATCCAGTTTAGTCTTCTTCCTCATCACTCGTGTCAAAACCTGGCAATTCCAAGTGGGGAAACTCTGGAATTCTGAGACCAGGAAGAGAGGTTGGTTCAATAACATGTTTTTGCCTCTCGGTTGCCTGTTTCATCATATCTTGAACATTCATTCCAGGTCGGTTTTTCAATAACCCTTTGAATATCCCACCGACGGATTTCAGGGGATTGCTCAATCCATCTTTGATTCTCAATATGAGAGACACCTCCGACAGTTGCCACGCTACGGTGACTACAATCATGGCTGTGAGAAGGCAGTGCGTCATCCAATTCTGCCTCTTTACATTCTTCAGCTCTTTCATTATCTCTTCATTACTGCAATTACCAATTTCTGAAGACACTGTATCCTCTTCTTGTTTGGATTCTTCACTGTCATTTTTAAGTTCTTCCATTGACTCTAACTGGCAATAACCAAGAGTAATGTAAAATTGTTGAAATTCCAGTTTCAATTTAATAATTCAATCAAATTAAAAAAGCGACTTTTTTGTTTTAATCTGTACATATGAATAGTATGCTACCTCTGACAGGGGTTTTCATTATCATCGTCTTCATGTGACGTCACAAGAGAATCATGGGATGACGATGTTTTGGCGTTAACTTCTTCCTCCTCCTCCATTAGTTTTCTTATGGCTTTCTGAATTATCTCAACTTTTTTGTCTGATTCCATCTCTCTCTCTCTCTTTCTCCGGCTGCTTCTATCAATGACTAAAGACGTGATGATATATAATATACATATCCAACTGAGATCCCTAACATACACCAAGATAGATGGGGCTGTTGACACGTCATTTCCACAATTTTAATGCGTCTTGATTTTTCAATATTTTTTATTTCTCGCCTTGCAAATGGTTTTTTTTATTCTATCCTCTAAATTGGACTGGGCACTACTGCTGTAATTGTATACCTCATCGAATTGAGAGGTAGTTCTCTTTCTTGACATCACCAAATAAATCATTCTTGAATTACTTCATTATAGAATAAAATAAAAACACTCAATTTAAAAGAGTATCGAGTTGCATTATTTTTCGACGAACTTAGAGAATAAAAAAAAATTCATATGATGTAGTGAGAGCTTGTACTAGTTTAGAAGTGCAAGAAGCGAGGCAATCCAAGATCGGACAACATTTGCTGCTAATCGACCTTGTACTATTTTACAATGGCAATGCTTGTGTGTTCCTTTTCCTTGGGCAAATATTTATACCCTAAGCACCTTGTCCTAATCCATCAATTAACTAATCAAAGTACCATCGTTTAGCACAACATTTACAACGAAAATCAAATGTTATAAGTTAAAACGTGATCAGCATATTTACTTCTCTTTTTTTAATCTATACAGCACCGAAGCTTGAAAGAAACAACTACAGAAGAAAGCAATTGTGAATGAAAAGAAACTGCAACTACGTTAACTGGTAAATTTCATCATTTTCCATATGAGTGTCATGAGATGAAGAAATGTCACGACGAGAAGAAGATGCTGCATCAGACTCCGAGGTTTTAAGCTCAGCCTGTCAGAATTATAGGATCATAAATAAATGTAAGCTGTAAAGTAATTAAAATTATGGGATAATACAAAAACACCCGAAGGTAATAATACGAAAATACAAAGAAAATTACAAAAAAAAACCATCAAGTCTGATTCTATCTTAAATTTAAGGAGGTAAAAATTTTTATAAATGTCCCAGGGTCTTTGAAATGTTTTTGCTTATGAATGAGAAAATGTAATACAAAATCAAACCTCAAGGGATTTTTGCAATTTTAAAAAACCTCTGGGTCTTTTTGTAATTAGCCCAAACCACAAGTTTTTTTTTTTTGTAATTATCCCTAAAATTATTTTCTATGAAGCTATAAATTTACCTTGGCTTGCCGATATTTTTCAAGAATGCGATGATATTGCTGACGTGCCGTCGGAGATTCGACCATAGACAGCACTCTAGAGACAGCTTCATCAATAGCGTCATCCACTTTCTGCTTACGGAAAACCTTAAGGATGTCTTTGTCCTCACTTTCATCAATAGATTCGAGTCAAGTCGAAATCCCCGTAAACCAACTCCTCGCCGGCGCCACCTTAGGATGACCTTCTCCAGTATACCAACTGCCCAACAAACCTTATAATTCTTCCTGACTTGATAGCCCCTCACATGAGCCTGCAGTGACGAGAACAAATAATGTGAGTGATTACAATTTTATTTGAGTATATAGCTTGTGAGGCAAGCTCCATATCTGCACCCTGTATTTGCCAGAAGCCAAATCGACCTTCTACTGGAAAAACCATGGTATGTCGCAGAAAAATACTAGCAACTTGAAGGTGTCTATTCTGTTTTATCAGTTATAGGCAAACAAAAAACCACATTCTACAAAAAGAAATGCACATACATCCACCAATGCAAGTTATTTTTAGAAATCCTGGTATCATAGGTTCTACTTATTTCATATGAATCTTCCTCACGATCTTTTATCTATTAATGCTCAATTGAGGTTGACAGTCTTTCACATTTCAATTCTTTACAAGAAAAATTATCTGACCCCCTTATTTTATTCAGCTAAAACTGCTCATCCTCTCAAACACATCACAACAAATTATTCTTGTTGTTAAAGTCCTTATCCAAAAGAAGACAGACAGAAAAGGCACTTCTATGATGAAAGAACAAGAATATGTCATCCAATGGCGCTGGTTAAGAGGTGACACTAATAATTGAATTTTCCATCAGCCCAAAGATAAATAACTAAAATGGTAACACCATCTTTTTACTTGGGAAAAAATAACACACCTGTATCTTCACAACTTTCTGGCGCAATGCAAGGAAGTCCTTCCTACCTTTCCAGCCTCTATATTTCTTTTGAATAGATAAAGCGGCCGAGTTGTAGTCACGTGCATTGCGGAATGCCCACTTTGATGCAGCTGAGAGCCCAAGAACGTCGTTTGCTAATATAGAGTATTCATCTTCACTAGCACCACCACTGAAACTTGCAGCTTCTCTATGCTGCCTTTTGCGGAACGAATGAGCACGAAATGCAGACTGTATACGTGCAGCGGCCTGAGCAGCATTCCGGACGGCAGCCAGAGAATGCCTAAGAGAAACCTGATCGTCATTTGTAGAGGAACTTGCCTTTGATAAACTATTTAAAGTTCTTTCTGCTTCCAAGGCAGCAGATCCTTTAGAGAGCTCACTTTCCAACAGTGTGAGGGATGAAAGGTGACTAGTTAGTGCAACTTCTGAAAGATAACCTGCAAGTCCCCTGTGGCCACAGGTTGCAGCAATTGATGCTGGTGTTTTACCAGTAGGATCCTGCGAATTGGGATCTGTAACTGCACCAGCTGATGCACCAGATGCTATCAGAGCAGCAACCATCTTTTCCCTGAGACAAATTTAGCGTTTAAAGTTAATTTTTTTCCAGACAGGTACATGATTTATCAGTGAAAAGCTTTTCCTATGGTGACACTAACATGGACCAGCAAATTCATTTTTCCACTCTTTTTGAAACATTGAAAGAAATTAAACACAAAAATATTGTTATATGGGCTGTTGGTCCAGAATTCTGAAATGTGTTTACCTATCTGTAGAAATTCAACAAAAAAATTAATAATAATCTTGTTTTATCCATGGGCCACTTAAAATTGAACAGTTGGATTGTGAAACTAAGAACTGTTTAACTGAATGTAGGTGTGCGACCAAAATGGGCTTGAACCAATCAGAAATTAGGCTTAAACTTCCCTTTACCTTTTCCCATTGAGATTAGGAGGGTTTTGGATAAAACATAATAACGGATGCCCAAAGGAGGGGGAAAAAACAGTCTCATCTTCTCTTCCTAGACCATCAGGAAGTAGCGTACATGGAAACATGCAGCGATTTTTTTTTTTGGAAAACAAAATAGACATACCTTCCAAACCGCGCGGCCCAATGAAGTGCAGTCCATCCATTTATGTCACGGAAATTAATGCTTACTCCAGAACTCAGAATTGGTTGCAATGCCCATTCAAATCCCAATCCAGCAACCATGTGTATGATACCTTGTTCTTTCTTTGATAAAGAGCAGCCTTTGTGGTTATTATTTTGTAATTTAGAAGAAAGCCATACTTCTAACTTGTCCTTGAGAAGTTCTTGCAGAAGCCAATCAAGAGTGCTTGATGACGTTGAAGTGCCAACTAGTAGTGCATCAATGATTTGGCTCCATGAGTCTTCAGCCATTCTTGATTTGCCAAACAAATCAATTCTTGATTCAGAGACATCATCTTTTGGCAGCATATCAGATAGCAGCATTTGCACAAATCTAACAAGCAACAAGAGTTCTTCTGAGCTTTTATTAGCCTCTGTTTCAGGCAGACTACTATGCGTACAAACATTAGGTTTAGCACGATATTCAAACTCCCTGACTTCACTGCAAGACTCCCGATTCCCAGAAGTAATGCAAATATTGACTTTTCCCTGCAAGTGAGGTGGAGCATGGCAGCGGAGGACACCATCCTGAATAATCTGAACAGGAACTTCAGTGTCACCAATCATACAAGCCCATGCACACTCCGAAGGATCAGAGAGAAAAGACCCAATAATGATGATCTGTAAGTGGAATTTGAGCCTTGAATCACTAACTTCGACAGTTAACAAAAAACTGAAGAAATCCCATGTACAAACTTAATGATGAAACTTGATAAATATTTGATTGCAGCTAGAATAAGCAAAACCATGTATTTTTCCATGGTTTAGGGCAAGCAATGGACGCATATCATGGTAATGTATCTATATGGCATAAGTATAAACTACCTCAAACTTAGTAAATAATATACTGTTTAGAGTGATGTAGAAGCATGGACAAAAGTAGATCTAAACAGATCAGAGAATGCAGTAATGGTCAAACAGAGACAAAAACAAAAGTTGCCCAATAAATACAATTGCCATGTTTACGATACAGAATGCGGAGGGATTAATGAAATATTTGAGTAAAATAAGGATCTGATTATTTTTTATACATAATATTATATATGCTTCCAAAGATTAAATGAAGGTTGTGGATTATTTTTTAATATTTTATTTTTAATTTGATTGACAATATGGTGTAATTTAAAGCACATTGCCAGAAATATCCTTGATTATTCTCCTTTCCTTTTTTCTTTTGGTATCATGTTTCCCTTTCATCCTTCCAACAGCTGCACGACCTACCCTACCGCCCAATTTCCATAAGCCTCTACACCGCCCACACACCCATCAACCGCCTCCCACTCGCCTACCCAACTTACAACAGGCACTCCCACCAGCCAACCCACAGATCAGACATAAATACCCTTTACACACCCCACCAAGCAGCCGCTCACCCGCCACAACATAGAGCCCAAGAGGGAAGCCTCCACCAAAGCACATTACCGCAAAATATCCACAACAGACAACCTCCACAAACATAAAATTCACTTCAAAAAAGATAATGAAAACAATAGAAGAGGATTGGAGCATGAGAATTTGAGAAGAATACATGGTGAAAAAGGGGATGAGGCTGGACAAAAATTGGTAAGGGGAAGAAAGATTTAATGGAGCAAGGGGAATCAGAGTGAGGTCATGTTTCGTAATCCAGAAAAAGTCTGAGGGCTTATATGGTATTTTGGCCATTCATCCACAAGAGTGCGAGTGTGCGACTGATTGTTCCATGTGACCTTTTATTTGGGATGGCAGATCAGGCAATAACAGTAATTAGGCCAGGTCAGTCACCAAGCTCAGGCTGCCATCTTCAAAAGGAAATAGACATTTTAGCTTACGAAAGTATTTTCTTCGTCCAGAACTCAAAGATGTCATTTTCTTATTGGATATTGTGAACCTAATTTCATCTTTCCTAAAGCAGACATCTGTTTTGTAGAAGAACCACGCGCAAGTATATGGTATCATCAGCACAAGCTGTTGGCTGCTTGTATAGTTGAGTCAGGTGAAAGTTACACTCTTATTTTTTTTTTTTAACTCGCACAAATTTGTGCCAATTTAAAAACAAGATTTCCATTTCCAAACAGGGAAGATTCTACATTTAAAAAATGCAATAGGAACTACTAAATCTTATTTTCATGACATATACCTTTGCACCCTCAGAGGTATAACACCACTCTGGAGATATCTCACAGATACTGAACTTCTGCTTTTGGGCAATGGTCAAACTTATATTGTTTTCAAGAGAAATTCCCAACTCATCTTGTTCGAATAATGATGAATAGCAGTCTGGAGTGGTTTCATAAGCATGTGGTACAGGAGAATATGCATGATATTTCAGAGAATCCACTTCTTGGAGAATCAAAGAAGCTGGCAGGGTAAGTTGTTGTCAGAGTTCTTGCAAAATAATAGATTCCAAAAATAACAAATAAAGGCTGTTCTGCCAGGGAATCTTACAAGCATCCTGTCCTCCAAATTGTGTTTGCAACTTAGCATTTGGCAAATTCCTGGAGCTACTTAGCATCTCTTCCCAAATGTCAACTTCAACCCCTGGGAGTTGGTGATGTTGTCGAACTCCATCTTCTGAAAAGTTAAGCCCCATTAGCAGCCCTCTAAGTTTCACTAGTTCTATTAATACGGAGGATTATTTGACTTGGAAAAAGGAAAGTAGTGATAAATAGTAAATACCTGATTGCTGTGAAGGAAGATTGTCTGGACCATTTGATATCTGACCAGACAATTCATAATCACGCAGCACGTCTTCTAGATCATTTGAATCCTCATTCTCCATGTAGAATGTATTAAATCCTTTCCCCTCATCATCATTTAAACTCAATTGCTGCTCAAGTCTTCGCAATGCCTGACTTAAATCTGGCGAACTACTGACCTCATCTGTTCCATCTTTAATGTTGGACTGACTCATCCTATGATCCGTGATGACTTGACTAGAGGTAATCTCCACAGAGCTGGGACTTGATTCATTATGATACAATTCATAAGATTCGCCAACAACCAAGGAAGAGTCTGGCTGGTCAGTTGCAAAAGAGTTAGGACTAGGACTGTAGGTAGAAGAAGTTAGTGTTGAAAACTGAGATGCCGATACAGGATTCTGCCTTCCCTGTAATCCACAATTAAATTGGATAAATCTTGTTAACATTTAACTATATGAATCCATGCTATAATGAACTTATAAAGTCACGGAATAATACACAAACAGACAAAGCCTGTACATAAAGAAGGTTATCCTTAGCATATACTGATCATAGTGAAAGTTTAACTTGGTCAAGAGGTTCCTGAGGCAGAAACTAAAAGATATTAAAGTGACTGTGAAAGGTTACGTTCAAAAAGACTTACCTTGCCAATATCTCTGTAGTGAACAAGAACAATATGCTCATATGCCCTGGTACAAAAAAAAAATTGTAAAAGAAGAGAGAGAGAGAGAGAGAGAGAGAGAGAGAGAGAGAGAGAGAGAGAGAGAGAGAGAGAGAGAGAGAGAGAGAGAGAGAGAGAGAGAGAGAGAGAGAGAGATTAATACAGATGAAATAATAGTAAGAAACAATTCTAGCCCATAATCTTTCTTGAAATAAGTCATGACTCATGACTGTGAAAGTTGTTACCGTCAATTGTTAAGCACTACAAATATGATAATATAGACATTACGTAAACTTCACTCCTACCACTGTAACGTTTATCTCAATTTCTGCTCTGACCAAGATCTAAATGGAGCAAGTACTGACATCAAATAAATGTGCAAACTTACGGATCCAACATCCAGTAGCTGCGCCTTTGAAAGTTAGGGTTCTCCTCTCCATGGGCGTAATAACAGTTAAGGGCTTCAGCATTTCCTACCTAGTAATAAGAAGATTGTCAGGCAAGAATTTTCATATCAACTAGCACCCATCTAGAAAACTCATTTTTTTAACCAGGTCTCATTGCCTAATGCATACTGGAAGATGGCATGTTAACCGAAAAACTAGGGATACTAGTCTTCAAACAAGAGCCAACTCACCTTTTCCATAGTTAACAGTATTGATGGTTGTTCTATAGATTAAATTCTGAACGATAAATGCATATTAAATATTTTCAAACATGCACAAGATTATCGAATCAGATAGTCTTATAGATGGTGTAACAATTAATGGTATTTCTAAACATAATGTTTATAAAATTATGAATTGAAGACAGCCAGCTCCAATAAAGCCTGGACCTCACCTTTTAAAAATTTTAGATTATTAGAATAATTCTTGACAAAAATCATAAAATAAAAATCATTTCAAGAGGAGGAGGCCTTTCAACCAATGATGATGAAAGAAATTCAGTGGAAGAAGAAAGAGAAGAACAAGAAACAGGGAAAAAAAGAAAAGAACAAGAAACAGGGAAAAAAGAACAGCAAAATAAGAATATCACCAACAACCTTAAGCCGTTCATGAGCTTCAGCAATAGTTCTCTGATCCTTCCTTCTACGCCAAGAATGACCATCTTTACGGAAAAACTTTAGCACTCGTTTGTTGAACAGATACAAGGATCCACCTGTTAAGCAATGACAATGGAACCAAAATTGATATTTATCACAACCTTGAGCATGGGAGATACACATTCCTCGACAAATGAAAGAGAGAAAAATATATATATAAATATTACTAGAAGGTTTTTGAGGGATTTGGTGGGTGAGCTGGTGCTCCTCATAATTCTGTAATATGGAAAACACTTCAACTGGCTTTAGCCACCGAATTTGAGCTTCCCGAGCCAGATGATTGATGTCATATCCTGAAATTCAGAAAAATGTGCATGTATGTAACTTAACCGAACCAGTTGCACTTAAGAGGACATCGCATCATGGATAAACTAAGGATCCCCTTGGATCTTAGCTTCCATTGAGGAAACTACTAAGAAGAAACATTTTCCATTGTTTGGTTTTATGTAATTGACACTTCTTTTGCTAAAAAGGAAACTATGATTTAAAACAAGTTTTCATTAAGTTTGATCTTGCTTTTCATTTTTCCTCTGCTTTCATAGACCTAAAAAAAGGTGCATAAATTTCTAGAAACCATAAAAACATTTAAGCTAGGGAAACATCTGTATTTCCAGCTAAGGAGGTCTTTTTTTCCAGGGAATCTTGCACCATTAAATATGAAAGAGAGGCCAAAATGCATCCTTCACGCATACATACCACCTTGTAAAGTCTTGTTCTTTGGATATTCAGCAGCCGTAGAATCTTGTGAACTCATTCAAACTTAAAACATATCGTGGTTTGTCATTTATGTCAATTATTAAGTCTCCTCTCATGGCTTAACACCGGAATCTAATAAATAGAAGGTCATGAAAACTGGAACCGAGGAGAATTTGCGCGACCACTACGTACTAAAATTCAGTAGACCTCATCAAAAACAATATTTTTGAGATAGTTAATCGATAAAATCCTCTGAACTCAGGCAATTCAACAAAAAAGGAGATCTTACACATAAGCTTGATTCGAATGACGAATTAAGCCTAGAATTGCAACAATTTTTTTCTAAATCAAAACGGACGAAATCAAGTCACCTGATTGCATCGTACTGGCAGAGTACACAGCGAAAAACTCCTAACCGCACGAATTGTGGGGAGAACACTTCACCGACGCGATTTTAAGCACATTTCAGTGGAGTACAGAGTAAAACGACTTCGAATTGGTACGGTCGCCACGGAGCGGAGATCTTACGACGTCGGATGATCAAAACTCAATAGACTTTTGCGAGGGAGGGAGAGGGGAGTCAATTTTGACTTGTACAAAATGAGAAAGCCAAAATAAAAATAAAAAAAATGAAAAAGAAAGAAAAAGATACCGAATCCCGACAGAAGACAGGAAAGAAAAATATATTTTATTGAAAAAAAGTGGGCTTCATTATTTATTTGATGGTTATTGCAATAAGTATTGACGAGGTAAAACATAGTGAGCTGGTAGGTTTTAATAATTAGACCAATTATGATTGACTGTATTTTTCTTTGGCAGGCCAGACTAGACCCCATTTTATCAGTGCATTCTAATGTGTAATTTCATGACATTCAAAATTTTTTTTTCCTAAAAATTTCCGTAAAACCTCGATTAATCTCCGTCTAACTGCTTGACTCCCCAATTAGTTTGGGCTACTCTTAAACCCTGAAAAGCGTTTTCTTTCAAGGACTCTCCATCGTATTTCACTTAGGTAAAAGAGTTATGAAAAGCATGTTTTTGAGTTTTTTCATGACCATCCATGGCTTTAACTCATGTTGTGCCTTATATATTTGCAGTGGAGTTCATTGTCTTGTGGTGGGGCCACTTGTGCATTTGGATAGCATGTTACTATTTCGTGGCTCCAAAAATAAATTGTCCCCTTTATCTGCCGACTCTTTAATCTTAAAAAAACAACTAAAATGTCCTCCATAAACATTTTCTAAGTATAATATAGGCAAAAAAATATTATCACGTGTTGCTTAAAATAACACGATTCAAAAACTTATCCCCTTCCACCTACCCTATTTTCTAACATATCCACTTTTTCAATGTTTACAAATGCGCACTTATATATAAGAATGTTTATTATGGACCGGGTATCATGAACTACAAGTAATAAGAGAGCCCAAATCTTTTTTACAAATATTGAAACTGCTGGATATTATGGATCCAATAAACGCTGCCCCGGTATAGTAATTTCTTAACTAATGGTCCAACCCATTTTCTGGAGTCAGTTCAGTTAATCAGGCCCACAGATGACACACAACAGCTTTTTCCTTGCTTTTAACAATGACCGACTCCACAATTTTTTCTAGTTTTCAATTTTCCATGATTCCAAGATGTCGGTATATTCCCAATTTCGATTCTATATTTATACATAGTTACACACACATATATATGAACTCTATAATATGATTGCAAAAAGTAGAAAATAAAAATATATATAAATATTGGTCTGATAATAATCACTATTATCAGAACTAATAGCCAGACCTCAACCACTAGTAAGTTGCCTGAACGAATTAAAGAAGAATATATCCTCACCATATATACATTGGATAATTATGGACACACAGATGGATTTAGTTTGAGTTTTGGTGATGATACACTCTAGGGATGAAAATCATGATGTTTTAGTGTCAGATGTCATCTACCCATTTATAATCCCTGAATATTGTATGTTTGATTAGGTGAGGGATGAAAACCATGATGTTTTAGTGTCAGATGTCATAAATTACCCAAGTTATTTTTTATAAAATCCTAAAATAAATTTGTTTTTCAAAAATTAGGTGACAATTGATTAACACATAAAAACATATTCTGTCCGAATAGCACGATCCTTTTTTATATGTACCATGCATAAAACTTTGTCAACTTCATCAATGCTAGTCAACTTAATTATGCACAACATCAAAGTTATTACGTTACCTAATTAAAATTATGAACTAATAAAATGTATATATACATTGATATCAAGGAAATGTACAATTGGCTATCACGTGCAAAAATGTGAAGGGTTCAAATTCAATAGAAACACAAAAAGGGATTAACTATTAGCTGCATAGTATCCAAGTAACTTGATCGGTTTCCTTCCGCCCCACCATCTCCCTTGTCCTTTTCATTCATTTTTATTTTCTTTTCACATAATCTGATCACTTATATAATCCCCTCTTAATCACATTTTATTTTTGTCACATCATATCGTACATATAAAACACACACAAGAAATACGCACATACATAGTTGAAAATGTCAGATTGGGGGCCGGTGTTTGTGAGTGTGATGCTCTTCGTTTTGCTATCGCCAGGACTGCTTTTCCAGCTGCCAGGCCACCGCCGTTGGGTGGAATTCGGAAATTTCCAGACGAGTGGCGCCGCCGTGATGGTTCACGCCTTGTTCTACTTTGCTCTCATTTGTGTTTTCTTTCTAGCAATTAAAGTTCATTTATATCTTGGCTAAATGCACATCAGCGCGCGTAACGTTTTTCAGCCAATGTCGCTTGATTTTTTTTCTTCATGTTTTTAAGTGCTTGCACTCTTTATGGATTTTGCTAATTTCTACCGCAATGTGTAATAGTTTTCGTGATTGTACCAGCCAATTAGTGTTGATTATTTTATAGACCATTAATCACAAAAAATGGTGTGCATTAATGCCAGTTTGCTTGAAGTCAATGTAACAGAAAAAATTGATTACCACAATAACGTATGAAGCTTATATTTTGTAAATTTATAATGTGTGATTATAATGTATGGTGGGCTGTTGTTGCTGAATAAATTTTGTCCCATGGTTGGTTGGTTTTATTAGGTGTTTTATCGGAGGATCTTAACCCTACAATTTTATGCCACCTTAAAACCACCTTAGATAGCCGTGGTTTACGTTTATGGAGGTTTAGCGTAACGAAAAAAAAGTTTTGTTATTTTTAAAATTAAAAAAGTGTAGTTATTTTTTAAAATTACAAAATTTTTCATTGAAATATTTTGTTTCTTGGGTTTATTTTTTAAAATTTTTAGGGTTTAGGCAAATTTTTAAATTTATCTGAATTATTTTATTTTTAAACTAGCTTTGAAATAATGTTTTTTTTAAAAGATAATTAATTTATTTATAACTATTTGTAATTTTAAAAGATTTGGCTAAACGTCATGTGGTATTTGTAATGATCCCTTTAATTATCCCTTACGTTTATAATACTTTGGGACTAAATTTTGGGTCGAGTATTAAGCTTTGCTATTTCTTGGAGTTGAGGGTTGACAAAATCTTGAATCTACTTCACCTCTATATATCTCCAGACTCCAATTTTTACTAATAACCATTTATATATATAGGATCAGCAACTCTTAATCAAATGGATTAAACTTTGTACTTTAACCAACTTAATTTAAAGTCAACTGACAGCTTCCCAATGTAACACCGTCTCAGCACCGTAATTTGTCCCTATTTCCTAAATCCTAAGCAAATAAAGCCTTAATGAAAATCTTCTGAAAATCAAACTATTGCCCCATTAGAGGATTTCTTTTTCCCAGTTTATTACCATTTTTTTTCCGAGTTAAGAATTGTTGGTGGTGGGGTCAGGAGAATAGTTGAAGAGAGGCCGAAAAGTTCACTGGAGCAACAGCAACTCTTTCATCAGTAGGGTTAATTATACTCTCCAATCTCTGCTAATTGTGCGGTTTGAAAACGAAATCAACTTAACTTAATGTCTTAATCTTTGCATTATTTCCTCTAAAAAAGGTAAGCCCGGACACCTGGCAAACGTAGTTCAATTGATAAAGTCTACCTATGAATTAAGCTTGCAAGTAATTGGGCTTTAGGAGGACTCCAGATTCCAGAACGATTACGACTAGTTTTTCATTATTTTTTTTTTATTTCCTTTTGAAAAAAGAAGATTATTCATAGCAAATTAAAATTATTTTAAATAGTAAACCGGGATTCAGATTTACAAGGTTTTGATTTGAATAATCATGTCAATTTTTAGGTGATAGTAGAAGTGAAATATATACAGCTTTGTGTATATACAACAATTACTCTATTAATGACTATATACAACAATTGAGCATTGTGTTAAATTACTCTATTAATGACACAAATAGAAGGGAACACGTCGAGTAAATTTGTGAAATATTATATATAGTCTCCAACTTTGCAATTTCTCAACTTGCTGCCACAAAACTATTCTCACGTTAGCAATTCAACCCGAATTTTTTTCCCCCGAAACAATCATTCACTTCCCAAGTTTTTTTATGTTTTATTGAGACGATGACGACGAAGAATGTCATATTAACTACTACACTAACAATTAACAGTTAACATTACGATTTATATCTCCTAAATGAAGCAAATCCGTGTCAGCTCAAGAACACATAGACGGCAATTCTTACCCAATCACATTCTTGATTTCAGTTTTAACGTTGATACCTTTTCAACTAAATCAGATTAAATTTGGAATTAATTATTGTCAATTCTTGATATTCTCCAAATCCCCGTAACTCAATCTTAAAGCAATCAAATTGTCGGTGGAATAAATAGTTAAATTAAACAAAATAGAGTAATCCTGAAGATAAGAGTGGGACAACCCTTGTCACAAGATTCTGCCACGTACTTTATTTCCTCTGGCACATGTCCGCAGGCCATTTCCTAATAACGCGTCAATCTTTATATATAATAATATATCAATTTCCTTCTTCTTCCCTAATTCGGCAATCTTTTATAAATAAATAGCTTTGATCAAAGCTGTGTCACACTATTATATTCTTTGCTTCACTCTCATCTCAAACTTTGGAATAATTACAGAACCCACTCAACTAAATAACACTCCCATTTTGGTGTATATATACACACATATAAGCAGCATATTTTCTAGAGAGAGAGAAGAGAAGAAATCAAGAAAGAATACATAAAGTAGAGAAAGAAATTAAGATATGGCTGATTGGGGACCTGTGATAATAGCAGTGGTGCTGTTCGTTTTGCTGAGTCCGGGCCTTCTTTTCCAGTTACCGGGCCGTGGCAGAGTCGTCGAGTTCGGCAATATGCAGACAAGTGGGCTTTCCATTTTAGTCCATACGATTATTTTCTTTGGGCTCATCACTATTTTCCTCATTGCCATTGGTGTCCACGTCTACACTGGCTGATTAGTTTTATTATTTTGCTTTATTTTGTATTTTTTTTTAATTTTGTTGCATTTGGAAGGTGTTCAGTTTACTGGATTTTATGTAGTGATTTGTATTTAATTTCTCAACATGTATGGAACTATTGGTTAGTTTTGTTTGTGCTGAAACGAATGACTTCTTGTTCAAATCAGCACTTGGATCCTTGAATTAATTATCGGGCCATTAAATCAAGGATGGATATGACGGGCCAAATTTACTGTTCCACTTCTCCAGCCTTCTTCTAATAATAGTTATTATTGTTGTTTTAATATATCTATATATTCTATTTATCTGAATAGAATGAGAGTGGAACAGGAAATCAGAGATTTTTATTTGACGAATGAATATATTTCAAGTTAACATATGTGAAAATAAATAGGTGAAAATACCTAATTCGGTGGTTTTAAATAGAATTTGTAGATATATTAGTTTTTTTGTTCGACGCAATTTTTTTTTGTTTCATATTTTCATTTGTTATTTCATTTTTTTGTTTCATATTTCTATTTCATTTATTATATCTTTTTATTGGATAAATGAAATCCGTGTCGTTTAGCATGGATACAAATGGTGATTTCACATAATTTCATTTGTGGGGGATAAACTTGGTTTTTCAAATTGTACAGGCAGAATTACAACATAATCCTTTGCGCTTACAGGCTATGCAATACATATTTTTCTCAGAAGGCAACATGCGGGACTTCCCACTAATTATTCTAAAGCAAAATTTGGTAAACTTTGCACCAATTCTTCTACAATGTACATCCCATTTAATTTTCATCTTACGGACTTAAGATACAAAAAAATAATGAACCATGAAGAAACAAAAATAAACCCTAAAAACAGGAAGAAATAATAAACCCGAAAAACAAAAAAAAAAAAAAAAAAAAAATAAAAAATAAACCCTAAAAAAAACTAAAAATCCTAAAAACCCAAATCAATTAAAAATAAACCCAAGAAACAAAATAAACCATAAAAAAACAAATATAAACCCTAGGAAAAATAAAATAAAAAAAAACCTTTAAAACTTTTCTAATGGCTCCGCGGTCATGTGGGATCCATCCTGAGACATTCAAGTTTTTGCCTTTAATTTTTACAAAAGAGGAGAAACTGAAAACCAGAAAAGACTTATACATGACAATATCAAATATATGATCGTACATTCTTTAAGAATAACAAGCGTCATCAGAATGATATTTTCATCAGTTTATAAAATTTTGACGATGATACAAATAGACAGACCACAATCTCTCAGCAAACATCCATAATTATACAGTCTGCAATGCTAATACACATTCAGAAACAAAAGAAAAATAATAATATCCCGCTAGGAAGGTAAGGTAAAACATGTGGCCATAAATTTGATCTTCTGGTGCTCTTGACAAGAAAAATAGTTGATTGGCTGTTCATATTCGAATGATCCAAGTGTTCGTTCTTAACTTAACGGAGGCGCAATGTCCGCATGTTCATCAAGTATATCCTTAAAGACAGAAATATCCACAGTTTTGAGCAAACAGAGTCGTCAATTTGAATTGTACGTTTTAGGCGCATCACCAAAACAAGAAACAACAAATGACACCTCCTCTTAATGGCTCACAAAAGCTTCCAGGCTGCAAATCAAGAAAATAACATATATAATCATTAGCTAGTCAAAATACACATGGAGAATCACATTAATGAACATTGCTTTGCTTAAACAGGATAAAAATCTAAGCTTGCATCATCATCGTTCATAAGAAGAAAGAATTGATTGAGTTTGCATTAGGCTATAACTCAACTGAGCCTAGGAATAAATCCTTAAGCCGTTATATTCAATCAATTTGCTCTGTTTTTCTATTATGGGGTACAATTAGGCTACCTAAAACATCCATGTATATTGTCTGAGTGGAATTACACGAACATTACGAACAACAAAGGATATAAGACAAGAGATCTCCCAGAGAACATTAATGACAACATAATTGTTCTTAAAAGTAATCAAACAAAGCTAAATCTTGAATTAAAAACCAAAGAATGACAATAGTTCTTTAAAAGGGTCTTGAATGGTCAATTCAAGTTTCATGACAAAATTCCATGATACCTTTCAAACATATCATAACATGAAGAAATCATGAATTATCACCAACAATTTCGACTAAATTGCAAATATATTAGATCTTAAACCGAAGCATAAGACTGACTATAACTCTTACAAGCACATATTCTCGGCCAAGGAGTGGCAAAAACATAGGACAATAAGATACAAACGAAAATTGCAAACAAAAAATCAAGTCTTCAACAACACTGAAACACAATCTCGAAAAAACAAAAAAGCAGAAAACAAAAACGAAAAATTCAATCTTGAACAAAAATAAAGGAAGGACAAGGCAGAATTCTTACAAGCAGCACCTTTTCTAGGCGACGGAGGAGCAGAATTACAACACAAAATAGCTCTCCCAATCATTGAAATGCTCGAAACCACTCCCACAAAATACAAAAACATCACCAAACCAAGAACCCAAGGCATCATAACAAACCCAATAAAAAAAGTCACCGATCCACACAGCATCAAAGTCAAAGAAGTCCCCAGAAGCAAAGAGGCAAAACCCGCCGGTGTGATTTGCTGAAACGACGGCCCCGACCTCCTCCGACGCGGAGTATCGTCGGAAAAATCAATCGGCGGCGGTGGGGGCCGAATAATATTCAAAACTAAAGCTGATAGCTCATATAAACTCTTGGATCCGTAATCTTGTTGATTTTGTTGCTGGCTTCTCATTTTTGCCTGAAATTTTTATGCCAATCTGAAAGGCTTAAGCGAAAATCGAGGTAAATGGATAAACTTTATGTTGTCTAGTTCAAATTATATGGGAAGTTTGGTTGTGTAGTTACAAGTCAATAGCAACAAAAAGGAGAAAAAGAGAAGAAAAGTAAATATAGATGTGAACATGGATTGCTCAGAAAGTTGAGGAGCTTTGCAATGGAAGATTTTATCATATGAAGTGTGTATTATTTCTTATTGACTTTCTGTTTCTTTTCAAGTTTGTTTTTCCTGCCTATTTCTCAATGTGATGCTTTGAAGTTTGGTTTGACAAAGTGTAATTGAAAAATAGATCCTATGCTATGCAGCTCATTGCAACGGCCAAATGATTAAGAGTGTTGTACATTCTAAAAGGTACTTATCCTAAACACATTTTGCATCTAGAGCTGAAAAACAAATCAAAAACTACTAGAGATCTCGATTTGAGATCGATTTTTAAAAGCCTTTATTTGATTTGGTTCATTAATAACGATAAGATGTAAAACTTGGTTGAACTTGACTCGATTAGTAAAATAAATATATGTGTAAAAATATCAAGCTATTCAAGCTCGATTTGTATTCGATTCGACAAAACTTAAATAAAGTTCGATTAAAATTCAAACAAAGTTTAAACATTACCATATTTGGCTCGACTTGACTCATTTACATCACTACTTGCATCTCATAGTGAATGCATGATTTATAAAATATACAATATAGGATTGGATTGAGTAAATTAATAAATCAAGCCTAGCACCTAGAGAAAAAATGGGGCCTTGTTAGTTTAGAGAGAGGAATGAGAAATGTCATATGTAAAGGATATTTGACAATAATAATACTTATAATAATGTCCAAAGAAAGAGGGTGAGGGTACAATACCTCAAAGCATGTGATTGTACTGGGTTTTGAATATGGCTACCGCATGGAATCCCTTCCTTTTCCTGTTGACATAACTTATGCGTGTAAGAATGAAGGACGCTTATCTTGAAGTAGATGTGAGAAAATAGATTGGACTGAATTGATGGGGCCAAGCTGACACGTCTAACTGACAGGTGAACCGCACGCGCCGTCGGTCCAACAGGAAAGTGGTTCTTGTGCGGGCCCATACGACGTGGGCCTTATCCCCTTCAGCCCACTAACACCCACAAATTATTGTAATTCCATGATCTTCAAGAAATTTAATTTGAGTACATGGTGACAAGTAGGGTTCTTGTAATATTTATTTTCATATTAAATAGAGCAGCTACAACGCAGTATTCAGCAGTACACATTTATTGAATACGCGCCAACCACTAAGATCTAAGGTCAGAGGGTTGGACAACCAATTATTATAGGAGTGAGAAGTTTCAAAAAAAATTCCATAAGGTTTCTCTTGTGGAAATTGATTGGGCCATTGTCCATTGATCTATATATGTTGTTTCAGGACCCAATATTGCTATACAGTACTTGGGCCTGATATGTATAGGGGCACTCACGTATATATATATTCAGACCAACTCTTTTAGGTCACGAAGCTGGAAATTAATGGGCCTTATGCTAAACTCTATGCCTTCGACACAGAAAAATAAGAGCTACGTATTGCTTTGTTGTCCACTATAAGTACGTAGCCACTAGCCGACCTTTCTTCATTTCGAAGTTCTTTCTCCCTCTATTAAATTAAGCCACCTGTCTGATAAAGAAGTCGGTCCAATTAAAAAAATCCCATTCTTTTTAAAGTTGATTAATCATTTCAAAGTACCCATCTATATTTCTTCCATAATATTATATATGTATATTTTGTCATGCAATTGTGTATGTCCTATATATATTTTAAATTAAGAATCAAGAATCTCTTAATATTGGATAGATTTTCTTGGTATACATTAGGTGAGAAAGTCCTCATCCAAGGTCCATGTATACATCTAACTAATTAATGAATACATATTGCAAACAATTTCTAGCTAGTAGATTACCAGACTTCCGTATCTGGCAGTATTAGGCTGCAAGAATACGGATCCGGAAGTTTCTAGATGTTAATTATAATAACCAAGTTATTGCTTCTTCAGTTGAATTATCCATTTGAAATAAATCGAGCTTGATATTTTATGTACTTTTGTGTTTATATATATATATATATTGTGTGTGCGTATTGTAGTACATAGGTGGCTTAATAGTAGTGGCTGTGGGTCCATGTGGGATACTCGTGCTTTCTTCAGTCCAAAGAATGGCCAATACCGGGCTAGACGATTATTCTAGAAGATCGATGAAATTAAACATTTTCTAAATTTAACACGTAGTTATATAGAATTAAAAGAAAATTAAAGGGTCAAGCTGGAAAAGTGGGAATAAAGAAATAATTGAATTATAATTTAAGAGGAGGTTTTTCAATATTATTTGAGGATAAATAAACTATTAAAGGGTGGTGGTCACGTGTGAGGAAGCGTGGGTGTCAGAAATCATAGGACGCGGATGAGCAAAGCAATTAAGGTTAGGCCTATGAAATGCAATTTGATGGTGCCAGGTGGTAATAGGCAACACTTTGAAAACCCAAATATCGCGTATGAGCTTTGTTGTCCACTACGTAGCTCATCTTCCTTTTCTCCTCCTTTTTACCTACCAATTATTACATGGAACACCACTCTGATAACACAAATCAGTCTGATAAAATGTGGTCAAGGGTTTTCTGCAACTCTGTTTCATTGGTTCGTCAATGTGAAGCCCAGCCCGAATTCAGAAAAAAAAGCTCCGAATTAAGAATCTCCATCTTCGGTGAGTCTGATTCAAACCTGCATCTTTAATATTTCTTCCACGCCATGCAAAATTAGTATATGCATGCTCTGTTAGGGTCGATTAATCAATCTACCAAGTGTGTGTGTGTGTGTGATATTATGGAACAGTGAAGTGTAGTTTTGATACAAAAACAAGAACAACTTGTAAGGCGGTTGAATAAATTATTTTATATATTTCCATTTATTTAAAAAATTCTGAGGTATAAACTTGTCCGATTCCAAGATCCACCGCCAACAATATGGATATACATATATGTTGCATGCAAATTTTCTAGCAATATTTCTATAGTTGTGGACATAACTAAGTTATTGCTGGGATAATCTGTTTTTCTTCAATCAAAAATGACCACACTCCCCACTGAATACTTAAGAGTGCATTGCATGTCTCATTCAACATAACTCGTTTTTAGCCGCTAATTTCTGGATTTTCGTGATTTATTGAGATTAGAAATGGTGTCCACCTTAATCCTCTTATTCCCATGCACTCAGAATCCATTTTTAGTTTCCCTCAAAAAAAAAAAAAAAAAAAACAGAAGCCATTTTTAGTTTGTTTTCTTCTTGTGTCGTGCATTACAATTTTCAAATCCTGCAAGTACAATGAATGCATTATAACATTCATCTAGTAGTTCATTCACCCATTCTTGAAAATTTCTTGTTCATTGTTAGGGAGGATAAAAACTCTTTTAATTTTGTAATCCTGATCAGAATTCAATAATGAGCGACCCCAATGATTCATTTGAAGGCAATGTTTAGGGATGAGTTCCAAAAGGCTCATGCATCATTTAGTTCTTGCTTTTTCGTCATCACCACAGTACAAAATTAAATCGCTGAGCCTCAAATATGAAGCCTTTATTGAGTGATGACACTTCATTGTATTACACACTTGCAGGAAAAAAAAGAACTCACAAATATGCAATAATTGAATCGTCACACAACAGATACATCATACAACACGGGAGATCGAGGAATTAAGCCATAATACAGAGGGAGGTGCTGTGCTACCAACTTCTTCACAAGCTCCCTCTGTTTGAGCTGTTACATTAATCTTAAAGTCAGAGCAAATGGAGGAAGGCATATTATTGCATTTCAATTGATGATTTCGCCGTCAGGAAGGACATTGAGATCAATTATCCCCTTATCCCTCTTGCTTCCAGCTATCTGTAAGTGCATGCAGTCAACAATAATCAGCATGTATAGATATTTATTCAATGTTTTGATGGAAATATATAATTTTATGTAGCTATTGATTTCCAAGTTGGATCACCTTCCCCTCCAAAAGCCTCTTTTCTTCTGTCAGCATCTTTTCCTGCTCACAAAGGGAATCGCATAACGTAAGTACCTCTCGACACATCAAGAGCTCTTACATCATGTGCTGTAATATATTATTCCATTACTTACTCTTGGGATGAATGGACATTACATCTATATCTTTTTTTTTTAAGTTTTATTAGATGAAGGTATATATCATTTTCTCTTTTGGCTAGTTAAAGGAAGTAACTAATACACTTGAGACTTTTTGAATAAGATGAGAGGCTTATAGAATCTGACATTGTGTTTTGAGGCAACACTTATCCAAGATTAACCTAACCTAGACAATTTAGGAGGACAGCACAGCAGGTTTTGACACCTCCATAGGAGTTTCATGCTGTCCTTGATCTTTCGTCAGAATCTCATACTTTCTAGAGCGTTGGTGCAGTAACATTAATTTTAGTTTCCAAGAAACTATAACATAAAAACCATTTTGTACCCAAAATGCAAGTGATATTACTTGTTTGGGAAACCTTTAACATATAAACGATAAAGAAAAGAGTTAAGACCCAATTTCTTGATCCCTTATATCCATAATTCAGTTCATGTGTAGTATATTTAAGAGAAAATCTGGACAAGATCTACCTTTTCCAGAAGCTAGTAAGTTCAGAGGTGCAGGTTAGCACGTAGAGTTCCACCAAACATCTATGAGGAACCTTCAGACTCTATATTGCGGTAGTGATCCATCTAAGAAGAAATAAAAAAAAATGCAAACGGCATACCTTTTCATGAAGGCTTGTTATAGAACCCAGAAGCAAATCTGTCTGCATAAATTGATAGATAAGTTACCAAGCCATGGACTGATGCATATGTAAAAACAATAGCAACGCAGATGCATGATGGTGATGATGCACAGAGAACTTAGAAGGAAGAGACAAAGAATAACATGCTAGAAAGGTGACGAGGAAGTGCGTTGGAGCCTAATCTTCAATAGTGTCTAATTTGAATCTGGGATTCTCGAGAGTGAACCCCTACCAAATAGGACTACCGTATTCGTTTTGAGCTGTATAGTTAATTAGGAGAACTGCAGCTAACTGGCCAACAACTAAAAATTTGTCCAGAATAAATTAAAAACAAGAATTGCATATTTTTATGTCGCAGTTGCATGCAAATTGATTATACAAAACAAAATTTCTGTTAAGAGAGCGAAAGAGATGCTAAGTACACAAAACATGCTAGCCATGGTTGTAAAGATGATTTTCATCCACTCCGTCAAATACACTAAGCTAAACATCCATGGCTGAATGGTCAAATACCAATACAAGCAGAAATTCCAAGCTCTCTTCTGTCATTTTTCGTTTTGTTACCCTGTGACTATTCTATGAATCAGCAGGGGAATCATATCAAAAGAGTCAAACTTCGCAATCATCTGTCACAATGCTTCCTCTGTCGTCTCTGACTATTTTATGAGTCAGGAAAACCACCATAATAGCAGCCCAGAATCTGTTTGGATATCCTTTGAACCTAAGTAGCTCATAGTTGGGATACAGCTGAATAGTATCCTGGGATACTTTCATTCCCCATTTCGAAAATTTCGCTTCTCAAGACAATTCCCTGATCATTCAGCATAATATTCCAAAACACCGTGATATATTGCTAATAGCCTAGTCAAGGACGAAATTGCATGATCTACATTTAGTTTTCGAGACAGTACTGTGAGACGGACAAGTTGTATAAGCTCCCAGAAACCAATACTTGCCAGCAACCTATTGGCCCACTTAACCTGAGGTTTCATGAAATTGCCACTTGCTTTTTCTCAACATCCATTTCTATTTCTAGCCTTTTTAAAAATCTTAATAGGAGAACCTTTGGCTTTTAATTAGGAATTCAAACCCCCCACCCCACCCAAAAAAACCCGTTACATTTGAGATATACTCCAAGTTCATTGGCTAAAGGGAGAAATAATATTACGCGCCCGCGCACACACACAAAAAAAAGAATAAAAGAAGAACATGAGACAGAAGGAACATAAAGAGGACACTAACTAATCCTTGGAGTTAATATGGCACCGCCTAATATACAAGAGGGGGTCTGAAGAGGAAACCTTCGCTGTTCTTGCTTGTACCAGTGCAGCCTCAAGTTGTTTCTCCAAATGTACAAGGTCAGTCACGTTGAGCTGGTCAGCAAATGACTCCCCAAGTTCCCTAAAAGAAAATTTTGTGTTAATCAAGCTTTTCCAAATAACGATGTAGAGAAAGTAATGTAGAGTGATGAAGTAAGTGGCTGCCTTTCCACAATCTGGAGGAGCTCTTCACATGTGAGGAACCGTGAATATTTAGAGTACTGCACCTGAGATGAAACAGGACAACATTACAATGTGACAACTCTTCAACATAATTGCTTTAGAGTATGAGCATGTAAATCCTACACCTGAACAGCTTCTTCATTTTAAATTTCTCAGCAGCTTCAGAAAATCTATTTGACTCACTAATAACATTGTTACATGTGGATAGGAACTCTAATTTTACAAAACACAATACGAGAATAGAACAGCTTAGGGGACTGTTATTAAGTTTGCAACTCATACAATTTAAGTTGTTTATAACTATGTTGCTCAGACTCGGACAAGGGTGTCGGACACTGGTACACATCCGGGTGTCAGATCTTTTCTAGTTTAAAATTTAGGATACGCTAAAAAGGATCCAAAACTTGGACACAAACATGGAGACGTGGCCCACAAATTCATTTTTTATTCAAATATATATTATAAATCATATCACACTTTTTAATACAACATTTATAAACAATATACGTTCGTTATAATTTGAACAAAATAACTAAAATATGAAAAAGTGATGCAAACTAAAAAGTATGAAAGTGGAGTGTCCAAATTTCTTTTTGGAGGATCTGACACGTGTCCAGTGTTGTGTCTTGTCGACAAGGGTACGTCGCCTGAAATGAAGAGTCCGAGCATCATATGTTTATAATATTGACTATGATATAACTAACCGGCCGGGTAGAACATTCATTTTCAGATATATGATTTAAAAATAGGGTAAATTACACTTTTACTCCGTTGTCATTGTTCTTAATTCTCACTTTACCCTCTTGTACTCTCATTTTGTCTCACTTTACCCTCATGTACTCTTATTTTCTCACTATACTCCCTTATACTCTCATTTTTCTCATTTTACTCCTTTACTCACTTTCTAAAATAAGTATACTTTTATTTTATATAATATTAACTAATATGTAATACTTAATTCTTAAATTATTTTAAAATATATTTTTAATTAAATTGAATAACTAATTTTATTAACATATTTGTGATTTTATTATTAGATAATACATTTTACTCAAAAAATCTACTTATTGAATGAATTTATCAAAGTATTGTGGATTTGTTTTTTAATTTAACATAGTTTCTTTAAACTCTTAATAATTCTACCGATGATAAAAATAACTTATTACAAGAATTTTAAATTATATTTACTAAAAATAATCTTTATTGAACAACTAATTATTATTTTTATCAATTACTTCATATTGCAAGTTTATTCTATTATTTCATAACATTTGATTTTTAGTAAATATTCATTACTTATAAAAAGTATATGATTTCTAAAAATACTAATAATTGATATTTAAGTTCAATGAAAAGTTTATAAGTAAAATAGATTGTCTGATAATAACTATCATAAGATATACATTTTAATAGGAGTTATGTTAATAAAAATAGTGATCAAATTTGAATTAAAATAAATTGCACATAATTTTAATATTAAGTATGCATTAATAGCATATAAAATAAAGTATACCTATTTTAGAATGAGAGTAAGGGTAAAGTGAGAAAAATGAGAACATAAGGAGGCAAGTGAGAAAATAAGAGTACATGGGATAAAATGAGACAAAGTGAGAGTACAAGGGGTAATAAAGTGAGACATTAAGAGTACAAGGGGGTAAGGTGAGAATTAACAAGAGTACAAAGGGGTAAAGTGACATTTACCCTTAAAAATAAACATAAAATCCACACTATTTTTACAGAACCTTTTAATAATAAGGAAAGAACTCTCATGTACTCTGCTTTGAAAAAGAGTTGCACGAAAATGGTAAAATTGCTTTTAGCATCTTTATACCGTCCTATCTTTTGTTGAAGAAGTTGGCGAAGAGTGACGAAGTGATACAAAATGTAACATGTAGCAGATGAATTTTCAAATGCAGCTTAGAATTGAACGATACAATTGAGTAATCATCTATTCTGGAAGATTAAGATTTTACTATAAAAAATCCTCTATATCCAAACATTCAACATGAACCCTGTTCAGGCTATTGTCCTCAACAATTAGCAACAAACACGAATACTTGTATACACTTTGCTATCGTGTTAGTTTATTACCCAGATCCTGGACCACAACAGGACTAAAGTTCTCTACTTGAGGATTCACATACCTCTGCCTCACAAACTCCAGTAGAGGGACTTGATTCTGTTTCAACTTGACTGTTATACCGTTGCAGGATTTCGGTAAGGCTGGATAACATTCAAGATAAATGATATGTGAGATGCACATATAAAGAAAAAATGAGATAGAGATGAACACATGAAACGGACTGAGTGACTAGAATTTCACAGTTAGAAAAAGAAACAAGAATTGAAATAATAAGATATCCAGATTCGCAGAGTAACATAGAGCTTTCCCTATGGTAATGCAGAATGTTCATAGTATTGTAACAAGTTTCTATGTAGAACAACAGAACCTCATTTCACCAATAAACAATAGTTACTGAATTAAACATCAATAGCAGCATACAGTTCACAGGCAAGTCGTGAGGGGATCGAGTTTCAATTAAAATTAATCTAGTAGAGTTCACCAGTACCAAGTATATCTACTTAATAAATTACCACTTTCAACTTATATCAATCTAACGGGACCCATTACCTTCAAAACAACATATAAATTATTGCATTTAAAGTAAACTCCACCATTACCATATTTACAAATCACAATAAAGTTCTGATATGATATTGCAAAATATATATAATACAAACTTATTTCATTATGTACTCTAGTGTTTAAAATTCTTCAAAACTACCCAACCAAACATCTTCCAAAATCTGTATAGATTATTATATTTATCATTCACAAAATATATTTCGACTTCTAACACAAAAACAATACAATAATGAAACTGAAAATAGTCACTGAAAATGGGACCATACTTGTTACTAACAATATATGGATAAAAATATTAAGCTTCATTTGGTCCCTCCCACCCTCACTCCCTCCAAAAAAAAAAAAAAAAAAAAAACCAACATACAATTGATATTTTTTTCTTTCAAAAATACTTCCTCTCTATCTTCAACATATTTTAATGTATCCTAATCATTACGATGAATACATTATATTTATAAATCTATGTCACCTAGTATCTATATATTTGTATATAATCAAATCAATATATCAACACATCTTCCAATCATTATACATATATGCCATTTAGTATTTAAAATTATGTAAAAACAACATATAACATTATAAGATCATATATGCCACACCACTTACCAAACATAAAAAAAAGGTTCCCCCAACAATAAAACCAAACACAAACTCTTCCAAAAATATACCAGATCAATCATTTCCCAAAAAAAAAAAAAAGAAACCTAGCATACTATACCACACTTCTCCCTTTACATTTCCTCGAAACACATTCTCCAATCATGTTTTTTTTCCGAAACACTTCAAAACAATAACAACGGCTTAAACGTTTATTTCTTTAATATCATTATTAGGTTTGGGAAAGCTGAATAGCGATCACTGTTCCATGGGCCAAGATGAATATACATCTCAAATGGAAGATCGAGCCACAAAAACAATGTCTCCGATTTTTGAACAATGTTAGCCAAAGAGATTGGAATGTTCAAAGTAGCTTCATGAACAAATTGGTAAACCATACATGTTATATGGAGCGGGAACCTACTTCATGCATGAAAATAGTTCCACCTGGACACGTGCAAAATGTAACCACAAAAGTAGGCATAGTAATTAGGCAATAAACTCCCCTCTTAGCGGTCAAAGGAAAATGATGTAATAACAAACCTACAACCTATACCTCTAAATGCATATAGAGTGTAATTAAACTTCTCTTGCTGTAAAAGCATAATCGATCCACTGACTAAGTAAAAATTATAAGACAGCTTGCTTAATTTTAACCTAAAGCAACTTCCACTAACGCCAATTCTAGGTGCATGTTGCAGCTCCTCTCTAGATTTCTACAACGTGATGGCTAAATTGCACCAAGTAACTTGCATCACCTCTCTAGATTTTCTAACTCCATTTCCATTAATATATTGCACTTGAAAAAGACAAGCTAGGATATAACAATTTGAGCGACAAAGTGACAGAGTCAAGGGTAGGATTATAGCAAAAAAAAGTGAATAAGCAATAATGAAATACACGAAGTAATGTTAATGAACCAACACAAAAATAATCTCCGTTCCCAGCTTAAAGCCGCAAATCCGCAAATTAATTCTTCTCCAAGTCTATTGTTCTTACGACAAATTTGCTATTTAAATAGACTAACCTACGGGCTTGGAGCCCAATAATAAGAAATAACTAAGCCCTAATTGAACTAGGAAATAACCGAACTAGGAAATAACAATTAACCTTAATTAAACCTAACTGAACTAAGGAAATAGCAATTGACCTTAATTAAACCAACACTAATTAAACTAAATAACCCTAATTAAATAATGAAAATCGATCTGTAACACAAAGACAAGCTAGGATATAACATTTGGCGAGTGTCTCGCGACATCCTCTTTGGTCTTCTTGCATCTAAACTTTCCATGCCCTTGGAGGTATTAAACAAGTCCAATATTAAATATTTATAAAATATTCAATGCGTCCACCATAACTAACAATAAGGTCTCGTGTTTGTCGTAGTTGAGAAGTTATATTTCACATAATTCTAACATAGAGATGTAAACAAAGAGAATTGGATGAAGACTTATTTTTTCATTAACAAATCGAGTTCTTTTTTGATTACAAAGATTCTAAATCTAACATGCTAGCTTAGTTAGCTTAACCTAGAATGAAGGTTGGTTTAGTGTATATCTATTTATTCACTCAAGTAAAGAATGATCTAATTTGATTTGTTCAACTATATTGGAAGTCGTAAAGCAACTCACTCCATAACATTTAAAAGAACTCTGCAAAGGTCGACTCGGTAAAAGGATACTTACTTCGTCACTGAACTTAATTTTTGCTTCCTATATGAAAGTTCTCATCATACATTCTGAAGGTTTATTAGTACATTTTAACAATAAAATCGATATTACAGGTGTCCAACAATGTTTTATTGCCTTCAAATAAAAAATATGGAGAGAGCTCATAACCTTTTCTTAAATTATAATTTTCAACATTAAGAGGTTTTTGAATGAACTTTTTATAACATGCAACACTTGCAAACTAAAAATTTTGAGAGTATTTCATACTTTTTCATCAATTCTTGGAGATTCTTAATACTTAATGCTTAGATTTCAAAAACATATTTTTATTAATCTTATCAATCATTTGCATCATTTTTAGTGTATATTGTTCTCATCCATTCTCAAACACATTTGACTATCAATCTTGTAGGAAAACATTCAAACACTTAATACTAAGCATAATGAGTGAGCTATAATATAATAGGATGAAGCCTCATGGAAAATTGAAATCCTATTGAAACACTTGATAATGAATTGGAAAGAGCAATGCCAGTAGTATCTACCCATGTGAATCATGTTAAGCTAATTTATATACAAATCCATATATTTATTTATCTACTTGTCACAAACTAAACCAATAAAATTTGAGGACAAATAGATTACCTATCAATAACTTGCCAAGATTTTGCTTTGTATGAAAGAGTGTTAAGGAATAAAAAGTATAAGTATGACATCGAAAAAGGATGAAACTAGGTCGTAGCCTAACATTCCGCTTTTAAGTGCCCTAAAAGTTGACCTATGTGTAAGGTAAAATTAACTTTATAAACCTATATGAAATCCTAATCATAGAACTACTATAAATAGACAGTCATCTAAGTTTTAGGGATTTCCGTTTCTCTCATGTCGACTCCTATAAAAGGTGTTCCAATTTTCAATTACCAAAATAATGATAAATATTTCCAATTTTCTACACAATACATGCCTATCTCAATTACTAAAAAAAGTAAAAAGATTCAAAATTATTTAATTGAGCAACAAAAGATATACAATTACAATTTTCATTGAAAATAATAGAAACTACCCCAAATACTAGAGGCACATCTTACATAACAATGAAGCAAATCGTTAAACTATATTACATTTAACACGAATATATCAAAATTATAAAATTTAATTACATTTGATCAATAAACAAATCAAAACTTGGTAATTGTTTTAACAACTTGTACACTCAATACATCTGATAATTGGAATCTCTTAAAATAATCTCAAAGCAAACAAAAGCAAAGATAATGGAGGATCTTCACTTAACCCCGAAAATGCTTTGTTGATAGCATTCTTAAAATGCCATTGCAATGCATTGACGTAATGTATACTTGTTTCTATATTAAGAACGTTAGTCACAGGAATCACACTGTACAACAAAAATATGAAATGTCAGATAAACATATGAAATCAGTCGGAAAGAATCAACACTGTTGACATGTCACTGCAATCGTTCCTATAAGGAAACAAAATGGTTAAACTATATGTAAAGTTTTGGAAAATACACTATAGCTCCGTAGGAATGGAGTAACAACATATTATCTAGGAGATCATCCAACAAAAAGTTAAAATTCAAGAAACAAGCTACATATTAATTTTGACAAAAGGCTTAGACGAATAGTTGGCTAGATAAGAAAGAAATAAAGACAATTCCAAGAGATACAAGAATAATTACACACAAAGAAAATGGAATACAAGGATTATGAATGCCCTTTATAGTATCAAATCATAATAAGAAAAATTAAAATAAATACTATCAACACTTTAAGGAGAAAGCCAAGGATAACATAGTACATTTGGAGCTAAAGTAGCTTAAAATTAAAATTAACAGAGAAATTTACATGAAAGTTCACATACATGCACACACGTCTAAATAAATAGCCAAAACATTGAGTAAAAAAATTATTTCATTCTCAAATTGAAGTTTTAACACATAAACACGAAAAGAAGAGTTCACATGCACAATAATCTATACATGTGTCACCAACTAATTTACGAAAGCACAAAGGAATTTCACGAACAAACATTTCACATATAAACACAATGTGTGACCTATGTCATTTGGGTATCACTAGTACTCTATTTACATTGTACAATCATTTTTGTGCTTTCATGCATATATATATATATATATATATATATATATATGAAAATACTCATGGTGCTATATATATAGTACTCTATTTACATTGCACAATCATTTTTGTGCTTTCATGGCACTATTTTTCTTTTTTGGGTTGGGGGAGGGGGGGAGCAAGAAAATATTCATGGAGCTATTTAATCCCTCTGCTTATAAGACTATTGATTATAAGTGGTCAAATATCACATGACTTGTGAAGGGGTTCGCATTAGATGCAAGTAATCAAGGGAGTTTAGTGCATTTAACTTTTTAATATTAATAATAGTAAAACTCTATAAGACCCTCATTCAAGCTATTATGTGAAAAAAATTAACGTCTAAAATTAGTGGTGAAAAACTAGACTAGCCAGCCTTGTAACTTATTGTGTATTATCTGTATTAAAATAAACTCTATATGTTGATTCTCTATATCATACAATTTAGTAAACGTACTAATATTCAGCTTACGCAAATTTTTTGTAGTTAGTACAATTATAAAGTTGATAAAATTCTGAGACAACTTGAAGTTCAGATTTTGATAAATTTCGAACATTAAAACTATTGAGTTTTAGATACTTTAGGTATTTTCAGCCTTCGACGTTGCTCCCGTTTATTTGATTCTCAAATATATCTCTTCAAAAACTCTAAGGGATATTTTTGTTATGTTAATGAACTAAAGACTATTGCAAAGCTTGTTATGGGAGTATTGTGCAAACACTTAAGTGATTGTCAACTTTTCGCTTACAAATCTCAACATTTGCTCTTACTTCACTTCATTGAATTAAAATTTAAGCAGGGGTTGGGGTGCTTGTTATTTTGTTAAAAGTGCTTTTACTTCTACTTCACTGAATTAAATTTAAAAGCAAAGGTTTTAGTGCTTCTTATTTTGTAAAAGTGCTTTAGGTGTTTCTATAAGTAAAGAAAAGATAATTTTGACATAATTATTCTCAAGTTTCATTTTTTTGAGGATGGAAAACCCATTATTATAATAAATGTATTTTTATCTTTCTATGAAGTAGTTCATTTTGGGATTTTCTTTTCCCAAATACTTCAACTTTAAATTTTTAGCTTTTTGCTTCATTTTTCAAACATTTCTAACTACTAACTCTCAATGAATCACTTTTTCTAAAATAAGAATTTTTTGCACACACTCCATATGTATTAGAGATGTGTGCTATTTTTTGGTTCACTTTATTTCTTATTCATTTTTTTCTAGGGAACAAAAAAAGTGTTTGGCACTCATGTTTTTCAAGAACGGTATTTCATTTGTCAAGAGAGATAATTATTAACTACAATATTAAAAAAATCATATACCCTTTATACCATCGCTAGTTACAAGACATACATTTAAAATGGTTTATCCCAACCACAACCAAACAAAATTGAAAGGGCACTTTGAGTTTTCTAAGATATCCCAGCAATATATTCAATTTTATTCCCCAAACGTTTTTCGTCCCTATTTTCAAAATACATTACCAAAAATAATCTCCCGAAGATCTATGTGCTCAGAATCTCCATTTAAAGCGACGTACATGATACGATATGGGACATGACTCGGGACACGTGTTAGATCCTCCAAAAAAAATCTACAATTTTTTTGTTTGTATCACTTTTGGAACTTGCAAGTTTAATATGTTTCAAGTTTTAATTATTCTGTTCAAATTATATCATACATATATTTGTTTATTAATGTCGTATTAAAAGGTGCAATATTATATATAATATCTATTTAAAAAATCTATATTTGTCGTGCCCTCGTGTCCGTGACATAATTTTCGATCCTTATTAGCTATGTCCATGTAACCTAGATTTTAGACAAAAAAGGTTTGGCACTCGGATAAGTACCAATGTCCGGCACCCGTGTCCAAGTCCGAGCAACATAGCCCAAGAGCCGAAAATGAAACCAAAAATAGTTATTTCTTATTCGTCACCAGCATTATGCTTTCATGACTGAGGGATCGTGATGGCATTTTTATCTTTGTAGATGGGGAGAGATGCAAGAAAGCCTTTCTTAGGTAGAACCACATTTTCATAGCTCCTCTTCATTCCACGTCTATTATTTTCTGTAATCTTCTTCCTAGGTTCACTTTTTCTCTTCCCATCCATTTGTTTGCTTGTCTATGTAAACCTGTTATTCTTACTCTTATGTTGTTCTTACTCTTAAGGTGTTTAAGATTTCCCCTTCACATCATTTCTTTATTTTTATCTTATTCTCTTACTTTCCAAAATCCCGCTAAGATCCGAAGAACTTTTTGTTAGTTAACATGCATCTTGTTTGATCTCATCACTCTCTTGGTCTTAATAATTAGAGTCGGATTCTCTCAGGTAGTTACTACTGCGAAGCCTTGGCTTTCGGATGCTAAGCCATATTTTATTTAGCTAATCCATTAAGTAAAAAAGATAAGCCAACAAGAAATTCATTGCCCAAACCTTTCAGATGCAGAAAGGCAATCCACATCTAGGGAACCCTCAAATCTAGATTCGAAAGAACTTTGACATGGATACTCCATTTCACACAAAACATGGGTATTTTATTGGAGACCTTTACACAACCTTTTTTGACTCTATTAATAAGAACTCCACAATTCTATTTTACCTTTGAAGATATCTTCAATTTTTTAAAGATACCAGATATTCTTGAGCCCCTGACTAAAGAGTAAATATGCATTAAATTCTAAGAGTGATCTTTGTATGTAGGGGTGATCACAAATTTAAAACAACCGCCCGAACCGCACCACATCGAACCGCCGATATCAATTTACCACAAAAACCGCACCGCCTTAGCGGTGCAATTTGCGGTCTGGAAGCCAAAACCGACCGCTAAAATCGACCGCCCATGTATTGAGTAGTAAGGGCAATTATGTACTTAGCATATCACAACAATACAACCCTAATATTCTGAATTCTACTCTTCAACTCATCCCGTCTTTCATTTCACCTTCAGGCTTTCAACACTAAAACATTTCTATCTTATCTTCTCTGCAATCTTTATTCAACTTCTAATTTCAGACTCATCTTGTGGTGCTGGTGTATTATCTTTCCCCTATCATCATCAACAAGGGCTTGGCTTCGCATTTGGTATGTGATTCTTCCATTTTATTTTTACCTTTTGCCTTTGATAAGTGCCCTAATTTAATATATTTTATTTTATCTTAACATCAATGATAGCATGGAGGGTATTTTTTTATCTTATTTCGTCATCTCCCAGTTTGAATGTCCGAATGTTGGTAATTCTGTAATTTATGTGTGTTTCATATGAAAATGTTCATTTTTGGGCTAAATCTTTTGTGAATAAAAACATGGTTTGCAAAGTCTTGTGATAGGAAATTTTGCTAATTGTTCGGCCTTAAGACACTGAATAGTGAATAGAGATAAAGAAGTCAAAAAAGTATACCCTCTGTTTTTCTATTTCTGATAGCATTAGTACACTTGTAACATTTTTCTTAAAAAAACTGTATTGAGTGTACTGTATTGTTGTTTGAGTACACACCATGTTTTCCTAAAAAAATACTTTTGTTTGAATGTATTATAACATTTTCTTCAAAAAAGTATGGGCTTTTCATTTACTGAAACTTGAAAATTAATGTTTTATAGTATTTTCAATTCAACACAAGTAGTAGATTCATTTTGTAATTGTCTACCATATGGAGAATTCTAGTGATGCAACAATAAGTTCCAATTGTTTGAAATATTTTTATTTCTTACAATTGGTATTATTTCATGTTTGGATTTGATATTAATTATTATATATTTTTTGTATGTTAAACAGAAGGATAGTGTAGCTTCTGAAAAAAGTTTCTGATGTGGAGATTCCAATAGAAACTATAACTTCAAATAAGGAACAAGAAAGAGTTCAAGAACAAATACTTTTATATATTGATTAAACCCGCATAACCGCCCGCAACCGCACTTTCAATTTTACTCAATGAAACCGCAATTTTAATTCAATTTTTTGAAAAACTGCAGATGGCAATTCGGTTAGAATTAGTGCAAAAAATCGCAAAAACCGTACCGCGAGCACCCCTAGTTGCATGATACACTAAGCTTGATCATTGTTACCATCTTGTTTCATTTGGGTCTTTTGACTCACGAAGGGTAAGTAGGTTCTCTTGTTGTGGGTCTACGTGTTACGTGTCTCTAACAATAAATGAGTGTTAGCATTAAAGGATTAATACTGTGGCATCCAAAATTAGCGGCGACAAAAGAGTAAAATTGGCTGGCCATGGCAAGGCCATTACTTAATTGAACATGCAATGATGTTCAACCAAGTTCAATATTTTGAACCCAAAAGTTGAACTTGCAACTTTCAGATCTTCCACAATGGCAACAATCAAGTTCAAGTTCAAAAACTTAAACTTGAACTTGAACAATCCCATTATGGATGCTCTTAGGCCGTACTACATCAATAATCATGTTGTTTTATCTCACTAAATTATGGTGGGGATAGTCCAAATGCAAGGGATAACTACACATCCATTGTGTGTAGTGAAGACGTGGATGTTGAATTCTTTGAGACCTAAGATTGTTTCCTTTGTTTATTTTGCATCAGGTGCAAAGCGATGTGGGAAGCCATCATAGAAATGTTTGCTAAAGACGGTAATAATTCTTATGTTTTCTCTTTATGTCAACTTGTTGACAATAAACAAGGTGGCATTCAGAATTCTTTGTTGCCTATATGGGGATTATAAATGAATTTAGCGAGCTTCATCTTCTTTCTATAGATCTAGAGACTCAAAAGTACTAATGGAAAACATACTTGTATGCTGGGGCGTATCCTTTCTTATCCGTGGGGGGTTGCCCCCCAATTGGGGGGATTTTTCAATTATTCCTATGTATTAATTTTTAGTACTAAATATTTATTTTTTATTGATTTAGCCCTCCCTCCCCCCACCTCCCAAATTACTTAGCTCCCCCAAAGTTACATGTCTAGTTCCGCCCCTGCTTGTATGTTACTTTTTAATGGATTTGATTGAGCAGTAAACACTCTTCAAGTTATTTGCTAGTGGACAAGCTTACGTTTTGCTCTGCATATGATTTTATAACTTCATCTTCCCTTAATCTGGATCTTGAACCATCTACCACAGTTGCACTTTCGAACACGTGGTACTGGAAAGGGTAAAAGTCGTGAATGGATACGTGATTATTGTGGTAAATCGGGACACAACGCATATAGATGTAAGGATAATCATGATAAGCCGATAGAAGTTTACAATTGTCTGTAATAGATGTACTTCTTCGACTGCTTTTGATGGGGTTGTTCAAATTTCTAAGGAGGGGTATGATAGTAGATTCAATCTCAATAAAGTTATATTGTCTCCCATGCACTCAAGTTAGGAGCACTTGTCATCTTCTCTGTTAATGGTTGTTTAATAGATTCTGGCGCATCAAGCCATATTACCGATGATCAGTGACAGTTCAACAATTTTACACTTTATCAACATCTTTTACTGTTAGTTTGTTACGTTGTTACTAAGTGATCTGCTTCTAGTGTGTTTGGTTGATAATGTTCATATTTCATCTCTTAAACTTAATCAAGTCTTAAATGTCTTAAATTTTCATTTAATTAAATTAATCTAATTATGAAATCTTTGAACTGTTCTTTTACTTTATTTCCTACTCATTTCAGGATCTTCAAACGAATATAGTAATTGGACTAGACTCCCCGCACCCCCTTATAATTGACATTGTCCATAAGGTCATCCTAACCTTTATCGATTAGAAAAAGTTGTTTTAGTGAGTCTATTTTAGAAATAAATTATGACGCACGTGAATTAGTAAAACACCAGAGAGTGTTTCTGATACGAATCATTTTGTATGGGGTATCACCGAAGGGAAAGAACGGTCGTTGTGGAGCAGGGTGCGGCGCGCGCAGCAGAGAGCGGGGCGTAGGCGGTTTAGTTAATTTAAGAGTCCTCCTAGTTGGAATGTAATTAAGCATTTATTTAAAATCATTAGTTGTTATTTAATTAGTTATTAATTTTGAGAGTTTTTATTAGGATATGGTTTGTTTGGAGTTGTGTTAGAATATGATTTTTTGTTGGTGGATTTATTTGGAGTTGTATTAAAATTGGATTTATTTACTTTGTTATAGATTATGATTCATATTTGGAGAGGGAGTTATTTGTGGACTCTATGTTCGTAGTTTTTTTATTTTTAAAATTCAGCCTCTGTCATTACAGAGACTCGAACTCAGGCCCCTTCACTAAGAGTAATACTCGTGGCCACCGAGCTAACTCTAGTGGTCAACTCTATGTTCGTAGGTTAGGAGTATTTAAGTAGTAGATTTTGTCATGGAAAATTATTCACGTTTTTTTGAATAAGAGTAATTATTTGGCTAAATGCTGGGAACGAAAGTCTTCCGTGAGAATTTATCCATCGTCGTCTTCATTGATAATTACCCTTGACCATAGTTGTTAAGGGCGCGGCCATCGCCAGACGCACTGGCCGCCAAGCCCATCACCTTTTACACCCAAAGGCGGGCGCTGGGTGGCAGGCGCGCGCCCGGGAGCGCCTTTGGGTAAGGGCGCAGGCCCAAAAGGCGCGACTGCGATACATTAAACACTTTTATAAGTTGCTAACTTATAAAGTCTGACACTTTTATAAGTTGTTAAACAAATTAAGAAATAGGGTTTTAAAAGAAAAACCCTGTAGTCTGAAACAAAAGTCTGCCACCGCCGCCACCATTCGCCGAAACTGCGTCCACCGCCGGAGCTTCGCCACCAGCCTCTGTTCAAAGCCCATGTATTTTTGCCCTTGTTTTGTTATTTCATTTTATTTTACTGATTTTTTTCAAAATAAAAACTAGGGTTTGTTATATTATTTGTTTTAATTCTTGTATTCTAAACATTTTTGATTGTTGTTGTTATTATTATTATTATTATATATGCTTAATGTTAATTCTATAGTGTTTAGCTAGGATTTTTAGTTTTTAACTAGTGTTTTAGTTACCTTGGGTTTTTGATTTTTAATATAATTTACTGTTTTTTTTTCTGTTTTCGTATTGTATACAATTTCAGTGTACTTAATTGATTGGCACCATGGAATGTGGGAGCGGTAGTACCATTTTCTCAAAAGATTTGGCGTGGGATTATGTAACAATGGAAACTCCTGGCAATACAAACAACTTACGTTGTATGTTATGTGCAAAAGTTACAAATGATGGAATTTATCGTGTAAAATAATACATTGTGGAGGTTTCCGAAACGTTAAAGCTTCCCAAGGTGCCCGATTCATGTACGTGAACTAGTTAAAGATTACATGGCGAAGAAAATGGCTGCAGAAAATGTTGAGAAACTTGGAATGCCGGAATATGAAGATATAGATGCTTATGGTGATGAAGAAGACATGAATGATATTGGACCTAAAACTTGTTTTAAGTCTGTGTCTATGCAAAAAACGCCAAAACAAATAGGTCGAATTGATACATTTTTTGCTGCGGAAACTAAAAATAAAATGAAGCAAACCACTGTCAATGAACCGTACAAAAAGCCTATGAGAGAAAAAGCTCGTAGGGACATTGCTCGATGGATGTATGACGCGGCAATTCCTTTTAATGCTGTTAATTATTCAAATTTTGGGACAATGATAGAATCTATTGGGCAATATGGCCTCGGCTTGAAGACACCTGCTTACCTTGAGGTGCGGGTTCCCTTTTTAAAGAAGGAAGTTGAAAGTGTGGAAATGATGATGAAATCTTATGAGGAAGAGTGGGCTACATATGGTTGTTCGATCATGACGGATGTTTGGACCGACCAGAAACAAAGAACATTGATAAATTTTCTTGTGAATTCACCGAAGGCTCAGTTTTTCTTGAGTCTGTTGATGCATCTGAGTATTCAAAGACCGGTGCTAAAATGTTTTAGTTGATTGATAGAATTGTGGAACGTGTGTGGGAAGCTAATGTTGTTCAAGTTGTCATGATAATGCCAGTAACAATGTGTCTGCCGGTAAGAAATTTGCTTATTTGATCTTTCATATTTATAATTATTCATTATTCATTTTAGCATTTACCTATCTCTTTATTTTTCTTTGTAGGAAAATTATTGCAAGCCACAAGACCACATTTGTACTGGACTCCTTGTGCTGCCCATTGCGTAGACTTGATAATGGAGGATATTGGTAACTTGTCAGAATTCAAGACAACACTTAAAAAAGCAATGAGTGTGAATGCCTCTATGTTCATCCAAGTGTGGTGAAGGAAGTTTACGGGCCAAAGAGAGCTTGTTCGTGCCGGAGTCACAAGATTTGCTACCGCTTACCTTACACTAGTAAGGATACACAAACAGAAACATAATTTAAGGAATATGTTTTTGTCATAGGAACGGAGGAGTATCGAAGGGGCTAAAAAGTTGTTGGTAAGAAGATTGCTAAAATTATCTTGACACCTAGATTTTGGAGCAACATAGTCTATATCTTGAAGATATATGGCCCTTTAGTTCGTGTTCTTAGATGGGTTGATAATGAAAAGAAGCATGTGATGGGATATATATACGAGGCTATGGATAGAGCTAAAGAAGCTATTATAAATGCTTTTAAGGAGAATGATGAAAGTACAAAGAGGTCTTCGAGATCATAGACAAGAGGTGGGATAGCCAGCTTCATCGCCCTTTGCATGCTTCAAGATATTATTTGAACCCATAATTCCTTGACTCGAGCAACAAATTATCTAAAGATGGAGAAGTTGTGCTTAGTTTTTACCAAGCTATGGAGAGATTGATTCCAAATGCGGCTGAGCAAGACAAGATTTCTAATCAGCTTTCTTTGTATCACAATGAGGAAGGGCTATTCAGATTGACTATAGCCATTAGACAGAGGAAAGCAAAAACGAAGTCTCCAACTGAATGGTGGAAGTCCTATGGATCAAAAACTCCCGAGTTGCAAAGGTTTGCCATTAAAGTGCTCAGCTATGAGCGCACTTGGAACATTTTTGAGCATGTAAGTATTTTAAAATATCAACATATTTATTCGGCATTTATTTTGTAATTGCTATTTATTGTGCTTCCAAAATTATTCTAATTTGTGACATACTGACATATTGTTATTATTGCAGATTCATAACAAAAAAAGGAATAGGCTTGCTCAGAAGCGCTTGAATGATTTGGTCTTTGTGAAGTGCAATCAGAAATTGAGGATGCGATATGATGCCCGTGACCGAATTGACCCTATTCAAATATTTGTTTGAAGGACATTGATGATATCAATGAATGGTTGGTGGTAAAATGGAGGGAGATTCTGATGATGGGGAAAATGAGTTGGTGTTTGAGGATGATAATTTAACTTGGGGTGTAGTTTCAAAATTTACGGGAGTTGAAGAGCCTAATTATTATACTAGGAAAGGCAAAAGCACTACACCGTCTCAACTTCTAATTTAGGGGCTGAACAAGCAAAGGCATCTTCATCCCGTGCGACTACGAGAGCTTAGTCATCTCTAGAACTTAGAGATAAGGAAGATGATGAGAGTAAATTTGAAGATGGAGAAGAATAAGAATATGAAAAAGAGGAGGAAGTGGGAGAGTTGGACGACAAAGAGTATGATGAGGAGGATGTGGAGTTTGATGATGATTAGTTGAGTCTTGACTATTGAGTGGATTTGTACTTGATGAATGATGATTATGAACATTAATAAGCTGCATGGAAATCATGAACATTTCCCAAGTAGCATTAATCTCATCAAAATCACACCAATGGACTAGAACCTCCCAAGTACCACGATTAAGTCGAGTGCGAAGAATAGCACAAGGCATATGTACAACTTGTCCATCCTCAATAGGTGGCAAGATTGGCAATGTATTAGGTGTAGCTCCTTTGAAGGCCTTCAGTAGTAAACATGGAAAACATTGTGAATTTTACTGTCGGGGCAGGTCCAACTCATAAGCCACTTGCTCAATCCTACGGATTATAGGAAAAGGGCCATAAAACTTGGGAGCAAGCTTGTGGTGAAATTTGCCAGCTACGGTCTTTTAGCAATGCGGATGCAGGCGTAACCAAACAAGAGAGCCATGAGTGAACTTCACATCGCGATGTCCTTTATCGTAGTGCTCCTTCATTCAGCTTTGTGCGTGTTGAAGTTTGGAACAAATACCTTGCGAAGTTGCATCTGTGTCCATTAATGTTTGGTCAATGGAATATCTACTGGAGACGAACCGGCCGCATAAGATAACAGTCGAGGAGAAGCACGCCAGTAAACAACCTTAAATGGAGTTGTTTGCAACATGCCATAAACAACCTTAAATGGAGTTGTTTGCAATACGCTATGGAAAGGACGTATTGTAACAATATTCAGCCCAAGACACCCATTGAATCCATTCTTTTGGTTGGTCCCCTGCAAAACACCGAAGATACATTTCAATGGTACGATTCACCACCTCTGTCTGGCCATCAATTTGTGGGTGGTATGCCGATGAAAAGGCCAGTTTGGTGCCATGGAGACGGAAAAGTTCCTTCCAACAAGTGCTGGTGAAAACCACATCACAGAAACAATTTATAAATTTAGGAAGGCCATGCAAAAGTACTACTTATTCAAAAAATGTATTTGCAACATCAATGGCCGTATATGGGTGTGCAAGAGGCAAGAAATGAGCATATTTGGAGAATCTATCCACAACAACAAATAAACCTTTTTCCCTATGATTTGGGCAACCCATCGACGAAATCCATGATATGTCTGCCCAAATTTGATTCGGCAACTGAAGTGGTTGTAGGAGTCCATGTGGACTCAAATGTTCACTTTTGGGGAGTTGGCAAACAGGATATGCTTCCACGTACTCTCTAATGGCGGCTTTCATACATTTCCAATAAAAGTCATTCCGCACTCGATGCAAAGTTTTTTGTGCTCTCTCGTGCCTGCTATCATGGATAATAGATAATATCGATGCAATCAAGGAAGAGCCTAGTGGTAAGTAGATGCGACCTTTGTAAAGAATTAGCCCATCATGCACTGACCATGGTTCTCCCAAGTCACCTCGTTGAATTTTTGCATGCAACTCATGAAGGTCACTAGTTGTATGTATTTCTGCAAGGATAGCCTCACTCAATAGCAAATGGGTTGAGTAGTTGAACAAAGTATGCATTCATCTCTTCGTCTTGATAGTGCATCTGTTGCATGGTCGAGAAGTCCCGCCTTATACTCCACACGAAAATCAAAACCCATCAATTTACTAATCCAATGTTGCTGCAAAGAGGTTATAAGCCGTTGCTCTAGTAAATATTTAAGGTTGTAATGATTCGTACGAATCAAGAATGATCTACCCAATATATACGAACGCCAATGTTGGACAACCTTGGCTAAACCAATTAGTTCACTCGTATACTGGAAGTTTAGAGTGTCTGGCAGCTAATTAGCGCCTAAAAATTGCAATGGGATGACCTTGTTGTTGGAGGACTGCTCCAATTTCGTCACTTGAAGCGTCGCATTCTATCATAAATTCACCAGAAAAGTCAGGCAGTTGTAGAGCTAGGGCACTTGCTAGAGCTTGCTTAAGTGCCCCAGATGAGTTCCAAGTTGCTTCAGACCATTGGAAGGAATTCTTTTTCAACATGCTAGTTAGTGGTGCCGCCAATTGCCCATAATTGCAATCCAATAGTAACTAGTTAATCCAAGGAATCCTCGTAAGACGGTGATAGATTGTGATTTTGGCCAATCTTTGATTGCGTTAATCTTGCTCTCATTAACCAAAACTCTTGTGGCAGAGATAACATGGCCAAGGTTGGGGTTGTCCAATAGAACATTTGGACTACTTCAAATAGAGGCGGTGCCCACAAAATAGTTCAAAAACAATTTTAACATGATGTAGATGATCCTTCCAAGTTTTACTGTAAATGAGGATGTCGTCAAAGAAGACAAGAACAAAAAGCCGCCAAGTATTGGCAAAATACCTCATTCATGAGCGCCTGAAATGTTGATGGCGCATTTGTAAAACTGAACGACATCCCCAAAAACTTAAAGTGCCCGTGATGCATTTATTCAATGTCAGTTGGGTGCATACGCACCTGGTGGTATCCAAAATAGAGATCCAATTTAGTAAGGTGTGTGGATAGGAATAGGAAACTTGTCCTTGATAGTGATTACATTTAATTCTCGATAATCTACACAGAAACGCCAAGACTCATCGTGCTTTCAAACTAAGAGTACGGGTGAGGAGAAATGAGATGTGTTTGGCCGTATCATCCCTTGCTCGAGCATTTGAGCACATTGTCTTTCTATCTCATCTTTCTGCATATGAGGGTATCAATATGGCCTCACCACCACCGAGTTGGATCGAGGTTTCGAACAAATGCGATGATCGCAACTTCGTATTGGGGGTAATCCTGTGGGTTCTTGAAGCAACTAATTGAATCCATTCAATAAACTCTCTAATTCATGTTGGTGGGCTATGTTCGGTTGTAGCAATTGTACTGTAGGACCTATAAAGCCTTCATGGCCATGGAGAACAATGGATTTTCCATCCAAATTGAAAGTCATGGAGAGGGCGGCAATCCCATAAAATTGGTCCCGGTGTTTGGAGCCATTTAATTTCTAGTACCATGTCAAAGCCATCCAAAGGTATCATAAAGAAGTCAACAATAAAATTATTGCCACTAATATTGATTGGCATGGCCTGACATACTCCTTTGCTAGTAACCTTCTCACCATTTGCCACAGATACTATCATATTGGACAGGGGATGGATTGACAATTGAAGGTAGTGGGCTGCTGTAGCACTGATAAAATTATGGGTACTTCCAGAATCAACTAGACACAACATAACTTGTTCATCTAGCTCCGCTTGTAGTTGCATGGTATGCACATCTCGTTTGCCTTAAATGGTGTGTAGGGATATCTCGGGGGCATCATTTTTTGGTGTTGGTCTCATTTCCTTCGTCATCAACTTCCAACCAAAATAATTGTTTGCATTTGTGGCCAATTGAATGTCTCGTCACAATTATAGCATAATCCTTTAGCTCTACGGCCCGCCATCTCTGCATGTGATAATTTCTTGAAGAAAGGGAAAATTGTATTGTTTGTTTTGGAGCCATCTCCAATATTCTGTCCAGAGTTGCTTTTGTGGCTAGAACTAACCGTGTCATTTTGCCATTGCCGACGTGGTATGTTGTTTGGTTTTGCAAATTGGAGTTTCTTCTCAAATAAACGGGCCAGGTTCATTGCTTGGATCAAATTTGGAGGATTTTGCATTTCTACATCGATTCTAATAAAGTCCTCAAATCCTGTAATAAATAAATCTGACTTGTTGGTCCATGCGTACTGATCTTGGGCAGGCTAACAATTATTGGAATCGGCCTTGATAATCTTCCACAGTTCCTGATTGCTTTAAATTCATCAACTTGCCAGTGGATTGCTTCGTAGTGGTGGTCCGAATCTTTAGGTGCAATACACCTTAATGCTCCCCATGTTATGTTTCGCTCCTCTTGCTCAATCTGGTAATACCACAATTGAGCTCACCTAGCATGTGGAAAGCTACCAAACCAACTTTATATGCTGCTGTTGCTTTTTGATTGTCAATTTTTTTACACCGATGCAACCATATGAATGGGTCCTCGGGTCCATCAAAGGTTGGGAAGTCCAGTTTGGTATAGCGTAGTACCATCGGGTTTCCAGGTATCGCTCCATTTTTCTGTGCAAAGTTTTTGTTCGATGGACTCACCGAAATTAACGCCACATAGGGGATTTTGCACGTGACCTTGTTTTTTAATGTGTCCATTTCGGTCACAAAGGGTTTCTTGAAATTGAAGCCCAAGTTGTTGTATTTGGCTGCCGAGATGCGCAATACTTGATTCAGTTGTTTTTACTCTTGTTTATGTAACATCGTGTACGTCTTTAATCAAATATTTCAGATCTGTTTTATTTGGATCGCCCATTGTTTCAGGTATGGAAGCTTTTTCTCTCAACAGTGGCCTACTCGCTATCTAACTTGCAAGTCCTGACACGAAAATCACGCTTTTGATGAATAATTGATTGTCTCAAAAATAGAAGTTAAACAAAACTACTGAAGAATCCGCCAGTCGGTATTCTTGTGTCTAAGGGCGACTCCCATTACTTCGAAAAAGTAGGCCACCGGTTCAGTTACAAGATATTATCATTACTGCCTGGAAGAAACCGCAACAAAAATGCCATTGCCAAAAAGTGACGAGGTAACATTTCCATTTTTTAATGAAGAGTGCTCCCTGTCAACCCAAACCTAAAGTAGTAAAAAAGCAACTGGGGACTGTAAACCTTAAGCTTCACCGATCTAAGAGCATCTGAGAACATTTTCGGCGCTGTTGAGATAAACTAAGATTCGTTCCCAAGAAGAGGCAAATTCGCTTTTTCAGTAAGGGTGGCTTGAGAAAAAAAGGTGAAAAAAATTGTAAGCGTCATGTTCAACACCGAAGAAGAGCAACACAAAGTAAAGGCGGAACTGATTGGGGGCAACTAGGAAGAAGATTCGTAGACACTGCAAAATCAACAACAATAGCCGCACAAGTGATATCTTTTATAAATTCATTGAATAATTTTTCATTTTTGTTTGTCCACTACTTTATTGTACTTAATAAATTGAAATGAAAAACTTCTAATATATCTAAAAAACCATAATAAAAGTTCCTAATCATACATTAGGGGGGTGCCATAGGAAGAAGACTTTCATTTTGAAAGCGTATCATTCTTGCAAAATCATGTGACAACAATAGCCGAAGCCCACTCGAAAGAAGTGAAATCTTTTATAAACATTGAATAATTTTTCATTTTTGTTTGTCGATTAGTTATCATGTTAGTTAACCATAATCTGAAACACGGAAAAAAAACTTCTAAATAGGTAAAAATTATAATTATAAAGTTCCTAATAATACATGAAGGTAGGGGGACTACATTTCAACCCACCACCGAGAATTCTTCACTTTGTTGTACTTAGACCTTTAGTGAAAATATCTGCTACTTGAATACAAGTGTAAATTTTCTACATAGATTATTCGTAATCCTTTCTCGTACGAAATGACTTCGCAGTAAATGAGAACAAAGGTAATGTGAATCAAGGAAGCAGAGCCCTATAGCTACGTTTAACAAATTCAACCAAGTGTTTTCTGCCGCATGATTTAGACGAAAATACTTTGACCATTTGGTCTTTGTGCTTATAGTCAATCATCGTTTGATACTTATCGTATAAGTTGTTGATATATCTTCTTAGGTAGTAAGGTAATAATATGAATGGCACTGAAGAACCAAGAAACACATGCAACAACAATTTGTTACAAAAGACCCAAGTAAGTTGAGGCACTTTCTTGGTATAGGCGCGCTTCCTAAAGGTTTAAGTATCACGTATATAAATCCCATTCCTATGCATTGGAAATCAAGTCACAATCTATAATACGAGTAATCCTATTTTCCATGAGCGATCAAAGCATATTGAGTTGATTGTCACTTTGTGAGAAATGTTATCAATAGAAAGATTCATAGTCCATTTATACCTTCAAATCACCAGGTTGTTAATATATTCACAAAAGAACGACGAAATCACCAATTAAGCGACAATCTTCACATGGTGGACATTTATGCTCCAGCTTCATCGGTATTGTAGCATGTAATTGATTGCATATTAGGAAAAAGAAAGCGACTGCATTATTAGTGCCTACTTTATACTTGATTTATAATATTTTTTTTCTTCTATAATTATTCGGACTCTTCTATGTATATATTTCTAGTAGGATGTAATCTAAAGAATAGACGGAATATACGAATGATTTCTGTTCTTATATGTTGTTCTAGGCACATATTATGCCATAAGCAAATATGTGAGTGTATTATATGCATGGAATAATATAAGCACCAATAGAAGTTCCTTTAAAAATCAATTACTAAACAATATTTTGGAAATTTTCTATATGCGTGCAATCACTTCACAACAAGTTTCACTAGAATTTTCTTCACAAATTAACAACTAAGTTTTTTGAATTGTTTTTCATATGCTAACTAGTCATCCAAACACAATCTCATATAAATTGTTACATCAATTGCTATCATTTTTTAACCTAGAAAACGACCCAACTAAAACACATTTCCAAAATCATTTCTCCTCTAAAATTTATTTTTCTCAAATTTTCTCCTAGTATCCTTTTTTTTTTTTAATTTTCTGGAATAACATCCATAATCACATACCGATCTTTCTATTTTGCATATGAAAGAATCCCTAGTTTAACAATCCATCTTATCATGATGAGAACAAGAGATCTCAAAGCTTAAACTCTAGAGCTAAGGGAGATTTGCTGGCTGCTAACACCATTGCCTAAGGACAATATTTCATGCAAATACATTTGCTGCTAGTGGAGTTATCAAGTGTAGCTGCATAGTTTTTTCCATAAAACCACACATTAAGTTTCAGCACCTTTAATTATCCGGCAAATAGTTAAAGCAAAGAAGGTACAAAATATAAAGCAAAACTACAAAACAGCAGCAGTTAGCAAATGTTGCAGTACAATCGTCCAACTCTTGAACACTTGCCTATATATAACAAGAAGCACCAAAATATAAAGCAAAGAAGGTCACACACGATAATCAATCATAAATCTCCATCTATGATAATAAACTCCTGAGGCCAGCAATGATTTGAAATTTGCACATAAAATTAGCTTTATTTCAGCAGTGTGTTCCACTCACTAACCACAGCTGCTATTCTAAGGAAACTAAGAACCACGTAGCCAAAAGCAGGCACCCAAAAGCGGCACGTCTCAAAGCCATCTGGTAAACAACCATTAATGTTGACAAACAAACGACCCATTATTATATTGATTATAATAATCACAAAACCAATTTTCGTTTGATGTGAAAACTCATTCACAAAATTCCAATTTCTCGAAAATCAAGAATCTGGGGGGTGGGGTTGGTCTGGATAAAGTTGAAGTTTTTTTCATGAAATCACTAATTACTAATCCACCACAAAATGCAATAATGCATAAGCACGTTGGGAAACGATACAACGCTGTATGCTACGTATACTTTAAGGCGAAAACAGAAAAGCAATCTTCATTACTAAGTTAGGCCTCTAAAAGTTTCTATTTTCGGTAAAATGAAACCTAGGGCCCCAAACCAAAAAAAGAAAGAAAAATCACTAATAACACCAAATTCGCAAGACAGTTCGAAAACGATAGAGGCGAAAAAGAAGATCTGAACTTCACCACAGGAGAAATAATTCAAAAAATTAATTCAAAATATAAATAAAACTCACTGAAGTTAGAGTCATCGGAAGAGAAATCACTAACCTGTTGTTGCTACAGTACTGGTAAAGTTTTCCCCGGCAGGAGTAGATAATAACGCCGACATCCAGATCGCAAAGAACAGATAATTCTTTGGCTTTCTTCAGCAATCCGTTTCTCCGCTTCGAGAAAGTTACTTGCCTCGCGCTTTTGTCTTCGATGCGCTTTATCTCCAGTTTCCTTCTCCCCATTTTTTTTTATTTTCAAAATTCAAAACGATTCAATAAATCAAGACTCAGTTTTTAATTTTTTATTCATTCCTCAGATCCTCCCTTATTATATCCTTTTCAAGGAAGAAGGAGTAATACTACCAAAAATGGTATCCAAATCTGGGATAAAGTTTTTTTATAAGCGCTGTAAAAAAACTGTAATCCTTTTATTTGAAAGTGACAACTAAAATACTAATGAAGTTTAAATTCGCAGGGGATAACTGTCAAAGAATGAGTGCGCCAAAGGGTCGAGGACACGTGGCGGGTGATTTAGCTGGCACGCTGCGTTCTACGGTGTGAATTCGTGGTCCGTGCAAGTGTTGTTACGGCTATTTAGTAAATCGGTAAAAGCCAAAGCCATTGAAAACTGACACCGCCTCGGAGGAGGAGGTTTCCTCCAATCACGTTGGGTTTTTCTGTTTCCAGGAATACCATTCTTTCCAGATTATCTTTTGTCTTTATCTCTTTGCTTTTTTGTCGTTTTCTTGTTATTATGTTGTGTGAGTGGAGCTATCTACGGGTCGGGGCGGGGCTTGGAAAAATTGGGCCGATCAGGCCAAAAAAAGATCGAACCACTATTTTTGAAATCAGATCCGGCTCACCCATGAAAATATCGATCCAATCAAACTGACTTGGTGTTTCTGGTCAAATTGGTCTAGTTCAATTTGGATCTCCAAAAATGAAGCTCATCTCGACTTTTTTACCGAGTCATTCGGGCCGGCTCATTGAACCAAACTCATTTTAAGAGCTCTAGTTGTGGGTGTTGATATGTCATATATGTGTTTGACATTGACTCTGATCCGAAAGTTTAAGAGAACTGATGAACCTAAATTATAGTGTTGGTTTTATCCACTATGATTATATAAAATACTAGCATCCAATATTTAATCGGGCATCCAACTTATGATAACATAAAATTGCATAGTGATCCTGTCAGAAATCCTGGTTGCAATCACATGGTATAAAATGATTCGATAAAAAATTTTAATCTTAATATCGGCTTATAGATCTCCGTGAGGACTCGTGTAATGTCAATTTCAATGAGGACCCGGATTTTATTATTTCTAATTATTTTTAAGTTGGGTCAGATGTGATGCTTTAATTAGTCCGGTTACACTATACATGCTTCCGTGTCCTTTTTTTTTGGGAAAAAAAAAAATTAGTCCGGTTAGCATTTCAGGCCTATCATAACATATGCGCATAAGGCCCAATGACCCCACACTTTTTTATCAGCCCAAAAACATCAGAAAAAATTAATAAAGAATTTACAAATAAGAATCATTAATGCTTGGGGTGGAATCTGGATTATTCTCAACATTATTAAGTCTTGTATATCCAATTTAAGCACACGTGTATGTAAAACATGAAATTGACATTAGATACATTTAAGGCGCTATAAGTGTTTTTTGTCGCATGCTCGTTTAATTCTTTCAATTTCGATTCAAGTTATAAACCAGAAACGTACGAAACATATTCAAATGTCCCGTGCTTCAGTTCATACTGCCAAGTTGTGTTGGATTTTATCGTTAATTTTTTTTCTCTTTAAAACTAGAGAAGATAAATAATTATTCATAATAAAATATCCAAAAATTGGCTATAACATTAAATAATCAGTATTACTTTATCTATTATACATAAATTTCAAAGTTCATAAAAAAATCTCTAAAATATATGTTACTATAATGATTGTCCAAAATTTTACTCTCAATTAATCACATTGATAATAGATTAAGCTAAGATATGAAAGGTGCATTTTCTAGATATTCAATTTTTACACTCCTATGAGAGATGACAAAATGAAATTACACACAAAAATTTCTAAATCAAAGATAGCTGATCCTATTTGTACTGCATTAATAAAAAAAAAAAATCCATCAGTTACAAAGTCTTTTCGTAGATATGACAATAATTAGTGCAAAAATGCAATAGATGTAATGAATTTTGTAATAGAAAATAATGTCTAAATATCCTCTCCATGGCTACAGTTAGTGTTTTCTTTATCTCTAAATATGAAAAGGTTTAGTGTACAGACTTCTGTTATTACATTTCATTGCTCACCAATTTCATTACAATACAATTTACAATAAAAAAGTCTAAATCTTAAAAGTTGCGATAAAACGATTATTGATGTATATTATAAATGCGAACAAATGCTACATGTCGAGAGAATTCTATATTTACCTGTCAACACATGATTTTGTTCCTAGAAAATTGCAATATATTGTTTACTGCATAACTTCTTGTATTCTTCCCATATTCAATGTTCTTCATCAAACGATCCTATCCTCGTCTAGGACTCACAAAATAGGGAAACCAACATGCACAAATTATTAAATTAAAAATCTGATCAATGGAAATACGACTTATCTTTAATTACACAGTCTGCATGAGAAAGCGCAGTGCTTGTAGTTTCAGTAAGTTCACAAAGTGCAATGACAACAGCACTGTCTTATAAATATCCATAGTACTATTAAAACACATTAATTTGTCTTTATCAAACAACAAGAACAAGATTAATTGAGATTTCCAAAGTTTTATGAGAGAGCAATTGAAACAAAGACACGAGGTCTGCTCAAATTATATATCATGGCAACCAGCCTGACATGTAGTTATTCACACTTGGCCCTGCTCCTGCAACCGTCATTGGATCATTCTGGTACCTGAAATTCCATAATTCATAACTCCATCAGTGAAAAAAGAAAACAAAAAATAGAATACGGTATAAATGTTACATCTCGTTGCATGTGTCGTTGTGCTACAGATTTCTTTCATTTCTATTAGATTGAAGGCTACATATGCAAACAGAGAAAAATATTTGGCAAGTTAATGATGATATGGCACAAAATCAATGCAGAATATAAGATTAAGGGCTTTGCATAACTACGAAATGAGTCAAATGAAAGAGCGAACGCTTACCCAATCTGTAGAGTGGGTTCACAGTCGAGAGGATGAAAGAATCCATCACCCTGATGTTGAGTTGGTTGTCTACCATAGCCCACATCTTGAGCATTGGGGTTCCACTGCAGACTTATTTGGCTTCCTTCAATTAACTGCAGTAACCATTCCGACCGAATCCATTATTAATATATATATGTTCAACACTTAATTCCTCATTTAACCAGCCCTAATATATATGTAAGCTTACTAGTGAGAATTTATCTAAGAATTCAATGCAGATATTCTGAACATGGAGTCTAGCTATATACTTAAGGTTTGTGTTGTGAGAAAATTCAAATGGTTTTGGTTGAGACTATTAAAATATATATATTATGTTAATTTCCATCATTCCATTAGAAAAAGATTAATATCCATACCCGTTGTTTCAAACTCTTGTTAGCTTCATTGAGGGCATGCTCCTAAGCATAATAAAAAATCCAAATAAGATATACACATGCACCAAACCGCTAAATTAACAGTGATTATAAGTGTAAGTTAGACAAGTTTAGATTACCTTTCTCTGAAGTTCTGTCAGGGTATCCAGCATTGCTTGTGTCTGCAACATGAGAATTAATGTTGAAATCAATGTGGATTTTTTTGCGTACTAAAAGTTTTCTACTAACTTAAATTGCTTATATCCAAATCTAATTTTAAGGGAACATTTGCTAGTCACATATCAATTTCCAGTAGTTTTGCAACATTCCGGTGGCAATAGGACTAAGATTCAGCAATTTTAAAACTTACAAGATCAAAATTAAAAATTTAGAAAACGAACAAGACCAATTATGAACACCCCTAAGTTACATGACTAATTTTGCAATTTGCCTGCAAATTTATTTTGTTATTGATCATTTTTTTGAAAAATGTTGAAGCAAACTTTTCAACATGATAGGTTGCATGGAAAATACAGATAGATGAGCAATTACGACAATCAAATATACAATTTTTTTTTTCTAAAACAGTGTTTATTGATATATTATTGATCACAAAAATGGTTCAAGTACCCGTGTTGATCTGATATGCTTCAGCGACATATCAAGCTGCCGTTCCAGTGATTCAAGCTCCTTGCTGTTCAAAGGACCAAGATCCTCTCCAAGTAGATTTCTGGATAAATTAAATATATAGCAGGCAAATGCATGATGTATTAGCTACTTAGCTCACATATATAGGTTTGATGTATCTTCAATTTATTCATGTGTATATTAAAGTAAAAACTCATCATTTCTAATCAGTACCGACGTACCTTTGTGTACGCTGTAAGGCCTCATAGCGCGCTTTAAGCTTCAAATACTCCTGCTGGCTACTCAGTTCCTATATATAACCATGTCATCAACGTTACTTGATCAAAATCTTATGTAAGTTACATCATCGATCTACACTGAGTTTATAAATAATTACACCATGGAATTTGCTCTTTCGAGTAATCTTCTATCAATTATAATTTTATCAATCCACTCAATTAATCGAAAAGATGGACTAATAGTCGTGCAAATCTAATAAACATTGGAGGGCTAGATGCAATTTCTTGCTAGTTTTAGATAGAACCTCTACTTAAATCCAATATAGGCTTGTCTAATTTGCAAATTCTACAATTTACACCATCCTTAATTAACAGTCTATTATGTTTTGTGTAACATAGTTTCCCAAATAAATTAACAACCAAATAAGTGGGCTGTACAAAAAACATGATATCCAATTAATTGGATGTTAACTTGATGGTTTTTCCCTTCCCTTTGATATTAATCAATTGTCATAATGATCTCATAAGCCCAAAAAAGTCCGCTCTAACTGAAAAAAAAGATGCTATGAATAATGTCAAGTGGAATTTATTCATCTAAATGAATAAACAATACAAGTTAACTTAGACAATTCCTTTTGTCGCATTCGCATCTAATACAAACTTTGATCACATTTGAAAATGTATTAGTTTATGGGAAATATATCATGGTGATTATGCGTATTGACACCAGCATCAACCAATAATGTGTCTAATGCGCCAGTGATCTTACATGAAACTACTTAACTTTAGTTTTCTACCATATTGAAATTTGTGAAGGCTAGAGGATTTTACTACAATATGAAAATTTCATTAAACTTGATTCTTACAAAATACACCACGGGTCCCTATTTATACATATCAAATGAAATTGGATGTTACAAAATATTAAATTGACACTACAAAAAAATTGGACGACACTTTGAACAACTTAATAAACCTAGACTCTTCAAGCTAGTTATTCAAATTTAGGAAAACTAAACCAACCATGAGCATTGTAGCTCAAGTGGTATCGCTCACTCTTTTTGGAAGAGTGTTAAAGGGTTCGAACCTGAATCTAGTTTCTTTGATCCACTCTTTCCAAATTATTAAAAAATAGAAACTCATAGGCGCTAAAAGACGCTAGAAATACTAAAAAACTTTTGACCAAAATAAATATATTTTAGATTCACTTTATAATTCCAAATTAAATACATGATACAGCTCTACAACAACTATTCTTGGACTGGAAAAAGAAAAAGGAAAAGGAAAATGGAAACTATCAAACAATAATGCACAAATTGCAATCATTTCAAGTGAGAAACTATTTTTGTTACATTTTTCATACCCGAGGACAAAAATAGCACAATATTTTATTTTGTCCTATTTTAATATTTTGCCATTACGGGTTTAACCTGCCTCTCATGTTAATTCTAGTACCTGGTCTTTATCCCTGTGGTTTTTTCCAGGATCTTCATATTTCGTGGAAGATATGTTGTTGTTTTTAGTTTTGACTAGTCTGATGTATCCACAGAAATATTCACTTTTTTCTGTTTTGATCATCATTAAAACTTTATTAACATTCTTTATTAGCACTGAATGAATTTGATTTGGTTACAGCTTAATATGACTTATTTAATTTATCAGGTCCTATTTCTCCATATAAGTTCACCTATGAAATTGTTTTCTTGTCATCTTTAGCATTATTGAAATCTTGATGCAACACACACACACTGGGTCTTAGTTATAATTACTAATGCAGGACAATGTTAAATATTGTCTTGTTGGACAACTTCAAATTTTAAATTCACATCAGGATGAATTTGTTATCATCATATCATGATCATCCACTTACACAAATATTGATGTGCTGCTATACACATTATATCTTGATATTATAATGGAAGAAGAGATATTAAGTATTGCTTCACATGTAAAACTAAACATTGAATAGAAAAATTTGGATCTAACTCTGTATAATTATAGCTCAAGGAGGACTTAACTTTCTAACAAAATTAAGATTAAGAGTGTAGTTAATATTACCAGCGCCTCCCTTGTGGATACATTCGGCTCCGGTGCTCCATAGTTGCATTTCTGATACCTTTCCAGTGTTTTCAGCATACTGCTACAGTGACACAAGCTTTGCACTCGAATAAGTACTTGAAAAATATATATCAAGAATTAATAAAACAAAATAACTTAAAATCACAATATTTAACAGAAATGAGAAGTGCCATTTCTAACTTTATTTTTATTGTGCGACTTGTGCCAGGTAAGTATAAACAAAACGCACCGAGAAGTACCAAAGAGAGTCTAATTCCCCAAAATATAATTGCACATACCTCAATTTCAGTGTATAAAAATAAGTCCTACATATTATCCACAAGTATTCTTGAAGCACCTCTTTTGATTGTCAGTAATTAACTTGTGTTAATTCAGTTGCCAAACCAACCAAATAGCAGTTAATAAACCTTAATTATGACATAAAAAGAAAGCTCTCCTTGTTACTGGATAAAAGACTGCTTTTGATGAAAATCTTAATTTCAATCCCAAATGAGGAAGACAAACCAAAGCTCTGATGAGGAGGAGAAGAAAAATGCCAATAGTTAAATAATTGTAACTAACAGAAAAGCCAAATCTTGTGTCTTAACTATATAAAACACAGATCAACAAAAATAAAAATAAAAGAAAGAAAAGTAAAAGGGAGAAGAACTCATTCACACACGCAAATAGAGGGAGCTGAAATCGAGCTTAAGTGAAAGTAATTAATTGAAAAAAAGTTCCACATAAAAGAGAGCGATCTGTGTTGTTATCCTCATTTTTGTAAACAGATCTTGAAGTAAGATTTTTCTCAATGAACAAAACCTAAGGAAAAGAAAGTTGAACAGTAAACCCTAAAAAAATGAATTTTGGCAAAAGAGCAGAAACTGAAGTCTAGGCTGTGGTATTGATTGTCAATTCTACAAAAAAAATTGGGGGAAAATAAAGATTTTTCATGAAAAAGATGAATTTTGATGAGATCAGATTAAACAGGTAAACATTTCATTACTACATAATAAGATTAACAAAAATAAATAGGTAAAAGGAGAAAGAAGGTGAATTTGCTTCATGAACTGATTTATAAGGTATGCAATATATATAGATCGGATCATTTTGTAACCCAATTGGAACATAAATATTGATCCTTTGAATTAAAAGGAGGAAAGAAAGAAGGGCACAAATAAAACCCCGGATTTGCAAGGCTGAACCATATCACTCACAGCTCACAAGCTGCAGAAAACTCAACATAAATATAGAAATGATCTTCTTTTCATGATTTCCTCTTGCAGATCTAACAAAACCCACAAGCACAGAGTCCTATAAATTCACTAAAACGGCAAAAAAAGACTCTCCCAACACCAAAAAAGATAATTTGCTTTTCTCTCTTCCTCTATCATCCAAAGCATAGGAAATTAAAGATTGGATTTTTAGACCAAGCCCAGATCTCAAAACAACAAGAATCTTGTAACATAAAGAAAGAAAGAGTGGAAGAAATAAAGAAAGTATGAAAAAAGAAGAAAGAACCCTACATAATAACATTGTATATACATGGATATAGCTTATTACAAGTGCAGAAATGATGTTTGGGTGTTTGTTTGTTTTTATACCTAGAGCTACTGCAAAACTCGTACAGCTTTCCTCTATTGGAGAAGATGATCAAAGCTACCTCAGCATCGCAAAGAACAGATAGCTCATAAGCTTTCTTCAATAAGCCATTTCTGCGTTTTGCAAAAGTCACTTGCCTGTTGATCTTGTTCTCTATTCTCTTCAGCTCAACTCTACCTCTTCCCATCTCTCTCTACCTCTCTCTTTTCTCAATTATCACACAAACTCACAAAAACACAAAAAAAATTCTCTCTCTTTTTTGTGCTTTCTAATAACACCTTTATATATAAATAGGACAATTTGTGTTGGTACAACTTATCACGTATGCATTATGTAAAGTCAGAAGAGAAAGTAGTAGTAGTAGTATGAGCATGATCCCACGCGTTTAATTTAATTTGCAACACTATAATTTATTTTCTATTTATTTAAATTAATTTTTTACCAAATTTTGTATGTGGGTTTTGGATTTTTTTGGCATTTCCCATGATAAAATGTGTAAACATGAGGGTTAAGCGAATGTGAAAAAGCAGCCAAGGTGGGGGTATTGAGGGATGGGGGAAACCTTAAAACCGATGGGTTTTATCAATGCTAATTGCCACGTGTCAACACGAAAGTGGTCCGAGACTGAATTTTACGGTGGGCAGTCATGTGCCAAACCCTAAAAGAAGCTTACACTTTGGTTTGCTTACATTAATAATATCCCCAAACTGCCCTGTGAATTATTTCTGTACCAACATCACTTTTTGCAATTTATACAAAATATATATTATCACTTTGCAATTTCTTTTTTGTTTTTGGTTTTATTTGCCAATTTGCTTTCTGTTGCTTTTACTACACTTTCTGGCATGAAAAAGAACATATATTGTTTGTATTAAGAAGTTCATCAGTTTGTTTCTAACATTTATTTAGAAAACATTTTAGTGACGCTCATTTTTCACTAAGTTTAAAAGGAGAAAATTGGACAATGCAAAGATTCGGCGTACTTATTCTTTTGAAACTTCTTGATGCATGGACCTTTAAGAATGGGTTTGAGAATGTGTTTCATCGATCAAACGAGCATAAAAACGATAAGTTTATCAAATATCAGTAATCAATCCACTTGTATTACAAATACAAATTAAAACTCAAACTTTATGTAGTTAGAAATCGATAACATTTATCGTAAAATGAAATAAATTGAGAGATATAGTTAAAGTGTCGTTTTTATGCAATTACTAATAAATAACGCGTGACAACTAACCAGTCATGTATAATCTGCCTTACTTGAGGTACAATATTGCATATAGATCAAGAAGTTCACATGTTTGTTAAATGGAAATAAATACATAACCAAAAAAGTTGGACTGTTGAAATTGAGAAGCTGGAAATTTGCCAAACTAATTAAGAATGTTTTGCCCCTTTTGGTCCGGGAGAGGTTGTGATATCATATAACAAATGCGAGAGCAAAATGACCATTTTCTTGAAATTGACGTGGGAGTTGTCATCCTCATACTAAATAGGAAAAAGGAAATTATGGAAAAACTAACCCAATTAAGAAAATATCTCAATAAAGTATTTTTTGGCTTTGTTTGAGAAATAAGTAAAGTGTAGTTTAAACAAGGTAGCTAGCTTATGAATAAGCTTACCCGAAGATGCAAAATATGTGAAATTGATCAAAGTTAATTACTTCGTTATTGAATTTTATATGAATTTTACCCATGTTACCATGTATGAATAAACTACATTATTGGATGAGGAAAATTTATCATAATGAAGAGTCAAAGACAGGGAAAAGATAAATATATATCTTAATAAGATAAAATAAGTAGTCCAATGCATGTCTTAATTATTACTTTCTAGCTAGATGAGAAATTTCAATAATTTCTTTATCCTCCTAAAAATTACTTATCAAGCAGAAATCTCCTTATATATATAGACACGCAGGATTAACGAGTTTCGCTAAAGAAAAAATAACTAAAAAAAGTGTTCAATTTGATTTTTCTTCAATGTTTTAGCTTTACATTGTGAAGGCAGCAAAATTACAATATTGGATTAAATCATCTAAAATGACCGTTGAGATATATACAAACTTTGCCATGAGATCGATCTAGGAAACTTAATTCTGTCATGTAAGTAAATTATTCAATGCCTACATATATGCCTCTTTTTTTTTTCTACTTGCACCCCAATAGAAAAATATATTGTTGGACGCATTAAATTAACTGAAGATATCAACACATGCAAAAAGAATGGTCCTACTTTTCATTTTTACTAGACAAAACAAGCACTCTTTGGAAAAACATTGCAGAAAAAATAAGCAACGTATCTAAAGTATCTTCGTGATGCAAGATTGCTAGTTTGCTCCTCGCGAAGCTCTTGGATGATGTGAATTTTCATTGAAAGGTTTTTTTTTTTGGTTAACAACTTTCTGATGTCAAGCTGACAAAAGAATAAAGTAGATAGGCTCCTTTTACATGCTAATTTAAACTCAAAAATCTCATTATTATTATTATTATTATTATTATTATTATTATTATTATTATTATTATTATTATTATTATTATTATTATTATTATTATTATTTAACAATGGGGAACACACAACCACTACTATTTGAGTGTGCAAAAATTCACATGTACATATGCCAAAATTGGTAAATCCTCAAAAATCAGGTTTGGCGTAGTAGCTTGCAAACTATGTCAACCACGTAAAATGTATTAAAGCAAGCCCTGTACTGCTACGGGCTCAAGTGGTGCAGATGTGAGGATTCAAATGCAAAAATTCACACATATGCCAAAATTACAAAATAATCCTCAAAAATCAGTAGAATGGCTAAAAAGCCTGGAGCTGTGCGTCTACATGAAAAGAGCCGCAAGTTGTCCCATATCAAGGTACGCTAGACCCAGATTAAGAACCGTAGATTTGAGTAGCTGACGTAACTCAACAATCGATAAGATTTTGACACATGTTCCTACAACGTACAACCTATTAAGAAAAACAAGTATAAATATGACCGGCTTTGACTCAAAAGGTAATTAGTTTTTATTACTCACTTCTTATTCCAACTCTATTAGACCTCAAGACCCGAATTGATCATCACTTAGACATCGGAGGGTTATCCAATTGATTGAAAAAAAAAATGATGTGAAAGTTACATATTCCAAACCATGAAGGATCGAAATGTACACATAATTCACTTGTTTATAAAACCATGGAATATAATATTATGGTAAATCATCATTTAGTTGAATTTGAGCTCCCACGCAAATATAGAATAGATTTGAGTCACACACGTAACCTTATAAGGAAGTTGTTTACTTTGATACATTTGGTAATACTATGCAAGGCTTGAAAGTGTAATGCTAAAAGGTATTACACTAATACCTATCTCATTGTGGCAACTCACTTATAAGTTACATTTGGACAAACAAATGAACAAAGTACAAAGCAAAAAATACAAGTATGAAGCAACCATACAATGGCCAATAGGTAGATATATGGTGAATATCCCTCATCAAATCAAATATATAAATGTGGGGACAGAAATGAAAGCCACATGGGGTTCACCATATAAAGCTAAAGCTCAAGACTGTAATATGGCCCATTGCTGCAAAGCTTGGCAGGTAGACACCCATTCCCCAGATTAATTCATATTTTTGCTCAGCCACTGAAATTACAAGGCAACAAGATGTACAAGAAAATTGATCATATTAAAAATAAATATATATGCGGGATTATGGTTTATTACTCGTTCCCTTGAGTTCCAGGAAAAGGATGTGGAGTCATTTTTGTTTGCTCTATTTCGTTTAACAGTTTGTCTCAGAACTCATAATTTGGGCTTCATTTATTTCAAGTACTGTAATTAGGAGAACACATATTCAACCAATTCCCTTGTGGAAATATAATTCTAGATACCATTGTTTTTTATTTCTGTCGGAAACATCATTCATTCATAAGATAACCAGCATTAATATATTGACCCAATGTTTTAATTACTAGATCTTGTATATGCAAATAATTGTGTACATAAGGAAATTCTGGCTAATTACGTGAAACTGGAATATCTGATGTCTTCCAATGCCTTTAATGGTTTATAATTCAACCAAATATTTGAATTTAGGTAGTTGATTATAATATTATTGTTAATCAGAATATCACCATAATATATATCATGCCGTGCGTATAGGTAATTTAAAAAATTACTGTATCATAGTTGTCTAATGTCAAAACAAGCGTAACATATATATAACATTTGAGTTCTTCTCAATAACTGATTTATTTATGAAAAGAATTAGCTAGGAAGATCATTTGCCCCATTTCATTACAGGAATCACCAGGGCGCATAATATATCACTCTTGTTAAAAGGGTATATCATACTTTTATATATGATCAATATTAAGAGCGACTTACAAATATTGTTAATTAGTGCACTTTTGGCACCACTATATATGACCTCGATGAAATGGCATAAATGCCAAACAAAGATTTGAAAAATTTGTGCGAATAATTAAAAGCAAAGACACAACTCGTGCCATCAGTTACTATATTTTCAGTGGCCTTTGAGCACCCACTTTGTAAATTCATGTTCAAAGAGAATCTAAAATTAGTAGAAAAAGATTATGAAAGATCTATTATCTTGACTAAAGTAAAAATTGATCATGAAGTCGGTGAATTTGATTTATGAGGAGTTGGGGGGACCAAGAAATTTTAATTGAGATTTTTAATTTATGGGGTTGCTAGTGGTAGAATGATGAATGATGTGGGGCCAAAGGGTACAAATTCTATCAGATTATTTACCTTAAACGAGCAGACACTATTGGGCTCAGTCATTATGACACGTGGACCTTATTCCATTTTAGGAAAGTTTACTTTAAAGTAAGTCACATCCAATTGGAGATGTGGGTCCCCAACACATCAGGCCACCAATGAGTCTTATCAATTGAATTATAAAACATCATTCATCACTGCTCTTACTAAATGTCACACTCTCTTTTGTCTTGGGTGAGATTTAATTAATTAATTTATTGGTAAAAAATACTAAAACAAACATTTGCCTAGTGTGCGTTTAGTATGCGTCCGAATAGACTTGTGATTTATAATTATCATCAGTCAAGTCAATATTTGTCTTTAAAATATACAGCAAATAATAGAAGTGGTTATATTGTACTTGACTGAATAAAGCAATAGTATATAATTTAGACCAAATGCTGTTCAAATGTAAGATTTTTTTATTTTTTTTTCAAAATGGAAATAGAGAAACATCAAGTGCAAGCGCCAATATTTCCATCAAATGTAAGATATAATCACCCCAAAATCCAAGCTTTTTTTTCTCCCCTGGGTAAGGAAGAAAATCCAAGTTCTTGGATTCTGGCCTGTATCAAAGATTTATGCCTTGAATTTTTCTTTTTCTTTAAGGATGTTCTACACAAACTGCAAAACCCACATGTGCTACCATTAATTGTTTTGGATATTTGACAGTGCAAAAACAGAAGAATTTAATTGAAAGGTAACAAATATTGTGCATACAAACAGTATAATAAACATTTAGTATAGCATAATGTATGTGTCCCTATCAAATGACTGTATAAGTTGTACTAGGATAATGAACAAAGGGCCATTGATGACCATACCGCACTAGAATGCTATTAGGTGAGCAAAGTAACTTTGCCTTTCTTTTTTGCCAAATGCCTTTCACTCTACTACAATTTTAATTCCACATAGCAAAATTGTCATTAATGACATTCATCAACCAATAAAAAGCTCTCTATAATTCACTCAACCATGCATGCTAGCTTCTAATTAATTTCTTGTTCATATCTCATCTTTCTTTGATTCTCATTTTGATCCAATTAACTTTTGCACGATCCAACGGTGCAATTATCAATTTCCATTGTATTATTATTGTTTGAACATTCAATGTTATGCAAGTGGTTATATTTGCTAAGCAATTGTGGAAAAGAAATTCAGTTTGAGAGGTTTTTGAGGATAATTAAACAATAGTCAATATATATGTTCCCTAAAGCAAAAATTAAGAAATAAAAAAAGCATGAGGAATGATCATATGGAGGTGTCAATGTCAATTTCATGTGAGCTGGTTGGAAAGGAACCTGAGGGCAGATGACAGGTTACATCTGATAGGTTTTTTTGGCCACTTGCTATTTTTCCTTATTATAAACTCTGCACATTTTCGTATATTGCACCACAAAATGCAATATTCTTAATTCTTATTTTAGAAATGAATTATTCACTCTGTGAATAAGTAAAAGTATGCAGTGGATGCATTTATTGTCCTCAGTCCTCTCTTTCTCTCTCTCTCTCTCTCTCTCTCTCTCTCTCTCTCTCTCTCTCTCTCTCTCTTGGAATTTTTTTTTTAGAAAAAAGTTATGTCTTCTGCTAATAATTTTTAATTTTTAAATTTATTGACCTACAATAAAAATTAGTTGGTCGACAACAGATTCTTATATACTCGATGAAAACAGATGAAATGCTATCATCCATAAGTCATGGATTTTACAATTGATTTCAATATAACAATGAAAAATAAACACTTATGAGCCCTAGAATTTTTATATCTCAAACCTGTCATGACTTATAGAAGTTCATGTACACTTGTTGTTTTATAAGCTATATTATAATTAATGCCAGCAACGTACTGGCAAAAATGTAAAATTGGTCCTCTAACTTAGGGGTTCAAAATTGGTCATAACCGTTTTTTAATTTTTAATTTGGTCATATAACTTTTAAAATTGCTTAATTTTAATCTTATCGTCGCTGAAATGTTGCGAAGCCACCAGAAATTGACACATGACTCGCACATGATCCTCTAAAATTGGAGATTTTTTTATTTCTTGCTATTTTTAGGGGACATGTTAGACACAAATTAAAAGACATCCCTCTAAATATTGATGATGTGAATTAATGTTTGCTATGTATAACATGGATTTACAATCACTCGAACTATAACATAAAATAAGAGTTTAGGGATTTAAAATAGATTGTGTCATGGATCAGTGAATTCAAGCGAAGCTTTATTTTTCTATTTGACGGTTTGACCTATTTCTTGGGCTTTCTTTGTGGACTGCAAACGTTGTTTTGTTCGTCTGGGCCTGTGCTGTTTGAAACGTATTATGATGTGGGCCGAAAATTGCGTTTGTGCACAACTTGGGCTGGTCAAACGATTTGCGATTACGTAAGCATGTTTGACTCACTCTCACTCTCCCCACAGATTTGCTAATTCCATCTTTCAGACTTTCGGTACATTAATGAGCTAAAGTCTAAACTACATGAAATTCAATTGGTCTGTTTTCACTTGTCAAATAATATTTGCTAATAAATTACTTTTTGTGATTCTAATTAACGAATTAAAGCCAGTTAAAAATCATAATTCATAATTTTTTCGGATACTGAGTCCAAACTTGAGGGCAATGTAATTTTTTCTGCAACAAGACTTACTTTTATTGTAATATCATAAATTTGTCACACTCAGTCCCACAGACTCGCAGTTTACACACACACACACACATATATATTTTCATATTTATGTCACACATTGTAGTTCACGCAAGAAAATCATCAGCAAGATGCATAAGCCAAGGACACACACCAATACAGAGCAAATTAAGCTTATATAACTGTATTTGATATGTATAGTAAAAAGGGGGAAGAAAACCAAAAATATTTATGTGTTACAATTTTGTCCTTTCAATAAATTTGATTCTTCAAGTCTAAGGCGTTCTTTGACGTAAGAAATGTAGCTACTAGCTTTGTTGTCCACATGTTCATCTCCACCACCACCGTTGGGACCATGAATATAGCCATCATCGGACTTTCCGAAACTGCCTTGATCATCATTTTTAAACGACATCGTCTTCACCAAAGAAGCAGGCCGAGTACTCGGCTTGATGGTGGCGGCGGCTGTGCATTGCACGGCTGATGGTGGCTTGGCGGCACGATAGAAAGACATTATCAGCTTGCTTTTCATTAAGCCTCGTTTGTCGCTGCTTACTTCCATTAATTAATTTCTAGTGGATTATCACAAACAAGAGAAATTCGTATACCCATTCTAATTAGGCTTGTAACCTCTATATATACCAACAACGTTACAAAATATTAACGCCTATTTAAAAATAAGAGAATGTTTTTAATATTATTAATTAACCTTTTGTTTTTTTATTTATCAGGGTGTTGGAGATAGAAATGAATCTTGTAGGTGGACTGTGGTCCATAATTCGCTTAATTATAGATTATTGTTATTATTGTGGTATAATTGACTTGCGGATAACTATGGATATATTCTTGTGTACATATTTAATTTGATTTGATCACTTTCTAAGATATGGTTCATGGATATTGTAAATAACCTACCTAGTAGATACACATGCTTTGGATGCCATGCATTTAATTAACTCCAATCATCAACATGCCTTAACTGATCCTTTTTTAACCAATGGTAACATTTTCTATAATTTAGTAGCCTTGTTGAGCCTAAGGTGAATTATTGAATATTTATGTTTTAGTTTGAATTAAACAATTGGCATGTCGAGGAAAAGATTAATTAATTAGTAGTAGCATGCCCAATTTCAGTTAAATTTCGCTTTCAAATTTAGTGAAGAATTAAAGCAAACTTATTGATTGATGCTGTGACTTTCAAAACCTAAAAGATGCAGGATAGTGAATTTAAACTCTGAAACTCACAATTCACACTCCATCTATTAGGATATTATATTATTATATATCAATGAGATACATGAGACATATATGTACGCATCTATAGAACAATTAAGAGGAGGTGGCATTGTTAACGTAATGCTTTTGATGATGGTCCATCACTCAAATTCAAAGAGAACATAAATATGTGGGACAATAGGCCTTAATTTGACCAATCCTGCTATAAAGTGGAAAGATACCACATAGCGATTCCATAGACAAATAGTGGAGGAAGCACAAAATATGTGTGTTTGCATATACAATTGGAGGGGAAAAAAATGTGTAGTGAAATAGAAAACTGTAAATTTCTTCCAAATAATTACTTTTTGTAGGAGTATCGTGCGTGTAATGTATGTAATACATGAACTTGTCCTTGTTATATATACATATAAAAAAAATTGAATTAAAGTTCCCCTAGCATTTACTATTTCCACGGATGATTCCATTCCATTGTCTATGAACCAAAGGGGTGACTTATAATCCTATGCCGATATGATGATGTCATTACTGCGCACATGACATTCACCAATCAGATAAAGCGAGATCCGGACAGGTAAAGACAGGTCTAAAACTTCACAATTGTAAGTAATACAGACAAAGATGATGAATTTGACACATAAAATGGTACCATAAGAATAGTTGGTTTGGAAGTGCCTACTTGTACATCATAAGCAATTGTTGGATTCGGAGATCACAAAGATTTATATCAATAACACAACACAGTCAATAGCAGAGCATAAAAATAAAAAATAAAAAATGGCTAAAATTCTAGTCACTCCCACATGAACGTAAGAGTTTGATGAGATCCACTAGTTGACGATGACCCCTGATGGCCGTGCTGCTGATCAAACATTTGTGGGAAATGAGGTGTAGAGGCGTCCGTGGCAGAAACAAGTGGCTTGCTTTCTTGAGCGAATGGATACTGACCAAAACCACAGTGGTTCATGTTGTGAACTAAGGACTCCGAGTGGGGCTGAACCACATGGTTCAGACCAAACTCGCGAGTAACAGGGGGGTTTGACGATGACAGAAGAGAGAGAGCACCATCAGAGTCAACGACTTGATTTAACCCATCATCTGAATACATTTTCTGGCTATTTTGCATGAATTGAAGTTGATTGACTCCCTTGTAGCTGTTTTCTGGAAAGGAATTTTGGGTCTCAATGTAATTCAGCTGGTGCTGGTGCTGGTGCTGATTGTTATACAGAAGCATATCATTATTCTCAGACTTGACAATCCCAGCAGCCCAAGAGGAGGAGGTGGAGGAGCTCACAACGGCACTTGGCAGTATTTGTGGGCTGCTGAATGAAACAAGTCTTCCACCTGACACATTATTACCTTGTAATTGGGTAGAAAAAACTAGTCCTGGTGAATTTCTGGACAAAGAGTCGGGCTGAGGCTTCCTTCGCCTCCTGTTGTGCCCATCAAGTCGTTTTCTGCAGCTTCGTTTACCCTCGTCAAACTCTACCAGTGAATGAAACCTGCAAATATTAACCAATTGAGATAATGAAAGGCTTAAGTTAGTAGTGGCTGCTCCATCAAAGAACTATACACTAGTTTTCATTGTTTTCGTACAGTTCCTTTTAATGTTTTTTTGCCTTTGAATAGTTTTTCTCAGATAGAAATGTTGTATAACACAAAGTGTACATATATCCCTTGATATTTAATACATAGTTTGGGGATGTGATCTTAGTGTTGGCTGCACACTGCTCAACTTATATCACAACCAATTTACGACTGTGTGAGAATACTAATACAAGAACAAGACATAGGAGAACGGTAAATATGTCTCAGGAATGATGCCAAGTTATAACCACAGCGAATTTCAGTCAAACTAGTTCTACGATCAATCATTCAGCAAATCCTATCAGTGTCATTTGACACTTCAAAGAACATTTATATTGCTATTACTTTGAATGGAAAAAATTAAAATAAATATTGCTTGAGTAATTGCTATTACTTGGAATAAAAACTTGATAGAGATAGCTATTTTCGTTATGTGGACTCTCCACACCAATTACTCGTCTGAGAGTACCCAAAACTTACATGCTGCAGCCTGACCGCCCTGGCGCCCCATACCAAAAAGGAAAGTAGTATTCATAAATCCATTTCAGAAAAGGACACAATACGCCAAGATGGTTAGTCATCCTCAAATTGCTAAACAGATCAGAAAGGTTAATCAATTTAGTCACTCATTGGACCACCATGGTCCCAATGACAAATAGCATTCTAATCCGATTGCTATATGTAATTATACTGGCTCCACATCTGCAAGATCATATTTCTGGTTCTTTGAAAACCGCTGGCTAGTTAGTAGTTAGATTAATGATGAAGGGCATACTAAATTACTTAAAATTATTCTGTGACTTATTTTGATCGAAGTAGCCATTGTTGACAGAAAAATAAAAATAACGTGACAAATGAAGCAAAAAAATTAGACATTCTACGAAAGATAAAAAGACAAAAATGTGAATGTTTACCTGCTGCATTGTTGGCAGAAGCGCTGCTCTCGACCCCCAATTGTGACCTTAGCAGTCTTGGAGTGAGTTTCGCACACTTTATGTCGGCGGTGATAGTCTCTACAGAGGCTTAAATCAGCATTACATCCATCAACCAAGCATTGAGCCACTTGACTATTTGGACCAGGGGCCTTAGCTCGTTTCGAGGACCCTGAAATAGATGATAATTCCATATGCGTTTCCAAATTCCTCGGTCTAATTAAAACAATTACTTTAGTCTATAAATTAGCTGCCTTGAATATATTCACTTCCAATTAAGTGACAGTATCATAAAGCAGAGTGGGTGTCTCCAAATATGACTTTTCTTCTGCAATGACAATCTTTCTCTACTCGTAACTCACTTCCGTGTTACTCATTTCCACCTTTTAGACATAATGTATGTCAACTAGCCTGATTGATTAAGAACAAAACACCAGAGCATGAGCATGATACAGAAACTTTTACATTGTAGCTCCAAATATCGTAAAAATAAATATGAGAGAAATTAATCAAATGATATGCCAATTCTAAGAGGTTACATGTCATATTCAATACTCCAATTTAACCAATTCAGGAAAAATTGAATAATAACCTAGCTCTGTCCTCAAATATCAGTAAAAAAATCAGCATTAGCCTAAAACTATGTAAACTTATATTTAAAGCGAAATAGGGGACAGAACAGAATTAACATGTTTGCCATAGTCTGTTATCATGAACTTCAACTACAAACAATGCAAATTTAATGCTGCTACAACTTGAAGATACAATCCAAGCTAAACACTTGGTTTTTCTCCAAGGCAGAATTTTGTTCAACAAGTATTGGGTGCCATCCAAAACAATGACTATGGTATGTTTCTTATTACTAATCTCAAATAATTGCAGGTAAGAAAGATATACAAAACACTAGATTCTTGTGAGACTGAAAATTGATAAATTTCACCATCTAAACCCTCAACCACCTCCCACTCACCCACTGGATCTACTATAATTGAAAAGCCAAACACTAAATCAAATCAGAAGAGAGAATCAAGAATTCATAGTCAGTGCTCAAGTGAAAGGTGTTGTAGGCTGTCATTCAAGATAGTATAAGAAAATCATAAAACGACTTTATGCCAAAATAACAGTCAACGAAGTCAACCAGTTCTTCAGAGACAGGAAACATGAAAGGATTGATAAATCTTTCAAAGTCACATTTGGGAAGAAATAAAGAGAGATGAAAAATGGAAAAGGTCAAAGTTTGTTTCATCTGTCACACAAATTGAATAACAGAAACAGTAGAAAACCAGTAATATCCAGTTCACAAAAATAGATGCTTTGGACTTTTGAGTAAACCAACAGAATAAAGGTCTTAAACTCCAATTTGCTACAACACCAAGCAAATTAGTCGGATAGAGTTCAAACATTCATTGATGTTATATTTTATATTTCCAAGTGGGGGTTAAAGATAAAGACTGAAACATAAGAAAGTTTATAGGGACCCCAAGAGAGAGAGAGAGAGAGAGAGAGAGAGAGAGAGAGAGAGAGAGAGAGAGAGAGATTGGAGTTGTACCTCAGAAATGAAACCAAAGAGACTGGCAAAGACTTGACAAGCTAAGTACCAAAATGAAAGTGAAATAGGAAAAGAAGAGGGCGGAATGCATATAAATTGAAAGGGAAATACAGAAACACACCTAATATTATACAAACTGGTAAACACACAAAAGTAATAAAAAGAAAAAATTGAAGAGAGTGTGTAACAGTACTTACAGACGAGTGAAAAAGGAGTAGACTGAGTTAGTCTTCTCTGACAGAGACTCCATTAAAGATGGATCAGTAAAAGTGGCAACTGGCAAAAGCTAGATAGGAATGGGGTGTGGGTGTCTGTCTGTGAGAAAGAGAGAAGAGAGTAATAGTAGTTGTAGCAGTAGATTATGGGTAAGAAGATGGGTTGTAAAAAGGCTATATAGAGTATAAATGAACAAGATGAATTGCTAAAAGATAGACCAAAAGAGGCTTGTGTGTGTGTTTATATTGGGGGAGAATTATTGGAAGTAGCAAAAAACAATCTATTGAAAAGTTAAAACTGCAATGTATTACCATTAACAGGACCTAAACAAACATAAATAAAAGACATTATGAAAGAAAGAGGAAGGTAAAAAAAGGTTTCTTTTCTTATTTTTCTATGTTGTGGGCTTTTCAGGCAGACTCATAAATCCAAGAAAAGCACAAGTTTATACCAGTTTCACTAGTTTATTCACATTCCTTTTCAGGCTAGTAGCCTGGTAACAAGTAATTAAAATAATACAATAAATATATTAAAAAACTAAATGCTATCAAGATGTGGGAAAAAAAGAAAGAGATAGACCCCATAATTAAAACGAGTGGCAAAGAAAGGGACAGGGTGTTTGTAACTTTCCCGTCCATTTATTTATTTATTTTTGTGAGACAGAAAAGAAACAAGTAGAGAAAAAGGGAAAGGTTGGTTTAGAGTTCTTGTGACTCACTAGTCTCATTCTTCAACTTTATTGCCTATTATTCTGCAGGTACATCATTCTGTTCTTTCTGCATCTTATTTTTTTCTTTTAATAATATCTAGGCTTTTAGAAAAGCATTTCAGTTTGATTAAGAAAAAAAAAAAGGGTCAATTTTCTTCTTGGACACTTCCATGTTCAGAGGTTCCATTGCCTTTCTGTACAAATTATTTTTGCCACAATGCGAACTGGTCACAATGACTCTTTGAAAGTGGTGGTTATATTCCAAGTTCCAAAAAAGGAAGATTAAAAAAAATCAGTCAACCTAAAGTTCCAAGTTCCAACCACATAATATCTAACAGACAGAATTATAATTCCTCTCACAATTTTTGGCTCTTGCATTTTGAGCTTCTAAGCTGCAGTTGATGCTTATTGGAATAACCAAAACATTGGGGATTGGTCGTACTATTTTCTGATTATTTATTTCTAATAAAGTAATGTGGGAAACTATTGTGGCAGGGCAGCTCCAATTCCTAGATCGAAAAAATGCATTAAATTACGGAGTATTTAGTAACAATAACTTAATAATAGTTACACGAAAAACATGTCTGCCTCCTATGTATCATGTTAAACGTGTTGATCACCCAAAAACAGGGCAATATCACAATCACGTGTAGCCGCATGATTTCTCAATTTCGCTGTCACCACTGCATCACAAATCTAAACAATGTCTTGCCTAAAACACCTAAAGTGGTTTTCATTTGACAAAATTGGGGTCCTCGTCAACATTTTTATTTCCTTTTTTTTATAAATATATTTTATTCTCCTATAGTGAAGAAGAGCAATTTTATGAGTAAATCAATCAAGAAAAACATTCCAGGCCTCAATAGCTAAATGGAAATTACGTTATTTAACTTTTAAGGTTGAGTAAATGTGTATTCCATGGCATATGTCCTAGTGTGGATACGATACAAAAGCCTTTCCATCTACCTATCATAATTGCAAAGGTAAAAGTAAAGTAGCTCCACAGTCATGGGTTAGAATAAAATAGTGTGGTCCAACTCCCAAACAAGGAAATAGATGTCTCTACAACCTATTTTATAATCATCTCTCAACATCAATTCTACTAATCACCAACACGTCACAACAGTTTTTAAGATGATTTTCAACATTTTATTATAATTCTTTAATTTTCCAAATGTTTCAGCAAATTATTGAGAGCCATGAATTGTTGAGAAATTGATAGTGCAGCTACAGAGGAAGGCGGTGTGTTTAAGAAACTGTCGGCAGCTGTTTTAAATTATGAAGACAATGAATTGAGATATTTCACTGCTTTGGGAAATCTCAGCCACAAGATGAATGTCCATTGCATGATACACAGTAGATTCAATGATGACACATATTTCACTGCACAAACAAAGACACTGACTTGTGGGGCCTCCTCCACAAATTCTATATTTTTATTCATTATAATATAATTGTAAAAGGAGCGCAAGGTAAATATTATCTAAAGAAGTCAAAATGCTTAATTGGATGGAACCATTAATTAAAACCCACAAGATTTTTATTGAAAATAAAAAGAAAAATAAAATAAATTAGGTTCTAAAGAGTCTAGGCACTATAATTACATTAATTTATGGTGAGGAAATATTCATGCTTTAGAAAATAAATGCTATATGTTTGGACTTTTGGGTTTTGGTTAGGAAAAACAAAGTGCACACGGAAAGCGTTATGTAATAGAAGTACAAGATATTATCATATGAAGTGAAAGAAAAACAATTTAGGGTTTTCCAGTTTTTATAAGACCAATCTTGAACTATGACCCAAACTCGCGGTTAGGGTTTTCAGTCTTTATAAGACCAATCTGAACTATGACCCAAATTTGTGAGGCCCAGCTAATTACACGACCAACTCATCAGCCTGTTTGCTTACAGAGATAGTATACATACAGAGGCCCATACTATCGTATATTAATCAAGGTATAATAAGCAGAAAAATAAAAAATAAGTTTCCGTATATTTAGGCAAACATGATAAAGCATCAATGAGATGATTGACACAAAAGAAAGCCATTGAGTGTCAAATTGTGCTCCAGCGGTGATGGGCGATTCATCAATTAAAGGCCTAAACAATTTTAATATAGGCCCAATCATTTACGATATAGGCCCATTAGAGTTTTTTTGAATGGTCCATACACTGCATCGACCGAATGATAACCCAATTTTCGGAAGAGAGCCGCTATTTGCACCCGAATTTCCTATAAATACACCCCACCACTTATTTTCATAAAATTAAAATGACTATTATGCCCTTATTGTCAAAAAAATTCTAAATACGCCCAATTTTTTTTTCCAGAATTTTTTTTCTTCCCTAGGGATTCACTTGCTATTTTTTTTTTTTTGGTGGGGTTTTATTTTTTTTAGCATTAAGTGAAAAAAAGGGTTTAATAGATTAAAGGTTTTATAGGTTGAGTTCGAAATGGTGTTACGATTTTTGGGTTTTTTTGTTTCATGATCGTGCATTTTTTCGCCATGTTCGAATAGGCACGATCATGCCATATTTTAATACATGGTACAATCGTGCCACGTACACTTTAAAATATGGCAAGATTGTGCCCCATTTTAAAAGTGTGGCACAATCATGCCACGTTTTAAAATATGGCAAGATGGTGCCACACTTCAAAAAAAGTGGTGGGGTTTTATTTTTTTTACAGTAAGGGTATACTAGTCATTTTAATTTTGTGAAAATAGGAACGGAGCGTATTTATAAGAAATTAAATAGCGGTTCCCTTTTCGGAATCTATAAACAAAAATTTTACTACAGAGGTACGCAATTTATAAATTGTTATAGTCCTGACTCCTGTGCAGTTTGATTACATTATATCTCTTTGAATCTAACTTGAGCTAAAAAAAAAAAAAAAAAAAAAAAATTCTAACTTGAGCAACAGATGGTTTTTGTAATTTGTGCATTCACGTACAGCGAACAAACTCAAAACAATTATATAATTTTATACCACATTACAAACTCACCAAAGATTCTACTTCAATGTAAACAAACATAATACGAGGAGATAAAACTATCTCTGTACTATAATCCAACTTATCTAAACAGTTAAATGTGTTTTGTCAATGGCCCTTCAACTCTTCAGTTTTGATTTATTAACAAAACTTGATCATTATAATTAAACACAAGACTTAATGTATTATCATGTACTGAGCAAATAACTGAGAAAAGAGATGAGAAGTAAATAACAAAACAAATAAATTAGAATATTACATGATTTTACATGGGAAGCTAAGTCTGATTAAACCCATTTACGAGGTGCAAATTATTGTAAATGATAACTGTCTATCCATGTAATTAATATAGGTCCCCAAAGTATTATATCACTTAGACGGAAGAAGTGTAAATCTGCATCTGACTAAGAATGTGCTCGAAATTGTCAGTGGATTTCTCAATTGGATGTGAATGCATCCCTTCATAGGTTGTCACTACAATCCCTTCATCTTTGGATAGCCTTTGAATTTGCTTTTTAACATTGCAACCTTGATGTGTGCACCTGTAATAGCTTCTGCATTAAACAAAAAAAAAAATCATGTTATAACTTAATAATTCTATATATGTTTTTTTTTTTCGTTTTAATAAGTTGGGAGTACTGGTTGGAGGGGCAGAGTTAAATTTCAAAGAAATTGAAAGATACCGGGTTCGAACCCCGGGCAACATACTTAGAAAGGGTGAGCGATGTCACTTGAGCTACAAGCTCGTGGTTAATCAAAGTATATATAACCACACTGGATCCTATGATTGATCGATATCCATAAGTATTCCCCAGGAAATGGTATGATATATAATTGGAGGCATATTACTTTCAAAAAAAAATGTCACATAATAGCATCAGAATTTTAGTAGGGAAATTTCATGCTCTTGCAGTACTCAACGATCCTAACCCATTAAGAGTTATGAATTATTACCTATTAGATTTGATGAATTCATATGCTTATACATTGGAGTTTCTATTAACCAATCCGGTTTTCAAATGTTCTAATTGAACAATATATGATTATATGTATTGGCCTGGTTTCTGGATAAAGACAAATGTCTCGTTTTTTAAATGAAATGCATGTGATATTTATTCATCACCCAAATACCTCGTGTACAATAACTTTACCATGGATATTAATTACCAATTCAAGTTATAGTGTACCACGGACGAGATAATGAATTAGTAAGTGCTTTTGACATTGTCACGTACAGTATATGCATTTAACTTTAATTGGTACATAATTTTAAACATATATTACAATTATACAATTATAAAATGGCATATGCATGTAGTCATGAATTAGTCCAATATAGCCATATATATACTCCAACACAGTTAGCTCCTAACTCTTACATTTTTGTTATGATACATATATAATTTCCAGGCTGTAGCAGTAGTGTTCTCATAGTCTTTTTAATCTTTTGGAATTAATTTGCATTAAATGGATTAGGCCAATGCCGAATAATACCATAACTACTAATTCCAACTTGGAATTAATAGTGATAACATGTACATGTAGAATAGAGGAACACAAATAAAACATGATCATAAACATATATGTGAATACTAATCGACAAATTAATAAGTGAATTATATATCTAGTAATTAAAGGAATATATACTCTTTTTTTATACCAAAAATTAGGAAAAAGATGAATATGATGAAGCTTCAAAGGTAATTAATTAATTAACGTACCTTGGGAATTTGTTGTTCTTGACAGCCTTTTGACCATATTTCCTCCATCTATACCCATCATCAAGTATATCAACTTGGCTTCTTGTCTGAAAAGCGTACTTAGGTTTTCTGGACTTGTTCGTCTGATGATCGCCCTTTGATTTCTTTCCTGCAGCAGGTGTCGCATATTCCTCCGGGGCATGATGAGTAGTCGTACTAGTGTTGTTATTATTAATTGTGCTTGCTGCTGATCTATTTGTGATGAGCCCCATGTACCCAATATTAGGCTTGTCATGATCTTGGAATTGACCATCTAATTGTGCATGATCAGAATTCGCCATGTTCATGAGCAAGGGTAAATGAGAAGTTTGTGGAGTAGTTGAAGAAGAAGAATGAAATATGGTTGGATAGACGTTCTCCATGAGCGATCGAGCTAGAGAGAAATAGAAAATTCAAAGTTTTGTGGAAGAAGAAATGGAATTTGGTTTGTGGTTTATAATAAAGGTGGGATGTCAATTAAAGGTGAAAGGCGGCTAATTGATGGCTATAGTTTAATATACACTAGTACATATAAATCTTTATGTCCAATGTTTAATTGGAGTCGTGAAATGCACGCAAAGTCAAAAAGATATACTAGTATTAGTGAAAATGGTGGGTATTTTAGCACAAATTTTATCTAATCAGATCTTGTGGGGTTAATGGGGTAGATCAAATCACAAGTGATCGCTGGCTGCCTATTTATTCATGATTGTTGTTTTGAATGTAATTTCAAGATCAACTTTTCTTGATACCAAGTGATTGGGTTTGACCGTAAATATATTCACTTTCCATGATCAAAGCACATTATTTTTCCAACCAATGTGATTAATTTATACTGGCATTTGAACTGAATTTAATGCATTGTTTTGATGATTTAATTAGTGGTTAAAATACTAAAACAAACGTCCTTTTTTTGTTGGGTTCCTTTTCTGAGTGAATGAGTTACGTACGTACACACATCATTTATAAGAATATTATGATTATATAGTAAACATATCTTAATTAATTAGCACCTAAGAATAATTTATAATCAATAAATTACGATTAAAATAAACAAATACTCATCCATGATCACAAACACATCTTAATTTGGGTACAACATTTTGTTAGAGTATTGTAGTTCTTGGTCGTTGCATCTAATTAAAAACAAAATGCAATTGTTTGTGTCCTTAATTTTATTATCTTAGTATATTAGTACGGTTGGTGAGTAATTAGTACGTAATACGTATATAAATTATAGTTGAAAATTGGAAGGCGGGCGATCAATGTGGTGAAGGGGCAATAAGCAGAGTCAAATGACGGGGGCAACAAGTACACGCACGTGTTCCTTTTCTTAGAACGTGAATATTGCTTGTTGGAAATTGGAAGGAGTTTCTTCCTTATTTCTGGTCGTCGCAAAGTTGAAATTGTTAGTATATTCGAAACAATTTTGTTGGAATAAAAAATGGCCATGCATGATGCTTTTGAAGTTCTTCACAACTTAAATATCTTAGTCTGGCAAATTAATTTTTTATTCTCCCTAATTTTATGTCAATTACCAAAATTAGCTATTTAAATGATAAAATAAATTTAGCAAAATACCCATTGAAAATGGATCCTCCGTATTTAGTTTGTGTAAATCTATCGTGGAGTTGGAGAGAGAAGGAGATAAATAAAATTTTGGGCCTTGAATTCACAAGTAATGTCATAGAATATAAGTCATGAGCGACCAGAAAACACATAATTTTGGTTAAAGGACACATGCAAAACGGCCTTCAAGAGCATGTATTATGCAAATTCCACAATACATCAACATGCATAATTTCCCAATTAGTTCATTTAATGCCCCCACCACAAAAAGAAAAAAGAGTAATAATTTAAGCAATTTTCACAATGACACTAGCTATCATTTTTTTTTTTAGTACAATGGAGGATAATAGGGAGAGAGACACACACTCGTTTGAGATCGAACCCGAGTCAATCGCCCTTACAACATAAGATTATACCATTGTAACACAAAGTTGATCAAATGACACTATTATGTTATTTTATCTGGGAAAATTAAATTATCAGTTTCTTTGGAAAATCAAAAGGTAGGGCAATGAATGCAAATAAGTCCTCAGGTATATATAGGACCGTCAAAGAAAACCAGCTATAACCATTTGTATTGTGGAATTATCCTGTATTTTGTTCAATAACGTGCGGTAGACTTTCCAATTTTAATGCCATATAAAATCTATAGAGGAACCCCAGGAATTCAATGGATGTGGAAATATATAATGCAACTGCTACTATTCCTAGTCCACATTAGTGGACTGCTTCTTTTCAACTTTTCCAATTTTTTCTTTATCTACTCTTCTTTTTCTTGGAATTCTTATTGTTATGTGAATATTTCAAAATTTATGGACACAGTGGTTTTAAATTGGCCTATGTTTGATTAGTCAATTACCGTTGGTTTTACGAAAACGTTTATCATAAATTTCATCATTTCTTTTTCCTTCTCCAAAAGGATGAAAACATCTCACTAATTTTTTATATTAGTGCTGCTCTTTGTTGTATACAATGCTTTGCGAAAGCCATTCCGGCTCTGGGTTTGTCCAGTTTAATTTTCTGAGTAAATATTACAAGGGAAAAATTAAATAAAATAAAAATCGGTGATGATCACAAAACTATATGCATATATATTTATATAGCTATGCAAATATGACCAGTATGAGTAATTTGTTGATGGGATCAGTCCATTCAAATGGGGCAATCAGATGCTACCTAATTGAGCACTACTCAACTTCCTTATTATTTTAACGTGTCTCATTTTGATTTTATCGTTTTAGGAAATAAAAAATACAAATATTCCATTCAAACTCGTTTTAGGCAATATTATTGTTTCGTTTTACTGATAAAAACTCGTTTAATGTTGTTTTCTCCTTTGAATGGACTAATACCTTAAATTCCAGAGGAGGTCGTTTTCCAAGATAAGCTGGTAGGAAATTTATGGGCACACAAGACAAAAAAGACTTCAATGTATATCGATTCATTTTGTTTTGGTCTCACTAATTTACTTTAGAATTGCTCGCACGTCATCTCAATATGGCTGGAATTTGGAAATGATTTTTAGCTATTGCTCATACAATGTATTGGTTACTTCTTTTTGTTCAGGCTCTTTTTCCAAGTCCACTGGGCCAAAAACGTTCCCCGATCTGTTATAGTTCTAATGGGCTGCAGTCCAACCCCATCTTTCCTTATATTGAAGCCAGGCCGAAAAAAAAAATGCACAAAGGAGCTGGGCCTTGGCTCCAAACCAGTGACATAGCTGCCCAAAGTTTTCGAATGCGACTGCCTTGTTAGGAATGGAGGATGACTTGTCTATGATTTTCTGAACAATGTCAAAAAAATTCATATGACTAATTGTTCTCATATGAGTATGAAAAATTATATACAACTACATAAAATACTATTAATTAATATATATTTAATTTGATTGTAGATATATATTATATTGCATTGTATAATATTTTGGTCATGATCCCATCGGCAGTCTACATTATCTATTCAAATCCAAAACTGAAGCGTGGGCATGAGGGGGATCTCCATATCCAGGCAATATATTAATACCGAGTCTAGAATGCAGACAAGTGAAATATTATTGAATTTCCAACTCCAAACAAATCCTAGATCCGCATATCTTGATGTTGTTTTACATGTTGGCATTCTATTATCTATTGTCAAAACAAAATTTGCTTATTAATATATACATATAAGTAATCAGTGGTAATTGATCAGTAAACTCACAAGAGATGTAAATTTGCTATAACAAATTGGCAATTGTGGAGTAGGGAAATTAGCATATAATAAATATGTCGTGTGACGGATATATGAGGAATATCCATCAATTCATCCATGATGATATATGATAGGAAATTATATGAATGTGTTGGATTGTGACCCTAGCTTGTAAAGATACTTACTAAATGCTTGGATTCCTTAATAATTTTATGGCCAAAACACAAAAATACATTAATTATAACAACATGATGCAAACAAATAAAAAGAAAAAAAAGATCACTCAACAACCAGATTGAATAAATGGATGGTTGGGGTTAAAGATAGAGGGGCATGTGAATGTGTGTGTGTGTGTGTGGTGGGCTCATGTCCTATTTCTGCAACTAGGGACAAAAACTTTGGGGATATTTGGAGTGCACACTTTTAAAGGATTCACTAGATTTAGAATCATAATCAGTCCATATATCAACTATCATTACACAGTGGAAAAAGAAAAAAAGTGGAGCAATATGCTCAAGTACTAATGCTACCTACTTTTCATATTCCAAAATGACATAGGTATTACTTATTCATATCAGTTCTTACAATTCACTTTTAGATGAAAATTTCAAAACTGTTATAGTAATAATTGAGAAACAAGCAGGTGGATCGGAGCCACGTACTTAACCTTTTTCTCATACTATGTTATATATATAATATATCATGTTTTTATCGCGTTTTTGTTGCTGATAGTAATAAAAAATATTACCAAGCCTATAGCTTGATTTGAGCAGAAGGAGTGGACAAGATATGAGACAATGACAGCCAAAATCCTCTATATCTAAATTTGTGATATTTTTATTGATAGTTCAATTTAAGCTAACCTTCCCTAATAAAAAAAGTGGGCGGCAGAAAAATCCAATGGCAGTGGGCAGAAAGCTTAGCGAAATCTTGCCAGATTTTGCAAGCCAAAAGATAGGCATGCCTACATTCAGCTTTCACTAGTATAACCACTACCCACACTCTTATTTCCCCTTCCCTTTTTGGGTAGGATAATTTAGTATTAATGAAATATTTTAATCATGTGAGCTATGATAATCACATGACGGAATTATCAGAATCTTTTTAGAAAATATGTATATACTGGCTCCGAATAAATAATATGAGAAAAGGATAATATAGCTGGAAAAAAAGGAAAATAAGATATATATAAAAAAAAAAAAAGGAGAGATAGAAAGGGAGAGACCAAGTTAGGTCCACATGAGCAGCGACAAGGCCGTGGTGGCAGTCCTCACGATTTGTTTCGGTTTCTCTTATCTCTCTCTTTTAACCCGTTCAAAATAAATGTAGAGCTCACGAAAAATGTTGGATAATCAATAGTGTTGTTATCTTAGAAAACTCTTGGTACTGCTCAAGAGCCACTGTTCTATTTTAACCAACGTACCTACAACACTACATACCCTTTTCTGTTCACAAATTCAGCTTACACTCTCACATAAACTCACCAGAAATTTTGTCAAACCAGAAAAAATATAAAACAGAGAAGAGGGTCTCCTTTTCTGTTGTTTCTTTGAATTCTCTCTCTCTTTTTCTTTGATTCTTTCTTCAAGATGGATTACTGGTCTTCATCTGTCGCCGTTGACGATGAGTTCGAGAAGCTTGTTCTTAGAATGAACCCACCAAGGTATCCCATTATAATTCTTGTACCTGTTTGTGCCCTGAATTTTATTGAGATTTCTGGAATTAGACAGGCCAATTATGTTCTTCTGTATACATGTATAAAATTGTAATCTGTGTAACTGACATGTGAAATTTGGAATAGAGGGTCTAATTATTGGGACCGGTCCTTGATTTGGGTCTTTTGCAGGGTCACTGTTGACAATGCATCTGACAAGAAGGCAACTTTGATCAAGGTATTGGAATTTCTTTAGTTGGTTAAAATTTTCCGATTTTGAATTTGATTGAATCTAGAATTTGATCTGAGAATTTAAATTTTGTAGGTTGACAGTGCAAATAAGAGGGGAAGCCTGTTGGAGGTGGTACAAGTTCTTACTGATTTGAATTTGATAATCCGGAGGGCTTACATTTCTTCAGACGGGGGATGGTTTATGGATGGTGAGCCTTTACTCCTTTTTTCTCTTTCATCATGTCTGATATACATGAAATTCTTTAAAACTTAATGCAATTTACTTCATTTTTTTTATGGCCAATGCAGTTTTTCATGTTACCGATGAATATGGAAATAAGGTCTATGATGGAAACATTTCCGAGCGTATTCAACAGGTACAATTACATGATGGGATACATAATCACTTGATTTGTGCTAAATTTGAGACATGTACTAGTAAATGCTTACATGAAAAACTTTGCTTTTTATGTTCCATGGTAGCCATATGTGGCATTTCATATGTACAAATGTTTTAATCATTATTATATCTATTTCCAAATTGTATCATCATCATCAAGAAACACTGATGGCGTATCATTGGATTTCAGTCGCTGGGTCCAAGAGGATGCAGCTTCCGGTCACTGGCAAGATCGGTGGGTGTGCAATCTGCCTCAGAGCACACAACCATTGAGTTATCAGGCAGAGACAGACCTGGATTGCTCTCAGAGGTCTTTGCTGTTCTTACTGATCTCAAGTGTAATGTAGTTGCTGCAGAAGTGTGGACCCATAACTCAAGAATGGCTTCGGTTGTATACATCACTGACGAAGCAAACGGATCAGCAATTGATGATCCTGATCGACTTTCTAATATCAAACAGCTTCTTCTTTATGTTCTTAAGGGTGACAGAGATATGCGAAGTGCCAATACTGCAGTTTCTGTTGGTTCTACTCATACACAGAGGAGACTGCATCAAATGATGTATGCCGATCGTGATTACGACAACCATTATGTGGAATCTGCAACAACCGAACGGAACAAACCCCTTGTGACTGTAGAAAACTGTGTAGAAAAAGGATACACGGTGGTGAACTTGAGCTGTCCGGATAGACCTAAGCTGCTGTTTGATACAGTATGTACCTTAACGGATATGCAGTACGTGGTATTTCATGGCACCATCATTGCTCAAGGGTCAGAGGCTCAACAGGTAATCATAACATGACAATATTGTATGGACTGCTGCTCGGTTGTAACCACAAATCTTCTTACAAATTCTCACCATGATTTTTTTGTTTTGTTAGGAATATTACATAAGGCATATGGACGGGTGCCCTATTAGTTCAGAAGCAGAGAGACAACGTGTTATTCATTGCCTGGAAGCAGCAATTAAGAGGAGAGCATCCGAGGTGCATGCCTAACTGAAATGAATCGTGTTAACACTCGAATATATATATATATATATATATATATATATATTTGATCCACTGTACTGAACTGTATTGCGTGCATTATGTACGCAGGGAATAAGACTGGAATTATGCAGTGAGGACAGGGTTGGGCTTCTTTCTGATGTTACTCGCATATTTAGAGAGAATGGTCTGTCAGTTACCCGAGCTGAGGTGACAACAAGGGGCACCCAAGCTGTGAATGTATTTTATGTGACCGATGCATCAGGACATCATCCGGTGAAAAGAGACAATTGAGGCAGTTCGGAAGGAAATGGGGTTGACAATACTCCGTGTGAAGGATGATGCATACTCCACTTCACCGCCTCAACAGACTGCAGGACGATTCTCTCTGGGTAGTGTCTTCCGCTCAAGATCAGAAAAATTACTTTACAATTTAGGGCTCATTAACTCATGCTCTTGAGCACTAGTTCTTTATAGTAATTAGATGGTGTTGTTCCAGTTCCAGTAAGTAAATAATACTAGGTTTAACAATTAGTCTAGAGCAGTTCAAATCTTTAGTCAACCCCTTGTTGATCTTGGAAATTGGTTTAGGCCTAAATGTACTAGCATAGCATGTTTCTTAGCTTTGTAAAGCTTTATATGATCAAATTGTATATGCAGTGGTATGCCCTCTTCAACTATAGCAGGAAGTTGTAAATACATTCATTTTATTGTCCTTATATTTGCAAAAATGGCCATCCTTTTTCTATTATAAAAATTGGGACCATGCCTAGCAGCTTGTTGCTTATTCTTGAATGAGCTTGAGAATGATATTCTCATATTTTTCTTTGTTGTAATTGTAAAAATGTATTTGGAAGAGAAATCCAAAGTATGCAATTAATAATGTTTTTATGTTTAACACAATAATCAAAGCATGAGACTTTTAGAAAGCACGAAAAGCCATTCACAGCCAGCAATGATGCGTCACTTTCTTAGCAGCAATTGTGTGTATTACATGTCGTCCACGTATGAGCACCAGAGTCAGCCGCCATGACCTCTGTAGAGTGTAGCCTCAACTGGGGCCTCATTCCTGGGCGCCAATTAGTATTTTGGACAGATGTAGTCCAAGTTGGATGATGTGATTTTGGGTCGTTTGTTTTACTACAATTTGGGTCCACTATCTGCGCTGGTCAATTCCCCAAGATCCCCTCGAATTCTCCTCCAAGTTCCCACCCAAAAAAAACCTTAGCCCCTGGTCTTATCATCATTCAATAGGATTAGCTCTGGTTTTTATTAAAAGGTCCAAGTTGGAACACGACGTTGTTCTGATTCCACTTTCCAATTTCATTTGGGGACCTCAAGGCTCAAGGACCACCCGCTTATGTAAAATCTCCAACAATAATGATTCATGCCATCTCACAAATCCTATTCCACTTCTGTCGTTATATTGAATGATTTCGTGTACAGGAATGATGTTATGATTATACATGTGTCATTCATTAAATTAAATATAGTGGAATATGAATGTGAAACTCCTATTTTAAAAACAAAGATATGCTGTAGAGAGGGCCGAATCTGCTTGGTATCAAGATTAATAATAATGTGCGTTACAATTAGCAAAAATCTCATCACCGAGTGACAAGTTTGTAAACTTGTTTTCCTTTTGGAATTCTCATTACTCCATATATCCCTTTCTAAGTTGTTATATCACTGGTGGTGGTGGCGATAATAAAGGATTGTTTGGTATCCCTAAATTAAATGCGGGTGGAGAAGGTGGAGAAAGCAAACGTGAAAGATGGTAACGGAAAAGGCAAAGATGGTGCATTTTGGAGTAGGAGGCAAATCGGCAATGATGGTAAAGGTGGTAAAGGCAGTAGCTGAGGCAACTGATGGAGGAGGCCAGAATGTGTTGAAAGGCAACGAACATACATGTTAAAGCAGGTAGTTAAACGAGTCTACGCATCATGGACTTGCAAACAACTTTAGAAACTAAAGCCCATAATAATTCGGCTTTGAAGGAAACCAAAATGGACCCTGAATATGGGCCAAGTCCATTACGGCCCAATTGTACATATCAAAAAGAGCCTCCTCTACTTTTGGATTTTCGGCCATTATATAGTTAGAGTAGCATCTCTCTTTGCATCGATAGTAATAAGTATGCTACTATAGCTTTTCTCCTATTATTGCCATGAATATATATAGAAGCCTCCTTGTAAGTTGAGGGACCTGATGAATCATTTGTCCTGGTTAGCAAAGCCATTTATTTTAGTATGATTATACCTCCTAATCAGAACTATTGGTATTTCATCATTCATGTACGTATTGGGCGGGTTTAGAAGCCATTATTAATTTATTATATGTATTGGAGATCCAGTATCCAAAATAATGGCATACTGTATTAATGTTAATTTAACCAATTTAATTATCCTAATTAATCATCACATAGTGATGGTGTCAAACGCTAGTGGTCAGCTAAGTACATAGATTGAGCATGCGACAAATAAATTCAAACATTTCCCTAGTTGCAAATTATAGAAAAGGGTGGATGATGATGAGGTTCTAATGCACGTAATTGAGCATTTTATGATTAGGTTAGATAAAGGAGAGTTTATGGATGACTCTGCTTGCACGTAATTTAGAGTGTTACTGACTTCCACTCATCATTCAGATTTCAATTAGCTAGCTACGTTCATTCCCTACACCCACAGTACTCCCTTTATCATTTCTTTTCCTTACTTTACCACAACTCTCAATCATTTATGCAATACGTACTAAGAAGCCACTTGTGAATTCTCTGTGCATCAGCATTTGACTTTTTTGATCCTCCCACTGCCACCTTTATTTAACAAACTTTTGATGATGTCCGTCTATACGTACCAGAATGAAGCTTCTTATAATTATTTCTCTCTCACAGCAAGAAAATTCCAGTTACCGACATAAATGATTTTCTCATTAATTTTACAGTTACTTATAAAATAAAAAATATTATTTTCCCCAAATTATACCGACAAATCATCAATAATTTTTAAATTATAAGAAGCTTTACAATAATTTACTAACAGTTATTTACAGACAGATCATCAATAATATAGGTGTTTACTAACAGTTATTTAACTACAATAATTTTACCTACACTTTACAATTATCTTAGTACTTACCTACAAATTTTTCTGTAAACCAAACTATTTTTTCTTGTAGTTTATTGTTTTAAAAAATATAATTTTATTATATGTAATAACTAAAATTTGAAAAATAGTGTTTTTAGAGAAGAAAATATATATCTGCCCTTAGTCTTTATTTCTAGCTCCGGTCCCTATTCCTTAATTCCAGTTAGATTATATATGGGAATCAATATTATGCTGATATCCCGGGTCCGATCTCATAAGACGTGTGTTTCCTCTCCTACTATTAATTGTATTAAAGGAAAAAATATTATATATATACAAGTTTCGAGGAGAAATGGGTAGCGTTGGTGATGAAGCCACATGTTCGTCAAGACCCCATGATTGATAGGGGTTCCACCTTGCTAACGATCATTTAATCACCACTCATACATATAATATCACCAACATATTCAATCATTTACTGAAAGGATGGCTGAATTTCATCCATCCATGTTAATCTCACGAACGAATGATTAATTTGTTTTGATTTTGACTACAGTCTTTGTTATCATTTCAATCTCATCGTCAACACAATTATTTGCTTGACACTGACAGTGCAATCCTAATACTATACGTGAATTTACACCACTTGTCTAATATAACCCTTTTATTGTGAATTTACATATATGTCCACGATGAAATATTAACATGTGCAACAATATTTAACCCAACACACAATTAAACTAAGGTAATTAATGTGATTTTGATTTTTTTAATAGATCAATATAATATTAAAAAAATCAAAAGAGATGTTTACAAAGCCGCACATCTAATGCAAAGTATATCATTAACGAAGAAAGAAACAAAAAACTAAGTTCCAAAAAAAGCCACACTGTGGATACTAAGTGGGATTATAGATTAAAGATTTAATTTCTATAGTTTAGACGCGCAAATTCATCTAATGAAACCTGACGGGTTTATATTTATTCCTTGTAGACTTTTAAATGGCGTTTTGTCAATTATCATCGTAAGTAAAATTAACCCAATTTTTCCGAGTTTCAATTGATCAAGATTCGAAGCACTCGCCGAGATGAACACTTGGATGAGCGTGCGTCAATAATATTAATGTGATTATTAATTAAATAATCACACATGACACACATAAATATTCTCATTATTTCAACTCAACCACATTAACAATACATCTAATTATCAAATTTGTTTCCGTTGGACCGTATTAGAATTTATATAAGCACTAAGAAAAACTTGTATATAAGCAAGAAAAGTTTTTTTGTTGAGACAAGTGAATTAAATGCAATAGTACGTGCTGGTTATAATTGATATATGGGCTTACGTAACCATACAGAATTTGTGGATCTCGCAAGCTTCCACCTAGCATTCACATAATACATCCAAAACCCCAATGGAAACAAGAAAATAAATAACCGCATGATGACATATCTCACAACGTAACAGCTCAAATAGGGCTTCACAGAGAAGTAATCAAGAAATAGCAAAAAAAGGGAAACTTTAACGTAGTTTCTGGTTTCTTGCAACCAAATTAATGATGGGGCAATGAACCAACACTAGCTAGAAAACAATAACAGAAACATGAGGAATAGAGTGTATCGGTGTGGCAAAAGGACAAATTATAAGGTGGTGATTCGAGGGTGCGTGTTTTCTGCTTAATTTTTTGCATAATAGAGGAAGATAAACGTCACAAAAGTTCCATTCTGTGGGAGGGTGTCACGTGAATTATTGAGCCTTTTCCTCCACTACAAATTGCTTTTTATGGGATTATGGGACTAACCAAAAATTACCATTCAGCGTGACCAACACCTTCAATTAAGTACATGCTTAAGCATTTATATTTATTTCCTTTACAAAAATTGTAATAATAAAAAAAGAAAATACAAAAAGGGTTCAAATTATAAGGGAACTCAAAACGTACAAGGGATAATTTTATTTTTTATTATCTTCTCCCTCAGATTTGCATGAAGTTTCGGTGCTGATAACTAAATGCATGTTATGTATGTATATTAATATCCCAAAGTAGTACGTAGGTAGGAATAAAGTGTTTGAATGTATATATGGGTAGTGATATTGCACGCGATTGGAAGGGCACGTGAGACAGCATAGGGGGTGTGTATTTTAGTTTGGTGAATGAATTTATCGTACGCCACCTACTAATGATTCCACTTGTCATGCAACAAAGATGAGTTCCATGCGGAACTCTCACATTCACCTCCTATATAACCACCCCTTCCATTCTTCTCACATTTCCATTCTGCATGATTTCCATTTTCTTCTCACTGCAAATTATTAAAGAAGCATTTAGCAGACGGGTTTCTTAATTAATTAAGAGACCCTGCTTCTGTAGCTTCCTTCTTCTTTTTTTATTTTGAATTACTTTTAAGCTAGCTGCAGTGACTGTGAGGGTGAAATTATTCACAAAGATGGCTATCTTTGACATTCACCACCCACGGGCCTTTACATTTGGTGTCTTAGGTAAAACATATTCACTAAACTCTTTCATTTTCACCTTTTTTCTTTTTCCTATTTCCTTACATTTTGTTTTACTAGCTAATTTTCCTAGCTAAATTCTATATAAACTTGGATTTTCTAAAGGGAGGGGGAAAAAGAAAAAAAAAATGCATCATATTGTAGGTTCTCTACTTTCCTAGGCCAATATAATTTGCATGTTCAACCTTCCTCACTAATCAAGAATATAATATAAATCACACTCAAATGTATTATATATGATTATCTATGTTGCAACTTGAAGAGAAAATGGCTGATATTTTGTTGAACTAAATATCTCAGTATAGAATGTGATTCCCTTATATAATTACTAAACGAATGACTGATGAAAAATAAACCTTTTATCTTTCATTAGTTATTTTTCTTTTGGTTGTTTGATTGGATTGCTAAAATAATAATGACGTTTCTTCTCGTGGTACAGGTAACATTATATCAATCTTTGTGTACCTTGCTCCAATGTAAGTCACTAAGGCAAAGCCTTGTTTAATATATTGAAGATTAATTAATTAGATTGTACCAAAATATATTAATAATTTATTATTTGCAGGCCCACATTTATAAGAATCTGCAAGGAAAAATCAACCATGGGATTCGATTCACTACCTTATGTTGTTGCACTTTTCTCTGCCATGCTCTGGATGTATTATGCATTCCTCAAGACAAATGCCATTCTTCTAATCTCCATCAACGCATTTGGATGCATTATTGAGACTGTTTATATCTTCTTGTACCTCTTTTATGCATCCAAAAAAGCTAGGGTACCTAATTATTTTAATTTATATATAGATGGCATCTTTCCAATTAATTAATTTATTTGATTTCAGATCGAATTACAAGTTTTGTAATTTTTTATTTTGTAGAGTCATACTGCCAAGCTACTGGGCCTTATCAATGTGGGACTATCATCTTTGATTTTTGTGCTCACATTCTTCATATTCCAAGATCAGACCCGAGTTCACGTGGTTGGATGGATTTGTGTTGCTGTCTCTGTGAGCGTATTTGCAGCACCCTTAAGCATTGTGGTAAGGATTTGTTACTATTACTACTACTACATGCTCAACCAAATTAAAAACAACTACTTATATACATATATAGACGAAGATGGGTTTGATTAAATTTCTCTTTGTTCAATTTTATCTTCTCCGCAGTTTCGAGTTGTCCGGACACGTAGCGTTGAATTCATGCCATTCCCTTTGTCATTTTTCTTGACATTAAGTGCAGTCATGTGGTTTGCCTATGGTTTATTTCAAAAGGATTTATGTGTTGCGGTAAGTAAAATATCACAACAATCACAAATAATCTAATTATCTTATGTATGTAGATAGAAATTAATATGATGAGTACTTGATCATGAGATATGTTTAGTGAAGATATTTATTGGTGGATCAATTTGTGTAGCTCCCGAATGTGCTTGGATTTTTGTTGGGACTGTTACAAATGTTGTTGTATGGGATTTTCCGAAACATGAAGCCTGCAGAGATTGAGGAGAAAAAATTGCCGGAGCATGTAATAAATATCAAGGTGATAGGGACCCCTGAAATACATCCAATTGATTCTCAAAAATGTGGAGACAAAATTCAAGAGGAGGACAAAGGCGATGAAGAGGCTGATCGACGAGAAAATTGTGTACCTTGTGCAATAAGTGTTGAACCAAGCCAAGTGAACGTGCAGCTGGAATCACCTGTGCTTGTTGTTTGTGCAACTTGAAATTGGACTCTCATTTTCATTAATTCATCATTTCATTCACATTTTTACTTTTCTCAAACCCCAGCTCCCCCATCCCCACCCCTATCGCAATCCCCCTTCTGTTGTAAGAGCCTTGTATGAACTAAAAAGGAGAATCTATATATATGTTCCTTCTATCTGAATCTCGTGTGTAATTATATAGAGGAATTGTCACTTTTTTACCCACGATCAAAGATTATGATATCTATTTGGTCCAAAAAGTGTTGGCCCATGCTAAATAATGGCTGAATATATCGTCCCCACAAAATTGAGTCCATTTTTGAACTTATCCTATCATTGTATGTTTTTTGTATATGATGCAATTGTCTATTCCTAGAAAAAGAATTGTCTTCTTCTTTATGAATATAATGTGGATCCCAAAAGCGGCTGGCCCAACTTAAATCATTGTTAATAGCTTCCTCATGTTTGTATGATACAATCAATCGCTTCAATTTTTATTCACGCCAGACAATATTTTACCGTGAATTAGAAATGGCATAAATTAACTCATACTGAATAGCAGCATCTGTGTGGTTCGATTTGGGGAGAGATCGTTATTAGTAGATTGGGGGTTGAACATCTCTTTACCTGGGAGGATCTGGTTGTACGTCAGCAGACCCCGTCAAAACACTGGCCAGTGTGTGCATATCCCGCAGTTTACCTTGGTGGCATGAATGGTAGGAGTTGTTGTTGTCTGGCGTAGTTAGGTGTAAGTCTGTGAACGAGTTTAGTTAAAAAAAAAAAAATGGCATAAATTGATAGGTGTGTTATTTATGCTAGCCTGAAGTAGTGGGCCAGAAATTGGAGCTCCATCTGTTGAGAATGGAGTTCACTAATCACTGCTTTCCTTTTATTATTCTTATTATTTGGGCTCACTTATCAATTCGGCCCATCTTCTTTTGTCATCTCCTTATCCCCTGCAGTCTGCAAGTCCTTTTCATTCATTTTCTTGCATCGCTACTATAGTAACTCACTCGCACTGACTCAAGTTGGAAGCGAAAATGGAGGAAAATTACAAATCCCTAAAAATCGAGCAGAAATCCCCCGATTCTCGAGTCTTCTATTTGTTCATCAACCGCCCATCACGTGGCAACGCTCTCTCACATGACTTCTTCACCGAATTCCCCGTCGCTCTCTCCTCCCTCGACCAGAACCCTGAAGTCGGCGTCATCATCATTTCCGGTTCCGGCAATCACTTCTGCTCCGGAATCGATCTCCAAACGCTCAACTCCGTCTCTCAAGATACTCGCTCCGCCGACAGCGGACGCGCCGGGGAGAAGCTCCGCCGGGGGATTAAGTTCTCGCAACAAGCCGTGACAGCGATTGAGGAGTGCAGGAAGCCCGTGATTGCTGCGATCCACGGTGCGTGCGTTGGAGGAGGCGTTGATATAATTACCGCCTGTGACCTGAGGTATTCTACTGAAAATGCCTTCTTTTCGGTGAAAGAGGTGGACTTGGCAATCACGGCGGATCTCGGGTCGCTCCAGAGGCTTCCAGGTATTGTTGGGTTTGGTAATGCAATGGAGCTGGCTTTGACGGCTCGAAGGTTCTCGGGTTTGGAGGCGAAGGAGTTGGGATTGGTCACGAGGCTTTTTAGCAATAAGGAAGCCTTGGAAAAAGGGGTTGCGGAGATTGCTGAGGGTAAGTCAGTTTTTCTTTTTCTTTTTTGATTGTTCCATTAAAATCATGTCTCTTGCATTTAATTAACGATATGTAGTTTCCTATTTCTTGATATGGCCTGCGAAGCTAGAGAAATTGAGGTCTTTTGATACTCAGCGAATGGACACTGAAAATTGGATCGTTTTATTGTGATGGGTTTCATTTTGTTTGTTGCCTTAAGATATAGGATTTGTTGCTGCCTTATGAAAGTTTTTCTGAGAAAATGTATTCCTGAAACCTTGATGTATTTTTGCTGTCATGACTGAATTCATTTTTCTCTCAAAACGATTGAATAAATTATCAGGAAATGAAGTGAGATGCCATAATTAGATTTTCAGCTGCAGTTGGCTGGTTCATGAAAAGGAATTGATCGAGCTTGCCATAGAGATTTGTTGTTGGATTGAGCTTGATTAATCTCGACGTCGCTTTAATAGCTTGAATGAATTGAACTGCACCTTCTACTATATATGATCTTAGCTTCACTCAATTGGACCCTAAATTCTGCAAGGGTAGTTTTTTATCTTACCAATCATGCAAGGCCACTTGGTGTAGCACACACAATATCCATGGAGGGGTGTATCAGATTTTACTAAACGTGTGACATTGACCACATTTGCGTTGTTTGCATGGTGGAATCTTATAATGTGAAATTGATGAATCGTTATTGGTGTCCAAATTTTAAGCATTCACTTTAAATTCAAGACCCCGGGCAGCTGGCTTAAAAAGTTGTTTTTGTTTCTGGTAGGTATCGCTGCAAAGTCTCCTCTTGCTGTCATCGGAACCAAGAGAGTATTGATACAAAGCAGAGACTTGACAGTGGATCAAGGTTTGGATTATGTTGCTACATGGAACTCTGGAGTTCTTATATCAGATGATTTAACAGAAGCAATATCAGCTCAGCGTCAGAAGAGAAAACCTTTATATGCTAAGCTTTAATAGATATTTAGCTGGGTTACTGGTTGTATAATTAGCTTCACCGAAAGCAACAGTACTAATAAATTATATCTCCTTCGATTTCCGAACAAACTTGTCTTACCTCAGGGTAAAGATAAAACTTTTTTGCCATGTAAGAATGGTAAGTTTTATACTGCAATGTAATAAAGTGTTATCATTCTTGAAGAATGTTGTTTCTCTCTTTTTTGGTTTTTGGTTGTCTGTTGGATAAAACAATGTGGCAATAAGCATGTTCACTTACTAGTAAATAGTTCCCTTAAGATAGATGGGCTATCAATCATTTTATATATACATATGTAAAGAGGGAATATTGATTTTCCAAATCCCGTCTGCAAGGTGCTAGGTGTTTATCAGTATTCTACTATCTTATCAGCAGCCTTTGATATTTTCTGAAACCAGAAGAAATATATTGCTTTGCAAGAAGTATTTGGCTAGGTACCAATACCATGATGTTTTTTTTTTTTTTGACAAACCAATACCATGATGTTGCCCGTACAACTTAAGAACATGTTTGGAATTAATCTCATGAGAAGATGAATGGCGCAGTTTCATTATTCTTAATTAATCTCAAAATTATTTATCTGCAGCCTTTGATATTTTTCACATTACAATTTAAGAATGTTGACAGTATACAGACTGAAGCATTTGTGCGTGAGAGTCTCCTCAGCAAATGATGATCCCTCTAGGCTTTTGGATCTTGAATTATAGTTGTAACTCGGAATCCTTCATTCAAATAAACAAGGTACAGACAGTGATTAGTAAGATTAAATAACTACTGATGAACTAATAATAATAATAATAATTAAATAAAGAACAATATATATAAACACAAATTTTGTATGGGTGATCGATCAGTGTAGGTAATATATATGATTAATTAAGAAGCAAAGACTGTTTGGAATTAAAGGGTTGGCAAACCTAAGCACGTACCTGTTGTACTGTTGTGGCCGATGGTCCCTTCCAAATGATTGCCCGAAACGTTCCTGGAAAATCAATGTGTGTTACAATGAATTCTTGACGACGATTACAATGAAACTGTTACTTGTTGATTAACAGGACACCAGTTACATAGATGTTAATCTAAATGGTTAAGGGATAGCTAGTAACTTACAGAGTCCGCAAATTACCCCATTGAATAAGTTGAATCACGGTATCTGGGATTCACCCACTTAAATTGTTGCTGTTTAAGTTCCTGCTTGCAAAGAATCATATTATTTATTGACTACGCTTAATTTCAATGGTGTCATCATCAATTTTAAGTAAACGAAGAGCTAGCATACATGAATCTCAAGGATCTCAAGTTGCCCAGAGATGCCGGGATCGGTCCACTTAGTCGATTCTCATATAGGCCCAGACTTATCAAATTTGTCAAATTGCCCAACTGCCTTGGTATTGTTCCACTTATCTTATTCATCTGCACTTGCCTATTAAAAATATAAATCAACATATGTAGTACATATTGCAATATTGAAATTAATGGACAATTTTGGTTCCCAATGTTAAAATTGGATTTACCATAGCTGATTTTCAACAGGGAGTTTACAGTTTATGATAAAGACCAAAAACCTAAATAAATAAAATAAACGTGCTCTGTGTCTTACAGATACTGAAGATGAGTCAAGCTTCCAAGCTCAGGCACAAGCGGCCCGGACAGTCCAGCGTCGCCAAGGTCCCTTATTGTGGAGTTTCATTTCAGTTTCAAGAGAAATACAAGAAGACGATAAAAGTTTTTCTTTGGAATTATGAGAGAATTCAACCATGGAAACTTACACTCTGGTGACTCGGTTTTCAGAGTTACAAGTGACATGAAACCAGGTACAGGGATTTCTAAGTGTTGGATCCCAACTCTGAAGCACATTATTTGGATCTGTCAGCTGAACCCTCCATGCGTACAGAACATCCACTATTCAATAACAAAGTCAAGAAAATCTTCCTCATCAGTTAAAGAATACCACAATTTAAGGTCCCTGAGAAAACTCGAATTTTTTTTACATCTACTAAATTTAGAGAAAAGGAAGCAAATAAATTAACTATTAATCCAGGACATATCGCGATTACTTTAAATCGGTACCTTCTTGGTTGCATTCCACGGTTATACTAGCAAGGGCAAGGGAGAAAATAAGGTGAACGACAATATTCGACCTCATCATTAGCTTCATATATTAAGGGAAGTAATCAGGTTTGTCTAAGCTTGAGTTTTTTTGCCTATGTCTAGTTATATATATTGAACAACTGACAACCAGAATTTTGACTCAATACAGATGTTGGCAAAAACCAGCATCACTGCTGACCAAGTTGATTTTCTAGATGTTCAAATCAATATTGCTTACGTCAAGAAAAAAATCGCGTCAGTCATTGTCAAGAGAATGGTTCAATTGAATTGCAGCCCACAAGTAATGATAAAAACTGAAGAAAATGACTAGGAGAAACCAAAATCACGATGCAAACTCTGTGGATATTAATTTAATCCCAAATCTTGGATTAAGAATTCCAAATCTTTATTTTCTTCCTTGACCTTCAAAATTGGGTGGCTGGTTTGCTTAACAAGTCAAATCAAGGGTTGTACCGAGTTAAGTTCGTGTATGGGGAGATACAGGACAATGTCTAAAATCTTAATTTTCTTCCGTGACTCTTGACTAATACAACTAACCCAAGGGCTTCAAATATATGAATATTATTATGTTTGAACCTAAAGAAATAAAGCAACTTAATTGTAATACTGAAAGGATGATGCTTAGAGATTGGGTATTAGTTAAAGCAGATTGCAGCAACACAGCACAAAAACATCCGATTGAACTTCACAGCGAAATAATTGTCCATTATGCATACTTCGTTATATATACATTGGAGGAGTAGAGAGGATATGCGCGCACGAATATGAATGCAGATGTGCTAGTTCAAGAACAACTAGTACAAGAGGATGAGCGAAATCTATGACGCTTGGGGCCGAAGAGGGCGGGGAGTGATCGCCGGTGCAAGAAGGCACGGACAAGGAGCGGCTCCTGGCAGGCTTCTAGGCGGAGGGAGACATGAATGAACCGATCCCACACCCGAAGAAGATGAAATTTTGAGACTGTGTAGGCATGTGACTATACAGTTGAGGAGAGCTTAAAAGATTTGATAGGTACTAATCATACCAACAAGATGCATCTTATTTTCTGGTGCTCATCATGTAAAAACTCCGAATTTAAGCGTGCTTGGCCCAGAGTAATGTCATGATGGGTGAACCCCTGGGAAGATGTTCTCAGGGTGCGCGTGAGTGAGGACAAAGCGCGCTGGAAAGACTCGTGTTGGTTTGTGGGATAGTCGTCGATCTGGAAAGCGGGCCGTTACAAATGGTATCAGAGCGGGACCTCTCCTAGTAAGGTGTGGTTCGGGGACAAACCAAGCGGAAGCTAATGGACATGTGACGCTTGGGGCCGAAGAGGGCGGTGAGTGATCGCCGGTGCAAGAAGGCACGAACAAGGAGCGGCTCCTAGCAGGCTTCTAGGCGGAGGGAGACATGAATGAACCGATCCCACACCCGAAGAAGAGGAGATTCTGAGACTGTGTAGGTATGAGACTATACAATTGAGGAGAGCTTAAAAGATTTGATAGGTACTACTCATACCAACAAAATGCATCTTCTTTTCTGGTGCTCAGCATGCTTGGCCCGGAGCAATGTCATGATGGGTGACCCCCTGGAAAGCTGCTCTCAGGGTGAGCGTGAGTGAGGACAAAGCGCGCTGGAAAGACTCATGTTGGTTTATGGAGACAATCGTCGATCTAAAAGGCGGAGCTGTTAAAAAATCATTCAAATTTGCTTGTTTAGGAACAACAATTTTTAAGTGCATGAGTGAAATATTCAGTATATCTTCTACCTGTTAAGAAACAATACTGCAAGGCACACCACATATGAATCTAAGATGTATATCATAAAATTTCCAATTTAGGCTACATCTCATCATCCACAATGATGGCTTTGTATCATTGTAGCTGCCCGATTGACATTATTGTTGGAGTTGGAAATTATTCGGGTCCAAGATCGAATCCGAGTCAAATAAGATCTGGCTTTTTGATTTAATCGAAAAGAAGCGGAAGCAAGATATTTCAAAACTCGAGTGATTTGTCCTGGTTGCGCTGGACTATCAAAGATCCAACTTCCGCTCCACGTCGCACCTCAAAGCCAAGGCTGAAAGGTTTTCCGGCGTCAGCACTTCGATGCCTAAGTCAAAGCAATAATATTGAATAAAATGTGTATGTGTAATGTGAGAAAAACTTGTAACCTTTTACCATAGTGGATGTTGCCCTTTTTTATACTTGCATTTTGGCTTCTCCCCCTATCCAGAGTACTACATGTGTCGCCTCGTGATAGGCTTCTGATTAGTCATCACTCAATATCCATCATATCTCGCAGGTCTTTCCTCCTAAAGGTCACTTCTGGGCAGGTCAGCCAAGTCCATACTTACTTTTTGGCAGGTGTGACCTTTGACCCGCCCCCCTTTTGGTCCTTAAACCGGCCTTATTAATGAGGGAATCAGAGAATGTCTTTTACATTAAATGTGTTCCCTCGAAGGATGGCAATTTTGACCCGACCCGCGGGTATCCGCCCTGGCCCGCCCCGGGTCTACCACTTCCGCCCCTCCTAGATTTTTATTTTTAAAATATATTTTAATGTATATTTTGTATATAAAAATATATTATAATATAATTTTTAAATATTCTTATATTATATCTAATATTTATAAATTGATAATAATAAATTTTGTAAATAATATTTTATAAAATATATTTTTTTAATTTTTTTATTTAATTTAATTTAAAACGGGGCAGAACGGGTCGCCCCGGCCCGCCCCGTTCTAGGCACGGGCGGGTCTAGGTACTGGCCGGCCCGCCCCATTGCCATCCCTAGTCTTTATGTCTTATCCCTGGTTGTACTTATCCATTGCCTTCCCGTAAATTACTCTTCTAGTTTTTATTTTTATTTATCCTTGCTTAGGTTGTACTTTGGAGTGTTTCGTGTGCAATAGTCCGAAGCCCTGCTATTTACACTCATTGTAATCCTTAATTAACCTCTTTGCTATGTAATAGATTTTTATTTATTTATAATCGTTTGCGAAGTGGAAAAAAACAGGTGATTTGAATAGGGCGTGAGCATAGTTGTGGTTGTAGTGTTTAGATAGGGTTTTGCTAAAGTCGCTTATAACTCCCTTTTATAACCCCGCTTACACTCTTTCATTGTAACCATTGTAATCGTTTTTTAATCCCTAACCCCAGTTTATTGCTTTTGAGAGTAAATATCGATTGGAAGCTATGTAATAGATTTTAGTTTTGTTAGCTTTAATTTAATCTATTTTGTTTCATAGTTGCATGTATTTTAATTTTTAATTCCGCATAAAAGGAACTTCGATCTAAAAAAAACAGGAGTGTAGTGAACCGTGGTGTGAGGGATTTAGTGGCCCCTTTATCGAGCATCCCCGATTTCTCGTGTGATTGTAACCTATTTTGTGTGCCTTTTGTTTACGAAAAACTGTTTTGTTTTTATGAAAATGGCTATGTCTGGTTAAAATAACTGAACATTTTAATGGAAAAACTAATTTTTCGATATGGCAACAGAAAATGAAAGGAATTTTTCAAAGAAAAAGTTTATAACCAGTTTTTTTGAAAAAGGATGTGGATGAAAATTTGGATGTGTTTATTCATCTATAATTTTAAATCTTTCGACTATGTGCTTAGAAAAGTTGGTAAGACATTAAATTGATGGAATAAGTTAGAAAAATGTATAAAACTATTGAAAAAGTTTTTGATTAAACTTAATTTGAATAAGGATTGAAAAATGATTTTTACCAAATGATCGGGATTAAATTGACCGATGATAAAACTATTGATGATTATACTCCGATTATGATGTTATTCGTGAGTCTTATAGTGATGTTAAATCTGTTATTAAGTATGGTAGAGACACGATCACACTTGACATTATTGTTAATGACCTTAAAAGTAAGGAATTGGATTTAAAAGTCAATAGAAGTTCTAGGTAAAATTCTGACAAGGTTATGCATGTGAAAGAACGTTCTCAAAACAGGTTTAATAACCAACATAAACCCGGTAATAACCAAAACCATAAATTTGCTAAGAAAAAGGGAAAAAGTAAGTCTAGGTCTAAGTCTAGGCATAAAAATCAGAAATGTTGTGAATGTGGTGAACATGGTCATTACGTTAGGGAATGTACTAATAAAAGAGGTAACCAGAATTTTAAAAATCATCAACCAAATGAGCATGCTAATATGGTTTCTACAAGTGAATATGTGGTTGATGTCTTTTGGTTTATGAAAATTGTGCTTCTGTGAATTCTGTGCATTCAAATTCTGCATGTGAAATTGATGGCTTGTTGATTCTACTTGCACTTTTCATATGTCACCATATAAAAGTCTGTTTTCTAATTACAAAGAAGTATTGCATGGTTCTGTGTTAATGGCTAATCAAAATCAGTGTGATATTACTGGAATTGGTGATTTTTTGTTTAAAATTAGATCTGGTCATGTTTTGACCTTGAAAAATGTGAGGCATGTACCTGATTTGTGTAACAATCTGATTTCTTGTGTTGTTCTTGAAAATGACTGTTTAGAGGGCAAATGGGGAAATGGCTTAATGAAAATTTTCAAGGGAAATTTGGTAATTTTCAAGTCTGTTCAAAGGAGAAATCTGCATGTTTGCACTGTTGAACCTGAATCTTACTTGCAAAATCCTGTGAATGTCGTTAATGTTGTTAAAAATGACAAAATTTATTTATGACATAAACGTTTGGGTCATATGAATGCTCAAAGGTCTTGAAATTTTGCATAAAATGGCTATTTTGGAAAGATAAACTGTCTTGTATGTCGTTTTGTGATTCTTGTATTTTTGGCAAACAATCTAGAGTTAAGTTTCACGTTTCCCCTAATGGGAACAAATCTGCATGTTCTGAAATTCTTGAGTATTTTGCATGTCGATGTGTGGGGTCCTGCGAGTGTTACTATTCATGGTGGTTCTCGGTATTTTTTATTTGTTATTGATGATTTTTCAAGAAAAAAATTTGGGTGTTTTTGTTAAAAAACAAATCTGATATGTTTGACGTGTTTAAACAGTGGAAAACTTTAATTGAAATCAAACAGGTAACAAAAATTAAAATCCCAAGAACTGATAATGGACTTGAATTTTGTAATCAGCTGTTTGACAACTTGTGTGCTCATTCTAGTATTAAAAAACATAAAATAATCTCATATACACCACAACAAATGGTGTAGCGGAAAGAATAAATCGAACTTTACTTGAAAGGGTGAGAAATATGCTTGCTTGTTCTTAGATTTTGAAAAAAGTTTAGGGGTGAAGATGTTTTAACTGCTGCTATGTGATTATTCAATCTCTTTTTATGCCTTTAGGTGGTAAAATACTTGAATCTGTATTTTCTAATATGGAAATTGAGCTTTCTAACTTGAAAGCGTTTTGCTCATCAAAAACATGATAAACTTAAACCTATGACAAACATGTTCTAAATCAGATTTCTTATATTGAGAATGTTGACTTCTGGATAAATTTTCTATGGCTGATTCTAAACCTGTTAATGTGCCTTTAGCTGGTCACTTTCTGTTGAGCAAAGAACATGTAATGAACATGAACTCATCAAAAGTAATTTTATTATTTATTTATTGTTTGTGAACAAAATTATTTATTGTTCACAAACACGCAATAAACACGTTCACGAACATATTTGTTTAACAAATTCGAACACTAAATAATTTTATCAAACGAACACAAATAAACTTTTTAAAACCTAAAGTGAGCTCGGCTCGCACTTGTATAACAAGTTAAATCTCCGCTCAGGTCATTTACACCCTTTCATCATGCAGAGGGGTTCTAATGAATCATTAGTCAAAATTAAACCCTTTCGTGCTATAGCCTATAAACACCATAACACAAGATTCTCCATCGACATGATTTTAACAGCGGCTTTTCTTTCTACCAAATTAATGTTTAACAGTCATGCGTTAATGATAGGCTCTCAGCTTAGATACAAATCTAAATAATTATATTGTATGTATGAACGAAACAATATATTGCGATCAAATTCACCTCACGGTCCAATAACACAAAAACATATTTTCCCTCATTTAACTTGTTTTCACAATTTTTGCGGTTGAGTCGTATATTCACGTGGCATGGTCCTGGTCCATTTCCAGTCGGTCAAAACTTAAGAGGTCCATAGTCTATTGCTCGCGGGCTTCACAAGTCACACCCCGAACATACTCCCCAGAATAATGAATTAAAAGAACTCCTACACTGAGCCATTCTTCACCTAAATACCAAAAAGAAAGACTACCTCATCAAGCAAAAGAAATAAGTGTAGCTTAGAAAACCATTTTGTTTTCTCCTGCCGGGAGGTAACTCTCATACAGATATACAACACTTTCAATATTGAGGCCTTTTTCATTTTTTTGAACTCACGAACTCTCAAAAGGCTTCACAATCACGCATATTCATTGTTCCACGTTCCCCATTTTATCCATTGGGCCAACCAGACTTTTTAAAGCTAACCAATTTCTCTGCCAATAACCTGATTTACATGCAACAATTCTGAAAGTTTAATTAGAGCCTGGTGCCTCAGTTCCACAACTTATAGGCCCAGTAAAGTCCAGATGACCAATTAGCCACTATCCTCGGCCCATTATCTCCAAATCCTATCAATGATCGTTTATAAGGCCTGAAGTGCTTTAGACAACCATAGATTCACCCTCAACTCAACTCACAACTCACAAGACACTTTCGAGCAAGGGTTCTTGGAAGTGGTCATGCAGTTTTGCAACCCTTTTTCCAATTTCAAGCACATGGAAGATTTTATAGGGTATTTTTACCAGGTAAAAAATGGTGATGATTTATTGTTGTTTAATGGCAAAGTCAAGCTCATTAGCTCTTCGGTATAGCAAAGCTGATGCTTCCACCCTGCATGTGTTATTAGGCAACAGACTCAATGTGACAGCAACGCGTAAAGTAATCAGAAAACAACTGTGCGTGAAAATGATGACTGCAATTTTACCAGCCAGGATGCACAACAAATTTTCCTCTGGAGAGGGCCCAATTCACCTGTTTAGGAGCAGAACCAAAAATCAGAGGTTTTTTTTCACATGAACGTAAAAAATCCCGTGAAAGAGCTATCTGATTAAGAGCATGAGGGACAAAAATCAAAATATTTATATTCAAAACCAATGTGCCATAATGCCATTAAACATTAAGACAATTAAGCAAACCTATGAAGTACCTTATCAGTCCCAAGTGAATTTGCAACTACATGTGTAACATGCTCATCTATCTGATTAATGCAGACAGCACCAAATTGCTCAGCTGTCTGCCACAGTGGATGCATGTGAGGTTTGGCTTCACCAACTGGAAATACTCTGCTGAAAACAATACGGCAACCAGCAAGAATCTTCCGCTGTTCAGAAGCTAAGATATTTCGAACATCAGCTTCATCTAATGACTGATGTGCAAAAAAGTTTTGATGTATTCTCTCAATAACCTGTTTTCAGAACAAAAACTAATCAAAAAGCGAAAGATCATACCCAGCATAAAAACCACTTCCCCCTAAAAATAACCTTCAACCTGCGCTCTTCTTTCCTTTCATTCAAATCTTTTGTTTAATTGAGTTTTTTTTTTTTTTAATTTCATTTAAACAAGGATTCAAAGACGATGCATCATGTGCTAAACAAAAAGCTCACCGCCAAAGATGAGGCCAACGTCCCATCTTCTGGTCTCTCATCATGATCAATCTCAAGAAGGGAAGGACCTGGGAGCCCAAATTGTCGTCTACTGCATGGAAAATAAATATACCTGACAGAAAAAAGGAGAGTTCAATTTACGAACAAGAGCACGCATATTATAAAAACAAGACAAAATTCATTACCTTTCCACAACTATCAAGTTTAGTTTGTTATGAGGCCAGACTCGCACAGAATCATCTATAATTACAACAGCTGACTCCATACCCAAAACCCCCTCCAAGTCCTTACTCTTGGGAACCCTATCATCACCATCAAATGGTTCCCCATCATCACCTCGTGAGATAACTCGTCCAGAAAACAGTTCCCCTTTCGGATCAAGCAATTTTGCCATCTCGGTGGCATAATATTTGTTTCCCATGGTGTATAGATGCAGCTCAAAGAGTTTACTTGCCTAAAATGGAAAATCAGGAAGCTTCAGGAAACAATGAAAATTATTAACGGATTTTTATTCAAATAACCACAATAAGCTGCTACGTGGTCACCTTCTCCAAGAAATTCCATATTCCAGGGCGCAATTTGGTCCACATTCCCATATGTGGAAATCGAAAGAGATGCCTCTGGGGCTTTTCGCGGTCCTGTTCCTCTTTCTTTCTCAGCATCTCATCATGCAGTGGATCTACTTCAACAAACTGGAAATACAGCAGCAAGTTGGTGAAAATATTTCTTTTTTTAATAATTGAATTAATCAAAAGAGCAAAAATACTCTCATGCCTTAGCTGAATTTAGGAGAGTATGATCCAGATCCAAGACAAGGCAAAGCTTGCGAACAGCAAACATTTTTTTCTGTTCTTCAAGCCTCCTAGCCCTTTCTCTCTGGATAGCAGCTTTTTGCTTGTCATCAAAGCCCTCAAACAAATGCTCAACATCACTCCACGCATTCGCATTCAGTGGTCGTGGAGGGCCAGCAATAGCTGCTTCGGAGGTTAAGTCACATCCGTTTATTGGATTGCCAGAATCAGCAACTACTCCCTTAGTCTCCATTCCAGCTTGATGAACCTGTACTGGTTGCAATGATGGAATCTGAGGAAGTACTGAGGAAGGCATACATTCTTGAGATACAGACATTATATCAGCAATGTTTCTCAAGTTACTAGTGAATTGCATTGTGATATCAGGTGGTTTCACAGAACCGGAAGACACAGACTTCTTCTCCAATTGATCTTCATGCCTTGCTGTGCTCAAGCTGCACATCATTGCTGAACTGAATGATGCATTTATTTTGGGTTGATCAGATGCTGTCGTCACACCCTTCTGAGGTGCACAGTTATGAAGAATACGACGTGGATCACGAGGTTTCATTCGAACTTTTCCAGGCTCCTCCTGCAGATTACATAATAGTTCAACAAACAGAAACTAACATACTCACCCATCATAATAAAGACGCTAGATGATTACATTCTAAAGTAACACATACTAATTTTTCACCTAACCCAACTCAAAGAATAAAAGGACAATAATAACAAACTTTTTCCACCAAACAAAAGTGCATCAACTTTTTAGGTTTCTCGAATATTAGAACACAGGAGTCAGGATGCTGACTTATATAATAATTGACATAGTTCCGAGTTAATGTTAAACGATTCTCCAGTAATATCCTGGAGAGCATCAACGGCTTATCGTGGAGTTACGCAGGAAGGCAGGTGAGCTGAATAAATACATACAAGAACGAAAAAAGAGACAAGTATCGCTCATAAAAATAGATGGGCAAAAGCAACCAGGAAGGCATTAAGTCAAAAGTGTTTTGGTTAAAAGGAAACCAAAATACAAGACATGCATAAGGCCTACCGTAGAGACGGCTTGGGAAGGACTCTGAACTATTCCTGCTGACATCTGCCCAAGCATTGAGGAGGAAGGCGGTACTGCAATGGTTGATGGAACTGCTCCGAGTAAAGAGTACGAGTTTGGCATTTGGGTCATACTTTTGATATCATCAGAAGACTTCACATGTTCCATTTTGAGTATATTCATCCATATAGATGGATTCACGGCTATATCTCTTAACAAAGAATGGAGGGAAGAAGTTGTATTGGACTTTTTCTCTGGCAATTTTTCAATTTTACTTGTTAATGGTGAAGTCATGGGACTGCTAACAGAGAGAGTTGTGGTTGGAATTGTCACTTGGGGGGCTGAGGTTGCACTAATGATCGGCATAGTTGTCTTTGGATCTGATAACTCATTTCTTTGTCGTTTCAGTGCAGGACCATCCGAAACTCGCTCCTCAGCTGTCTTCGGCTTCCGTGTACTCATCATACCAAAATACTCCAATTTAGACTCAACACTTCCCACAAAGGAGGGACTTTGGCTTCTGGCACCTGCATCTAAATTGGCCAATCGAAGCCTAGGGTCCTACTTTTCGCTGAAGAGGATTTCAACACAGGATTTCCGAAACTACTTACAGGAACAGCAATCCTGGAATCGCTAATTTCCGGACCTGCTAAAGCTTCCATGGGAGAAGTAGAAGAAACCATTGGCTGCCCTGAAATTAAAGTGTTCACACCAGTGTGAATAATAGAACTGGAAACTTCGCCGCTTATCTCACCATCCCCAGTAGTATCACCCTCTTCTGAAGGAGTCGGACTAGGAAGATTGTCGCTCATAAAAAAGGAACTCCGGCCAAATTTTTGCTGATAACTGGAGACGGCTTTGACAGCATCAGTTTCATAAGGATGCATCACTGGATTTTCCCTGTCAAGAGTACGTCTAGGGATGGGCCACTCAGGTTTCAGCAACCCATGTTCAAAAGGCAAAGGTGTAGAAAGGTCCCGCGTAGGTGAAGGAAGACTGTCAGCATCATGATCTTTGTGAAGGTCTAGCAGTGGAAGAGCCACCCCTTTTTGCTTAGAATTAACTAGACCTGATTTTGAATATTGTAATGAAAAGTTGCGTTGAGTTTGATCCAATGACCCAGCAGATCCAGATTCTATTCCACACTTCGTTAGGCAAGCTGAGTCATTATTAGTGTTCTCAAGCAACACATGTAAATCAGTTGTACCTACTTGTTTCCTTCCATTACTGTTGTCATTGCTCAAAGAATCAGCAGGAGACTGCAGGGAAGATCTAATAGCCTCCACCTGTGACAACACACTTCTAAATGAGACACCAAAACTACAATATCCCAAAGATTGACAAAACTGAGAGATAAAAATAGAGATAAGAGAACTCACACCTCTTCCAACTGCAGAGAAGAAAAAAGAGGTGGTTTTAAGCTTGTTACTCGAGCTACCAATCTGTTCACATATTTACAAGAAGGTCAATAATTAAAGAATGAAGCCACACCAAGAACGGCCAAACAGAAAATGCAACATATGCAATATAAACCTCAACAAAATGGCTTTATTCTGCTCCTGGAGTATCAGACTCATGGAAGAAAACATCTGCAAATACCAACATACAAACCTAACAAATTATCCTGGCCCATAAGAAATAAACAAAACTATTGTGACAATGCAGGCCAGCTATCAAGAATTTGATTGAACATACCGAATAGAGAGTCTGAATCGCAGTTAATAACAGTTGAACAAGAGTGTCTTTCTCGGAGAAAGAACCCTCCAAAACCATTTTCTGCAAGCTGACTGCAGTGGTCTCCAAACTTGAACACAATCTATCATAAGATCTACACAAACACAAAAGAATTAATTAACCAAACATTTTTTTAATTATTTTTTACCAATAAACATTAACACAACACTCAAATAATCTCAATCTAACATACTTTTGTGCATCAGCCACATTCAGACTCTCAAGCTCTTCTTTAATCAAATTCACACGCTTGCTTCTCTCCCGCTCATCCAGCTCATTCACATCACCTCCCACCTCATTCTTAACTTCAACATTTGAATCCTTATTTTCGACAACCAACTCAGAATCCAAATCAATCTCTCCCTCCTCCAACTCACCTTCCTCCTTGTCACCCTCATCCTCCACATCAATCACGAACTTATTCTCATTCCCGTTTGAACTCTTCACGCTACTGGAATCATCATTACCATTACTATTATTGTTAGTATCATCCTCCATCATAACAAAAACATCACCCAATGGCTTGTTATTGACCGCCTGAGCCCAAGCCAAATTATACAGACCCGAATAAGAAGTCTTCGAAGCAATCTGATATTTGTACAGATCTCTCATCGTCCAAACCCTAGCCCCACTTCCACCACCAGTATTATTATTTATAACATTAATATTATTTGAATTAACGGTACTTTTCAGCAGCGGAGCGGGCGGAGATGGCAGCGGTGCTTGCTTAGTAGAAAAAGCTTCTTCAGTAATTTCTTCAACGGAGGCAGAATCCGAGATCTCACCTTCCTCTACATCGTGAACCTCAACCTTTACTAGTTGCTGCTCTTTATAATCCTCTTCCATATTTAAAAAGGCTAGGGTATTATTACCCTTAATTAAACAATTTAAATTCAAATCACCGACAAACATACGTTGAATTATACAACAATAACACAAATCGTAGTATATGCCACACCAAATCAAGAAATTAAAATCTATACATAAACGCAGATTAAATTGAAAATGATTAAGAGGTGTGAAGGAAAGCAATCTAGTTTCTCACGGATTTTTCAAAAGGAAAATAATTGAAAACTTCAGGATTTGACAAAAAGAAAGATTCGATGAGATTTTGAGGGGTTTTAAAAATGGATTTATTTTTTTCTCCAAACAAAATTGGGATCGGAGTGGATCTTGATTTTCGCATATACTAATTGATCCTGGGTTTTCTTTCTTCACCTCAAAAGAATTAAGCCCTTCTAATTTGTCTACAAAATCGGATTTGTAATGAACTAGGAAAAAATTATTAGAATTTAATGGGAGAAGAAAAAAAATTAGAGGAGAAAGTTGGGGCAGGTGGATCGGGGTGGGGGCGATTAGATCAGGACCGTAAACGCCAAATATCGTGATTGGATTAGAATTTTAATTTCGAAGTAGCGTCTGTGTATGGGGCTCGTGGGTCGTGATCCTGTTGACATTGGCGGCCCAACATTAGATATACATTCCTGCGACCAACATTGGATACATATTCCGTATGCGTATGTGGAGCTCACCAGATGGAGTCGGACCCATCAAACGTCAACCGGTCCATTGACCCCAGGCCAGTCCTGGTAATATTTGATGGGTTTAAATGGGCTCACAAATGGGTGTATTAAACCTGGCCTTGCGTCAAGTCCTAACGTTTATTGGGTTCCCCCAACGAAAAAAATTCATGGTAGGAAACAATGGCCGAAATGGAAAAATTATGTCAAAAATAAAAACGGGATAGTAACAGGGTAGATTGACCTTGTAGGTTGTGTTTCCAAAATTTGTTATCAGTTGCTAATGTTGAAAAAAAATTGTGTTGAAAGGTAAATTTTTTAAATTTATTTATTTTTATGTGAAAATTGGAATTATATATGGATTAATAAATATAAATTAGATTTTACACATGTTTTACGTTTGATTGAATATTTTTAAAATAAAATTTATATATAATATTTTCAGATTCTTGTGTTGAAGAGTGAATTTTTAGGCTACTTTATTGGGGCAAAGAATTAAGTTGGAGTTGGTTAAGTGAGCAAATAAATGAATGTGGGTTATAATAATAAGAGCCCGGAAGTGATCTACCATGGATAAAGCTTTGGCCCAAACTAAAAAAATCTTCCTTCTCATCAAACAAAAGCCCATGCTCGGCCTAATATCATCCTTCACTGTAAACAAGGGCAAAAGAAATCTCTCCCACTCTTTCCTGACAAATTTTCAAATTTAAAAGATCGTTAAAACCCCTAAACAAAAAATCTCTGGATGTTCTTGAATCAAACAAAAGCCCAATGTTCTTAGAAGGTTCTTCTACAAATATCATCCTCCCATCACTGTAAACAAGGGCAAAAGAAATCTCTGACACCAATGTCATCCTCTTTCATTTTTTTTAATTTTCTTATTGTTTTTTCTTTCCCACTCTTTCCTGACAAATTTTCAAATTTAAAAATCGTTAAAACCCCCTAAACGGTTAAACCCTCGTTTCAATCTAAGAAATCAAACTGGTTCATACAGTTAGCAAAGAAATGAGGGAGGAGCAAATAGAGAACTCCGGGGGTGGTACTGATCGTCGGTCTTCTTCGCCGACAAGGTGGCAGCGGTGACATCGGACCTTGCCGTCATATACATCCAAGCACAGGCGCTGTACCTCGGCAGCCACTACCGCCGCGCCTTCCACCTCCTCAATGCCTCCCAGATTGTCCTTCGTGACCTTCGCTTCCGCTACCTTGCCGCCAAATGCCTTGTAATTGTTTTTTCCTTTTTTTTTTTTGTTTCCCAGCATCGATTAAACGTCTTACAAACTGTTACTTGTATTTTGGAAGTTTGCATTTTGTTTCTTTCTTTTAGGTTTCTTATAAGCCCATGGTCAGTTACGATTTTAACGTACCCATGTTATAAACACATATTTTTCTTAGGGATTTAGTAATTGGATATGTCTAACTATTTTATGGAATTTCTCTGTACAAGTGTTCTGTCTAATAGTATTAGTGATTGATTGGTTGGTATAAGAAATAATTAAAAACTGTATTGTATGACCAGGAAGAACTGAAGGAGTGGGATCAATGTCTGTTAATGCTTGGTGATGCTAAAGTGGATGAACATGGTAACTTTACCGACACAAAGGATTACAGTATCATGTACCTGGATAAAGATGGCGAAGATCGTGAAATCGATGTAAGTTTATTTTGGTCTAGTTCATGATAAATTTGGCATTTACTGCTGGCCATCTTAAATCTTAATACAGATTAAGAACTTCTGCGGATAGTGTTCGAGTGAATAAATAATGGTTACATGTCTCTGACAGATTATATCAGTATTATGCTTTATAAGAGTCAGACCCTACTCGTATTACCATGCCTGAAGACAATTTCGCTGGGAATATTGGCCCTATTTGACCGAAAGTTAGAATGCATGGACTCTATCTAATGGCATGCAATTTGGTCAAGGACTATCCTCAAAAGTGAGATTGCGTGGACTTCTAATGATGTGATATGAGATAGTAAATTGTGCACCTAATTGATGTGAAATGGTTAGGGTATGTTTGCTGTCTTTCTCCTCACTAATTTCTCCTTGTCATTAAGTTTTATGGTTGAAATCTTATTATGGGTATTCTATGAAAATCATCATTCATTTCTGGTATTTGAATAAATTGAGTTAGTATCTATTAATGCTATTAAATTCATTATTCTCATTTGAAATTGAGTGGCATTTTGGATTTCTAGGTAAAATAAAAAAATTGCTCCCATGGTGCTAGTATTCAGCCCAAGTTTAGTGGTTTGAACATTCATATTAATAATTGGAGTTATTTCTTGCAAATGGTGGCATAGAATATTTTGCATTTTGAAGACAATGTTCTCCACCTATTTTAATTGTATTAGCTGCATGTTTACTGTCCATGTTATGAGCTGTAAATTTTGTTGATAGCAGTGTTCTGTTTCCTCTTCTATTTGTATCAATAGGCATTTTCATCAAGAAAAGCAGTAGTGAAAAAAATATTACCCTGGAATAGAAACAGGTCAGGTCTCAAAATTTTATTGACAAGGTAAGTTCTGTGGACAAACTTTTGAAATATAAGCATGCGTAGGCACTTCCTTTATAGATATTGGATTCCAGTTTCGTTATAAGCATCACTATACTTTTTCAGAATCTGAACAAGGAGCCTGCAGAATTGAAGTGGAGGACTCTGAAATAAAATATCATGACCACCCCCAATCACCTTCACAAGGACCAGAAAATTTTGCATCTAGCGAGGTTGAAGTCTCATCATCCATTGGGCCTGATATTAATGAGTTCAAGCCTGAGGTTGCTTCAGGAAGTCATCGACATCCTATGGTCCATACTTGTTCAAACTACAATTTTGGTTTCATGCTCCCAATATTGAGTGGTCAGCTTGCATCTTCGGAAAGCTCAGGATCTCAAGCACGTGATGCTCCTCAACTCCCAGGCTTTGTTGTAAGTTTTATGTGTCATTTTCCTGGTCACCAATATTTCGACGCTAATTGCTAAGTCCTATGTATTGTTCATCCATGTATTGTAGCCGACATATTTTCCTTTTTATATGATACAAGTCTTGTCATTTGTTGGATTTTAAATTGTTGGTGTGCATCTTTAGTTCTTTACATTCTTTAGTGTCGGTTATCAATGTCAGTAATATGCTATGCAGGTGCCTCAATCATTTGATTTAGCAAGTTATTATGCACAATTTTATCGTTCCGGCTTGGATAGCAATGGCCGCATTTCCCCTTTCCACTCAGCTGGAGCTACAAACAAGTATAACGTAAATGCTGCACTAGTCTCTTCGCAGACTTCTCAGTCTCCTCAAGAGGTTTGGGCTTTCAAAATCTCATTTCTTCCCTTTTTGCTTTATATGTTCTATTTCTGAAGTTTGGATATTTAAACCAAGGCAGCCCTTATTTGCATCAAAATTGAACCCAAAAATCATAAGAATGCAGTCAGCCATATAGATAGTTCAATGTGTTCATCGGCGCCTAAACCTGAGATGTGGATTACAACCCAAAATCCAAACATCCCCTTTTTGACACGAAAGTGTAATCCAATCAAGGCAGTCTGCAGACCAAGAACAGCTTCAGATTGTTCTAAAAATGAGTCCAAATTCGACCCAATCGATCCCCATTTTCTATCAGTTTTGAAGCCAAAATTCGAACCAATGAAAATTATTTTTTTAGTTATTATTTTTAGTATTTTGAAATCTTATTTTATTTTTAGTATACATATAGATTAATGGAATACAGTTGTATGTCAAAATTTGGAGAAATATTCTGTCATCCATATAATGTTTCTATATAATGTACCTGCCTGCTGCAAAGTCGAGTTAGAAATTATGTGATTAAAATTAACCATGATAAAAACCGAAATAAGAAACAACAAAGATTTAGTAAAATTTCATTTTACAAATATTTAGCTCATGTAGTGACTGTCTGATTGTTAATTGTAACTTTTTTTTAGATGACGAGAGGTAATCTCGGAGTTTCTGTCTATCCAGAAGGGAAACCATATTTATTTGGATGAGAACTATTGAAGGTTGCAAAGGAACTGCACATGAGGGTCTCTACTCTTACAAACTTTCTCCACATTTTCCTCTTGAGGCCTTGATTATCCTTTCAATTCTCCTTAAGTTAAGTTTGAGACAATGTGCTTCTGTCCAAATGTTGACCAATATGGGAATATTTTTTGGACCGCTTCAGGTATTGACCATAATTCTAGAGTTAGAGTTGTTTTTTTTCTAGTGTTGGACCAATATACCCATATTGGTCTTGTTATTTGGCCAGGCCTCCTCAAATAGTCTCTCATATCAATCAATGTAGCTGGAGCTTTCTTTAGGAGACAGCCTTCAAAGATGCCCATATACAGTGGTACAGAAGCCTGAGTGTTTGCGTTTTTGAACTCGAGTCTTCTACTACGCCAGGTTAGTTATCCCCCTATTTTGATTAATTTGATGACATTATGTTAAATCAAGCGCATGTTATTGATAATGTTCATCCCATGAAGGTATGTTTGTTCAAATTTTTTTTTTTTTTTGATAATAACTGAATTGTAGAGCTCAACACGTCCAAACTTGATTTTATTAATTTTGCTGCCATATGAGAATAAAAAGGCTTTTATTGAATATTTAGACCTGAACAAAAAATGCCACTATAGTTGCGATTACCCATCTTTAACTGAATGTCACAAATGGAAATTTTAAAGCTGATAGTTAGAATGAAAATTAAAACTTGCTGGCTTATTGATAAACCAAAAATGAAGATCCATAATCTTAATTGTTGGGCCAGATATTTTTGAAAAAAATAGGATTAAGAGTAAAGTAATACAAACGCAGCCACAAGGACCAAAAACATACTTGTTTAAAGTTGCTGCAAGATAGGGTAGGCTTCAAGGGGGATTTTAAGTTTTAAAAACAGAAAAAAGGGAGCTTTTAAGCATACTTGTTTGAAAGGGTTTAGCTGAAATGGACAAGCTACATTTATCAGCTTTTAGAAACTAATTTTCGCTTTTGAAGAGCTTAATAATGCAATATTCATAAGTTGCAAAATGGAACAGATTTTATAAGTTGTTTGAAGGTAGCTTTTTGAAACTAATTTGGCTTTTGAGGAGGGTTTGGAATGTCCATAAGTTGCTGTTAGAAAAAAACCCTTTCGGTTTTGAATTAAATTGTGCTTGGACTGTTTTTTTTGGGGCTAACTGAGGACATTTGGAGGACAAATTGGTTTTTGAAGTGGTAAAAACGGCTGCACTGTTTGAATCTGGGATGGAATTGTAGATTGGGCTGGATTGATGAGTTAAAATTTGCTGTTAGAAATAGGGTGCAATGGGCTGATTTTTTTGTTTGAAAATTTCTATAAATATATAATTGCGAACACTTTGTTGTTGTGCATAACGCAACACTTTCTATGCAATCGGTATGCAGAGGTTTGTTGATTACCTTTCAACTTGTCCAGTCTTCAACCATATAACCTGACAATTGTAATTCGTAAACGAAACATTTTAGCTCTCCTCATCCATGCTTGTTGTTGTCATTCTTAAGCAAGTTACTCTTTTGCTTATAACCCCAGGAACAATTACTCGCTAGTTTTACGAATATTTGAGAAGGGAGTTGGGTTCTCTGAAAATCCAGACAAATGTGAGACAGTGAGAGGACACTTGGGCAGGAAGAGCTACATTAAACTCAAATACGCTATTATTGTACTGCAACACAGGCATGAGAGCAATGGCTGCTCTTAACAAGATAAGGAAAGAAGGCAAAACAACAACTGTTATACAGGTGATTAACTTTTTTTTCGATCTTCAAGCTTTTATCCCAATTGATATTCTGCCCTTAAGAAACAATTATTTCCAGTGTGATCCAATGTGGGTGGAGGGGAATGGTTGCTCGAAGGGAGCTTCATATACTGAAAATGGTAGGCCTCACTGTTCTTACACTGTTGGAAATATGACTTTTATGAACTCCTCGATATATAAAGTGTGTTTCATAATCTTTAAAGTTAATCAATTTCAGTTTGTCATATATAGACCAAAAATAAGAAAAAAAAAAATTAGCTCATAATCTTTCTCTTCCATTTTGCTCCAAACCAATTTTTACTTTCAACAATGCATTTTTTGTCAGCCACAACATCTAAAATCTCCCATTCTCTCGCCGCTTCTATTTTTGTTTTAGCTTTTCCTTTTGAATTAAAATTGGACGGTTTTGCTAACATGGTGTTTTCATACTCTATTATTCATGTTTATATGTGGACCGAATTTATGTAAACCTTCTTGTTTAAGTACCAAAATTTGTGGAGGTTTCTGATGCACTTTTCACCACTTAGTTTTATAAACTGTATCTATGATTAGAATTGAACTTATGCATTTTCATGATTATTTTCATTTATCAATTAGGATGACATTGTTGATAATAGTGATTTAGTTTCTTATTGTTTTTGACAGTAATAATGCTTATTTTTTGTTTTAAAGATTGTCTATGTTAGAGTTACAGATAGTTGTCGAGGGTTTGCATTTGTTATTATGGACAGTGTTGAAGAAGCCAAAGAGGCAATCTATTTTGAAATTTCATATATTAATTAGGTTAAAATAAATTAATTGTGCTCCTATTAATTTTTTTTATATCGTATATAACTGTACTTATTTTGTTCCCTCATTAAATTTTTTTCAAAAGAAGCCTTTTTAAGATCAATCGTTTGAAGATGTTTGGTTGGAATGGACAATCTCCAATTGTCAACTTTTAGAAGCTACTTTTGCCTTTTAAGGATGTTGGATAATTTAGCATGAAATTGTAACAAGATACAACTAGAAAAAAAGCGCTTTTGGAGCAACTTTTAGCTTTTAGACTCAATTGTTTTGTTGGATTTTATTTATAATATTGCAGCTGCTATGTTATGCTGTGGATCGAATTTTTGGGTATTATATATTTTTGATGTTGAAGCTACTTAGAATGGGTTTGAATACGGGTGAAAATCAGACACGAAGTGGGCTTAATATTTTGTGTGCAATTTGAAGGATGAATGGGTTGCTTTTGGGCTGAAAAATGTGGCAGGTGGGCTGAAAAATTGGATTGAATTAGTCTGATTTTTTTGGGCAGTTTTATTTGTTTGTATTAATTTCAAATAGCACTTTTGGCTATTAGTTTTGTTTATTTGAGGGCACTTCTTTCTCTGAAGATGCAGTTTTTGCTAAAATCCAGAAAGATGTCTATAAGGTTGTTCCATTATCCAGTTGAGCTGGTTAACTTTTAGTCCCAGGTTTTTTGGGTTTTTCTTTTTTGTTTTTTAATGATCAACCCGCCTGTGGGGTTTTTTCTGATTTGGTCTCAGAATTTGTAATAAAAATACCTAAAATAACGGACTAATAGTGGAAACCCCCCTGATATCCCCGCTTCATGGCCTCCTCTTCTGTAGATGGTGGATGCTAGATTTCCTTTGTCTTTTCTTTGCGTGGATTTAATCTGTAGATTTTTTGTAATAATGAAAATATAGGATTCTTTTCTATTTTTATGGGACTGCATGGAGTAGCTTTTAACATATTTTAAGTTTAAAAGATGCTCCAAGTAGTTGATTAAAATTGGGTGTTTTGGTTTTGCTCTTAGTAATGAAAGCATTTTGGCTCCATTCTGTTGAGAAAAGGATGAAAAATTGGTTCGTTTGAAGCAAAATGGGGCATGCTTCATGGGGTGTTTTCAGCTTTTCAAAAAGAGCTTTTTTAAGATCAATGGTTTGAAGAAGTTTGATAGGAATGGAAAATCTCCAATTGTCAACTTTTAGAAGCTGCTTTAGCCTTTTAAGGATGTTGGATTGTTTAGCAAAAGTTTGAAATTGTCATAAGATACTGTTAGAAAAAAGCGCTTTTGGAGCAGCTTTTAGCTTTTAGACTTAACTGTTTGATTTGATTTTATTTAAGCACTTCTTCGAAGTCTCTCAACGTGGATCAATGACTCCGTATCACACAACTCTAGCTTGGATTTGGATCCGTACACTGACGCCCTAGCTCTCCTCTAGCTCAAAGGTCAGAGGCATTTCACCCACGCGTACACAAAGAATCAAAGACTCTCAAGTCCGACTACGAATTGAATTGCCGGCTATTAATAACGTAATAGTTGAGCATTTTTTCCAACATATGTGAATCCTACTTTACAAGGCTTAGAGAAAATAGATCTATGTACCGATTCAAGATCTAATAGGCATTGAATGAAGCACTTTCACAAGATCTTTTCCAAAGCCAGAAGATAGCGCTAGAGCTGATCAGTCTGCTGAACGAGCCCATAGTTTAGTGTATGGTAAGCAGAATCCGAATGCAGATCTCCATGCCAAAGCACCAGTTAGCCACTCTTTCTCAGGTAAGGATCAAGCGAAGCTGGAAGGAGAAGGCTTTAGGGAACAGAGAAGCTAATCTGCAAGCAAAGAAGCAATTATCCCATTCGCCACCTTCAACCTAGGTAGCTCTAAAGCTTACCTTGAGCCTTGATCCACTACTTGACTTCTTTATATACAAAAGTGCCTTCCAAATGAAAGTCAAGCTTTCAATCAAACTGCCCTTCTACCCAGTCGCTAAAGCCCTCAACACTTTACAATAGGGAGTGATAGATTGATTCAATTCAGCCACCGACTTCCCCCGTGGCTACCTTGTTACGACTTTCTTAGTGGTCTGAGCTTGGGTGAGTCTCTTTCAGATCGCCACGCGGTTACCACCCCTTTCGCTCTGGTCTTCTATGGCCCGTTCAGATGAGGTAAAGTAAAGGCCAAGAGATTGCTTCGAAATCAGATTCTTGCCTTAGAGAAAGGCTGCTGTCCCACGATTTCCTTTGTCTAAGCCATGGTATTCTAATGGGATTGGCCTGCAATCAGGAAAGATAGCTACCGATGAATGAAAGAAAGAGAATTAAGTGAAATAGGATAGTTGGTTCACTTGTCTCTCCATTCGACCTAAAGCCTAGAGTTTTTCCAACTACTGTACTATAAAAAGCCCTGTGATCCTTCCGAAAGGTGAAGGACTGGTCCACATGGAAGCGTTCAAAAATGGAAGACTCAACATGCGCGCAACGGCCATTAAGACGAGATCGTCCTCTTTTTCTGGGCGAACCGCCAAATAACGATTTGGTAATTCAGGGAATAAAAAGGTGTGGAAGAACCTCATCTTCATCTTCTCCTACTCTTAATGAGACTATGCTTAGAAGACTTCCTTTGAATCCTTTCATCTTTGAGTTAAGTTAATCGTTTCAGTTGAGCACTTCGCCCTCTCTGATAGGCATTGAATGAAGCACTTTCACAAGATCTTTTCCAAAGCCAGAAGATAGCGCTAGAGCTGATCAGTCTGCTGAACGAGCCCATAGTTTAGTGTGTGGTAAGCAGAATCCGAATGCGAGATCTCCATGCCAAAGCACCGATTAGCCACTCTTTTCGGGTAAGGATCAAGCGAAGGCTGGAAGGAGAAGGCTTTAGGAACAGAGAAGCTAAATGCAAGCAAAGAAGCAATTATCCCATTCGCCACCTTCAACCTAGGTAGCTCTAAAGCTTACCTTGAGCCTTGATCCACTACTTGACTTCTTTATATACAAAAGTGCCTTCCAAATGAAAATCAAGCTTTCAATCAAACTGCCCTTCTACCTAGTCGCTAAAGCCCTCAACACTTTACAATAGGGAGTGATCGATTGATTCAATTCAACCACCGACTTCCCCCGTGGCTACCTTGTTACGACTTTCTTAGTGGTCTGAGCTTGGGTGAGTCTCTTTCAGACCGCCACGCGGTTACCACCCCTTTCGCTCTGGTCTTCTATGGCCCGTTCAGATGAGGTAAAGTAAAGGCCAAGAGATTGCTTCGAAATCAGATTCTTGCCTTAGAGAAAGGCTGTTGTCCCACGATTTCCTTTGTCTAAGCCATGGTATTCTAATGGGATTGGCCTGCAATCAGGAAAGATAACTACCGATGAATGAAAGAAAGAGAATTAAATGAAATAGGATAGTTGGTTCACTTGTCTCTCCCTTCGGCCTAAAGCCTAGAGTTTTTCCAACTATTGTACTATAAAAAGCCCTTTGATCCTTTCGAAAGGCGAAGGACTGGTCCACATGGCAGCGTTCAAAAATGGAAGACTCAACATGCGCGCAAGGGCCATTAAGACGAGATCGTCCTCTTTTTCTGGGCGAACCGCCAAATAACGATTTGGTAATTCAGGGAATGAAAAGGTGTGGAAGAACCTCGTCTTCATCTTCTCCTACTCTAAATGAGACTATGCTTAGAAGACTTCCTTTGAATCCTTTCATTTTTGAGTTAAGTTAATCGTTTCAGTTGAGCACTTCGCCCTCTCTATTTCTCATGTTCATGAAGGCACGTCGCTTATCTTATGCCCGTCTTTTCCTTTGAGCGGAGAAATGCGTACCGCTAGTTGTTCGAATCAGTTCTTCCTGCAAAGAATTCTTCTTCTCTTATCTTGGGTCTTGCAGCTGAGAGTTTCGCGTGATACAAAAGACAAAAGCTCAATTAAGAAGTTAGTCTTGGAGAGGGAATGCCGGAAAGGATGGAACCACCAGGTAAAGAGAAAGTTGCCGGCTATGGTGCATGTAAAGTATCCGTTAATCCAAGGCTTTCGAAGACTATGAGGAAAGGTTCCATTCATAACTTATAGTTTCAGGAAAGTGGGTATGGGACTAGCCCGACTCAGAAGGATAGGGTTACGGAGCTCGACGCTAGCTTACGAACGCAGGTAGGAGACCGAAAAGGAAAGATTCCTCGGCTAAGTAGTCAAGTAAGAAAGAAGTTCACTGAAAACTTCAAGCCAGGACATGAAAGCTTATTAGACTGGAGGTGGGATGCTACCCGACTAATTCGGAAAGGTCTTTCAAACAGAGATGAAACTAAAAGAGAATCATCAACTGAATCCGGAGAAAGCTCCCGTATCTGGAGAAGGAACAACTTTGTTGCATCGGATCTTGTGGTGGATATTGCTACTGAGAGAGAGTATCGGGCCTTTTTTCCGAGTATGAGACTGGGTTCGCAGAAGCTGACACAAAGAACGAATCTGATAATCTAATATGTATGGGTTGAGGTGGCATCTCTCGAACCAAAAAAGACATATGTAAAGGGAGGTTCCGCTCTTGGTTAGAGGCACCTCGAGAATAGAGTCTTCAAGTCAAGTAGGAAAGGTGGAGTCTGATCCTGTGACTGATGCTTGACCGAGGTAACTAGCTCGATGAAGCCTAACCCTTATAGTTGACGCATGGTTGGCTAAGAACCTTTCTTACTTCATTAACGGATTCTCTTGAAAGCAAAGAAGTGAAGTATTGCAAAGAAGTAGTTCAATTCAAGAAGGCTTTATCGATGCAAGGGTGGTCGTAGATCAGTCAATCAGACTCGATTCGCGCTAAGAGTCTTTCTTCCGACAGATCCTTGCAAAATAGGCAAAAACCGGCGTTTCGTAGGGCGCCCGGTGCATCCTAACCTGCTGCAATTGGAATGTTTTCCAGGTTGCCTATTATATGACGGGACCAAGATATCGTCCTACCCTCAGGGTGACGAATAACGGCCTGAATAGCGCTTTTAGAGAGAAAAAGTATGGTTATTTATTTGTACCCTCTCCGGGTTACCTCTAAATGGAAAAGTTCCAATCGAGAGGTTGGAATCGATTCATTATCATATCAATAGTACACCCTTTACTTTGCTTTGAACCTTGTAGTAGAATACACAAGGAACTATTATAGGTGTCAGTCGTCCGAAACCCCACTTCTTAAAAGGCGTAAGTGCAACAGTTAGAATTTCATCCGCATCTGTTGTCGTAAAGTAGGTCTTGGTCCCTGGTTTGCTTCCGTCAACCATCCTGATCGTCTATTACCTTTGAAAGCCGTCCCATCGCTATGCGCCGCATTTTATGGCAGGGGTATAGAGGAGCTCTTCTAGAGCGGCTTTCTTCTGAATAGAGAAATAGGGGAAGGTAGCGCATACACAGTATAGAGAGATACCCTTCAACACAGTCAGTCACCCTCCGGCTACCCTCTGTGAGTGCTTTCTTATAGCGAAACGAGGGTTCTCTCCTCAAAGTGAGATGGGCCCGGTCTTTTCGCGCGGCTTCGCGAAAGGTCCGACTTGTTGATATGCTTGTCGATATGGAATTAGATCCAAAGGTTTCGACCACTCACTATCTAGAGAAAAACCCCAACCTCGCGGCCTCCCCACTTCTTATCCCTGGAGACCACCCATTTCGCATCTATCTATTCATTCCGATCCCGCTGGTCCATCCAATAACGAAAGAAAGTGGTTTCCCAAAGACTCTGACAGAGCGGGACCGAGCTGTTTACTCTTTTCAAGTGGTCCAGTGTTTTTTACAGGTGGGGTGGTTCCTTCAGCTTCAGATAGGTGAATCAATGGGCCTCCACGGGAACACTCGGGGGTATAGGGAAAAGCCTTTTGAGTGCATTCACTAGCCAAGAATCTATCTCTAATAGTTCTTCCTTGCTTAGTCTTAAAGCTACTCTAAAGCGGTAGAATAAGAACTAAGGAGCTGCTATTGATTGAATCAGCTCTTGGGAATCGAATAGGAAGGAATGAAGCCAATTTCCCTAGTAGAATATGCCCAGAATCAGATTGAGGGATAGAATAGGTGTTGCTAGGAAATGAATCAATAACCACGGACAGAGACTAGGATGCACATGAATATAGATGCCCCATTGACTAAGAAGGGGGGAATATCCGCATCTTAGTCCCTAGGCAGAACAGGAATGAGAGCAGCAGGAAGCGTGGCAGTCTCGCTTATTCTTGAATCAGCGCACTAGGAATTAAGCCATTGAAGATGATTTCCGACACGTGAACATTCATAGAAAAGAATACACTCTGGTTTCTCTTAGCGTTACGACTCTGAACAAATGATGAAGATTGGGGGCAATTGAAGCTAAGCCGGAAAAAGAGTAGCGAGGAAGCGCCCATGCTGGTATAATAAGGGAGGCCTATTGTGGGGAATGGCTATGCGATCAACCGGGGCTCGACGCATTGCAACGATTGATTGAGGCCCCCAAGAGGGATTCCTCTATTCTATATTAATAAAAGGAGGAGCCGACAAGAAGTGTACTTACTCAGATCAATTTGCTAACGAGCCTCAAAACAAAAAAATGAATCCTTTTAACGACGCCCCTAGTGAGGTCTTTTGACCCTTTCTAAGTTAGGAATGCTGGCAGAATAGACGTCAACTGGTTGAAGACTAGGTTATGAGCCCCCAACTAGGTTCAGGCGTGAGCTAAAACAGTAAAAATAAAATACATCACCAAAATACATCGTTTTAATGCGACTTTGTTATCGAAGGTACAAACATGACATGAGGGTGTTCCAACCGACGTTTTTCTTTAGTCAACTTCGCCTCCCGGGGCTGTGAACGAATCAGATGCGGTGAGCTTCGCGGCAAAGCAGGGCCGATTTAGCCGACGACCTAGACGAGCAGTTGGTCGATGTGGATCATCATCATCCAGAGGGAGCCCCTTGCATGGTGAATCGAAGAGAGGATTGGCATGTAGCAACCCGCACGTCGTCGAAGCGGGAGTGGCGAAATCTAAAGGAAAAATCGTAATAGAAAAGCCCTTCTTCACTAAGAAATTCACCGCATGCGAGCTCAACTACACTGCATTAGAGAAGACTTGTGCTGCTATGGTTTGGGTAAGGCCGAAGTTGAGGCTAGCTCACCCAATCTTAAGCATGAATCCATTTGAAGTACGAGAAGCCCCTATTATCCAATAGGATGGCGAAGTGCTTGTTGATGTTGTCGAGTTCGAGATTAGATTACTTATGTCACATTTATATACTCCATCAGGACAAGTCATACCGACCACCAACCGCGAACGCCCCAAAGAGAGTCTAAGGAAAATGGGGATCTTGAGTTTCTTATGGATCCATAATGGGTATAGATGATGAATCGAGAGAGAGGGGAATTGGATTTGGATGGTGTGCCGCCATGAGTCTTTTTCTTTTTCCGGATGGGATAAACACACCGATCGCTATGAAGTCGAGTAGTTCTTTTTTTCCCCGACATCACAAGGCAAAGGTGCTATGGATCGAACCCGTTCTTCTTCCACTGGTAGTCGAGTGGCTTATAGCTTCTAGGATAAAAGAAAGACAAGTCGATTTCTCTTCTATCCCTTCGACTCTCTTGACATTCCGCCTTAATCTTTCTTAGGGTTGAAAGAAGAAATGAGATGTCCCGGTTCTCTCCTATCCTTTTCTATACATATAGTAGCGCCACCGGCGTCATCATAGATAGTCGGAACGCTTCCCCCTGTTTTTAGAGATTAGGTTCAAACTACTAAAGCTCGTAGGAATAGTCAAAGCGGTAGGACTTTCCCTTATTCGTAGAGATAGCTCGGCTCCCGCTTCTTTCCTGTCTATTTGCGTTGCTAAGGTCGACACACGACCGAAAGAGGCATGCTCCTATGTTCGAAAAGAGATCACTACGGCTAATGGTCGATCAAGCCTCATCCTATTGAAAGAATTGTCTTCACATCAAACTTTAGGTAAAGTGGAAGTGAGCCTACCGCTCCGTGGGCGAAGCGGCGACGGACTGGCGTTGAGTGCCCTTTCCGCTCATATTCCTATAAAAGCGGCCGAGAATTTGACTTGACTTAATCATATTGGGAACTTATGATCCCGACTCTCCTCTCGCAGACATCTATGATGAATGTAGTTTGAACCTGGTGGTCAAGTCAAAGAAAAAAGCAAAATTCAAAGAAGATTCTATGTGGTCAAGCCGTCGATAGAAACGAAAGCGGTCCGAATTATTTGGGTAAGGGGTTGAATCCTACCGTTCAATGGGATTCATTTGCACCGAGATACTTCATAGCCAGGCTCGTGAGATGGAACTACTTCCTTCAATACCTTTTCAGAAATGGGCATGAGGCTTTCAAGCTATTTCATCTTCTTTGATTGAGGCTTAGAACAACCAATCCAACTAATAACCATTAAATGTTGGGAAGTTGATTATTTGAGTTGCTGTGTGAGGCCAATGGCTACTTCTATTCTAAATAGTAAAGGAAGCTTTTCCATAATTGCGGGTGTGTAGCCCCTATTCCATATATAATCTACGATCAATCCTCCCTAATCCAAGCACTTGTTAATGACTCGGTCCTCTTGCCTTGGAAAGCAGGACCTCGCTTACCTTTAGAGGTCAACGAGAAGATATATTAGAGATATAGAAATTTTTTCATAAAGTGGAAGGTTTTCCCTGTATTTTTGATATGAATTCGAAGAAAAAGGGCCCGTAAGCAATGAGTCTTGAGTGATGGATTATCCCGTGACCCCGAGCTACCAGATTAGGCGAGGGTGTTTTATTCTAATCTCTGCCGGCATGATTTCTTTTCTACGAATTAGCCTCTATGGCTATGTCCTCGACCTCCAGGCTTCCCGCATCACGTCCGAACGTAATCGAGAAGACCGCTTGGCCCTTATCTTTACCGCCCAAAAGCTAAGGCACTACCTTCTAGCTCATCCGGTTCATCGATATCCATGGCCGATCCACTCAAATATATCATGACACATCCGACCTTGTCGAAGGTTAGCAAAATGGGCGCCGCTTCTATCTCGAGTTCGAGATCCAATACATCCCTCAAAAGGCGGTCAAAGGCTAGGCATTAGCCGACTTTCTCGGACATGCATCCTGCAGCATAGTTCACCATTATCCAAAAAGCTCCTTGATGAGGAGGTAAAGAAAGGATCGGGAAATGTATTTCGACAAGTACAACCAAAAGTCCCGATGGGTAAAAAAAAGAGCAACCCTAGGGATAATCAATCGAGGATCGGCATTGTGTTTGTCTCACTGACAATGCCATCATTCCTCACTCCTTAGCCTTAACTTAACGGAAGGATGCTCACGGATCGAATATGAAGCTTTGATAGCGGTCTTGAACTCGCCTCAAATACAAAGCCTAATGGTCTATGTCCGAGTTAGTGATCAAGCAACTTAACTTGGCCTATGTCGTAAAATGCAGACACAGGTCCCATATCACGAAAGGGCCATGGCTCAATTCGAGAAGATCAAACCATCTGGTTGTTATTGAATGAATTAAAGTTGGTATAACCTTGATCAGTCCCGAGAATACTTTTTATAATTGTTTACCACGGAAGGGTAAAAAGATTATAAACTAGCTAAAGACCAGCTCCGTATCAATGGCTCGGGCATCAACGCATCCTTTATGAGTTGACTAAGTAAAACAAGCTTTGTAGAGGCGATTCCCATCTAACTTGGTCTACTATCGATGATTTAACTGCGACAAGTTTGAAAGCATTATTTGTGAAGCTTGAACAAGCGCCTCTCTGGGGTATCTATAGAAAGCAGATTATCCTCACAAGGTGGTCAAAATGGCATGATGAGAACAAATGGTAGGAATGACCAGGAATTGGTCCTAAAGTATGTGTCATAGTCGACCGCACGAGTAGATCTAGCAGGTATGGTCCCTCGCCTCTATGCCCGTCTTAGCGTAAATATGCTTCCTTGGGAGCTAACTTGAGTAGAGTGAAGGAAAGATAGATTGCTATTAGCTAACAGCCTCCTTACAAGTGGAGGCCGATAATCAAGCTTAGAAGAGGGAGATTCATATTAGGCTACCACCGCTAAGCAAGTGACTTTTCTTCACCCTCTATTACTAAGCCAATGCCATCTATCTAAGCCTACTCAACCGAGTGGGATCGGTTGGTCTCTCCTCGGGAAGCCTATCGACCGCTCTTCGAAACTCATTTGATCGAGAATTTATTATATTTATATAAAGATTCTGTCATGGAGGATGGAAATGAATCAAATACCTTAGAACCGGATGTGCAAGCTCGCTCGATCACCTTTCGCACTCTTCATTCTTTCTTTCTACGAATCGCCCTTTCAACGGCTTTTAACAACCTAGGTTAACTACCAGGGTATAGGTAGTTTACGGAAAAATGTTCTTATCGAAGAGCGAAATGAAAATACCGGAACTCCGTCGGCACTTCCTTTGTCATATGCTTAGTAAAAAGAACTCTTTCTATGATGCTACTTTTGTATTGTAAAGAGTCCCCTTTTTGGGGATAGGCGGGATATCTTGGTTTTTGAAACTTGGTAAAAGGAATACTTAGGAAAAGAAGCAACGCTCGAGCTCGAAGGCTTGAGAATTGGCCCTATTCCATTTATAATTAGAAAAGAAAATGAAGCGGAGATGACAAAGATTTGTCAAGTCCGGGAATCGTTTTTTTAGCTTTAGAGGGAATCATCCATCTAAATTCAAATTGGAAAACTAGAGCGCTCTTATTTGGCTTTGGCTATCGTCTACCAAAGATTCCATTTGAGGCTAATCAACTCTTTGTGGAAAGAAAAACAAGCCGAGAAGGAAAGGTGCCCTCCGCCATCTTCTTATTCATTAAGAGCGACAATCCTATTGGCGATAGTTCAAGCCCAAAACGATCCTTGTCTCCGGAAGGGACGGGTACCAAAAGGTTGATGAATGGGCATCTCGACTTTATTGGGTGCTTTTCACGAGAGAGGGTTTCGCTTCCTTATCCTCTATCTTTAAGCGAGATGATGCATGCTCTTCTATAGCGGACTTTCCATCGATCTCTGATAGGTTAGAAGGATGAGAAGTCCGACATGTTAGTTAAGCTATACTTGTCTTTCTTCTTAAGCTCAAAGTTTATAGTCTTTCGACAATAATCCAAGTCTAAGTTTGAGTTGGTAGTAGTCTCTGAGCCTTCTACTTCAACCTCTAGTCTTATTTAGTTGAGAGTGAGTAAGAAGTGTGTGTTCTTTGTGTAAATGGTATATTCGTAGAATGTTATATATTCTATGGATGTCGGACTCTGCTGGTATCCTATTTGGACTTCGTCCCCAGTACCTTTCAAATATAGCCCTGAAGAGATTCTTTTTTTATTTCCTTTTTCCAGGATTTCTTTTCCATATCATTTTGGAACAAAGGAGTTCTCCTTGGGCCTCTTAGAAACTCCATTAGAAAACAGGGGGCTTAGCCGATAGTCTAAGAAGAAAGTGGAATCTTCTCGGATGCTTTTTCGCATTTGCCTTTTAGGGGAAGACTAGCAAATGATGGAATTAGGGTAGTCGAGATTCTCGATCATCTTTTAGCGGCTAACCAAAGCAAACACAATCAATAAGAGAAATAGTATAAAGAGATTGGGGCGAACGGGAAGCTGTGTGTTCTAAAATGGTAAAGTGAATCTGCAGTGGAATAAACCCGATTCATTCAAATCGATCTATTCGAGCTAAGTGGCTCGTAGCCACCCACAAAAAAAAAGAATAAACGAAGATTTGTGAGCGCATCTTTATCAAAAGTCCGGTGACCAAAGTGGAAAATCAAACAAGAGAAAAACCGACTTTCGCAAGGTGAAGCAAGCATGGGAAATTTCTAGTGGTGGTTTACTCTTGATTCTCATCAACTCGCCGCTTGCTAAGAACAAAGAAGTATTAACCTAACATATGGAATTGGATATCCCTCATGCAAAGGCTCATCTGTCGATGGATCTTAGGTTCCAATCCGGAGATACCGAATCAGTGCTAGATAAACCTGGGAACCATGGTGAGCGCTCTGTGAATATAGTGGATAGATCTCTGATTCGTCTTCGCCAAAAATAATTTCATTTTGTAATGGCCATAAACGGAATCTTATCCAGGGCGGATGCCTCCTAAAGAGTAACGGTGGTGTGCGATGGCACATACCAACAATATTCTTGTCAAAAGCACTTCTCTTGCGTTCTTGAGTTCGTTTTTCGACCGGATATACATAGAAGTTTTTCACAAGAAATGGATATTCGGCAGGATAGCTTTCGCTAAAGTTCATGCCAAAACCCTCTCGATCTTATTCGGCACGAATGGGCACAAAGAAGTCAATCGGAAGAGGGCGACCAACCGAGACTCTTTCAAGCTAACCTTGGTCTGCTTCTTCATTGAACAAAAGTGAGGTCTTTTTTTTCCGGTGTCGGCTTAGGGCTAATATCCCTAAGAGAAGCAGTATAAGGTCTACTTTCTGGGAAAGTTTCACCCAAAGACTTTCTATCGCTATATATATATATATATAACTAAAGACAATATGCTACCATAAAAGTCTTTTTGCATCAATACCATATTGAACAATACTACTAACAAACGTGTCATATCTCTGAAAACACGAGTGAATAGCTGGAATGTTGAGTTCCTTCATTAAAGGAAGAGCTACAACATCTATATTAAGCAGGAACGCCCTAGGCGACAATGATTGATCCTTCTTCCTTCTCTTATTAGTCGTTGAGTTCGGCGGTTGCTTCGCATACCTCGTCATTCAAATTATTTCACCGCAAGCAAAGATATAGCAGCTCAGACCCTCTCTTTCTAACAATAAGCCCTTGGCTCAGCTAACTCAGGAAAGAAGGGGATACATATGATACCAGAACGAAAGAAAGATGGGCCTCCTCAAACGCGCTTGCTTATAAGAGAAGAGATTTGCCTTACGATGGAAGGTACGTAGATAGACCGATGTAGATTCATTGGCTTGACTGTAGCGACACGGATTCCCACTTATGCCACCCTAACATCCAGAGGAAGAAAAACCGTTATCAGGGTATGAGAACGACTTTCTCCTATAACAAAGGACATTTAGTAGCGAAAAGTATTGACACTTCTGCCTTCTAGGCTAGAACCCTCAAAGCTTCCAGAAAGGACAATCTAGCTCAACTTATTGTTTTAAAAAAGTATTCGTAATTGGACTATTTACATGCTTCTTTATCCCACTCTTAGATAGCGAGGGATCAATAGGAAAAAGCTAGTCAGCTAAACACCAGATCTTGATTTATGACTTTATGAGTTGTCTTCCCTAAGGTCGCCGAAGGTGAGTAAGCACACGATATAGCATCATCATTCAACCTGGCAAAGATACGAGCAAAGCGCAGCCCTCTATTTCAATCTTTACCATAACGGACCTCAACGGATGGGTTTAACTGACCTAGTACAACTTATGACGGAATCCCATACTCCCTACCTGGCAAAACTATTTATTAGCTTCAAGCTCTCTTGCGAATTAGCCTGTCTCTACCTATCACTAAGTGGGACCCCCGGTGCTAGCTTTTATCCTCCACTCTCTAACTAAAAGTCGGTCTAAAAATCCCTATTTGGGCTAAGTCAACTTTCAAAACAAAAGGGATATGCTTTTCTTTCGACCTAGGTAGTGAGCGGACTAAGCCTAAAAAAAAGGGAGAGAGATTCAACCGCTAAAGAAAGCTAGCAAATTGAATTGGCTTGAATAAATATCCCTTCTTCCTAGGACTATGCTTGGGCTTTCATGGGGAAGCGTTTTGGAAACGTTGGAACTCTTTTTTTGTAAAAAACAAGAAGCATTTTAGGTGACATTTCTTACATACTACAACAAGAAGACCACTTTGTGGTAGTAAGGGGTTCTCAAGCTTTTACCAACTGAAACCTCTAGATCGATTAGTTGGCGAGCAGAAAACAAATTGTTTCGACTTGAAGTCCGCCACGGATAGTTGGCTTTGGTACTCTGTTCGAGATAATGTGTTATGGATATAAAATTCGCCATTCTAGTGTGGTGAATTCCGCACTAGCTTGGAACATTTTTAGATCCCCTTTGTAAAGAGGAAGTTCTCTCATATTTCTTTTGTTGTTTGGACAACCGCTTGATACTATGCTTCTTTGTCTTTATTTAGAACAGGTTTGGCTTTGCGAGATATTTTGACCAAGGTTGTGGCCTCTCATACGACGTGAAGGATTTAGATCGGGGATTCTCGTAAATGATTCGTTGTTGCGATTTTTGCCCAAACTTTCCCATCCCCACCAAATACGATTGGGCATATCCTTCCGAGAGATCAACCAATACACATATGACGACGCAACACTAGGGTGGCCTACGATCGGTGATTGGGGAATATAATCGACCAAAAATGGACATGATTTTGATTTGATAGGTAGGCGTCCATTGGTGGAACTCACCAAACCTCAATCTTGTGTAGTACCCAAAGAATGACTCCATCATTTGGTCTAGTTTAGTGATATAGGTGGGGTCGCTTGGTTGTTGTGGCTCTAATGCGGTGATGAAGCAAACAAATAGGGTGTGAGAACATTGGACCTCTCTCGAGACTAAGAGGGTCTGGTTACGAGGTATTCCTGTAAGCCTTGTAAGTTGAGAGTCGTAAGCCCGATTGGGTTACGTAGAGAGACTTATAGAGGATCTCTCTCACCACTCGACGACGATGCTTCTTTTTCTCGTTGAGCAGATTGAGTGAAAATATGGACTCAATCGCTCCGAGAAGTGTTGGTTAGCCTTAACACATCAAAATCTTCGAAGTCAATGCGGTAGCTTAGTAAATGACATCGCCCCGACCTTTTTCGTCATTAAACCCACCTCATATGCCCCGTGGTTTCCCAACAAAGTCTTCCTCCCGCTACTTGGTAGCTTGTTTGTCTCATCACCTGGGCTACCTATAAAATAAGGCCTCCTAGGAATTTGACACCATTGGGACAACCAGGCGGGTTTTCAAGGTTTTGGTCGAAAGGGGTTCTTAACATCGCACATTTTAGCAAAACATGAGAATAAAATGAAATGCATCACACTATATATGTTACATAGGATAATGCCTTCACAGTTCAAACCATTTTTAATCGAAGGCATGACTATTCAGATTTTGATACTAGTCTTTCCTTTAGTTTTGGTTACCCCGACTCTTGCAAGGAAGAGGGGTGATCCCCGATTTTTGGGTCCTTTCCTCGAAACTGGCTGCAAAGGCGAATAGTGTTCTCGATCCGGGAAGTGGACGGAGTCCGGATAGCGGCCACCGCTTTCGAAAATATCCATTGCCTCCTCGGTACTTTATCATAGTAAATTACTTCTTTCGATCACGAGACTTCTTTGCTTGGGCCAAATATTCCCGATCCAATTGTACTTTTATCTTTTCTCGGTGCCCGAGCTTGAATGGTTTGTCCTCCGGCCGAGGGATAAAGGCGACTTTTGGAAATGTGATAGAGAGAGGGGCATTTTCCCGAGACCTCAATCGACAGGAGTTCTTCCTTCTAACTTGGCAAGCTTATTCTCCTCTTGGCGGCTACTTGCCATTTGTCCTTCTTGGTGGGTTTGAAACCCGTAGGGGCCCTTCTTGTCATTCACCAGATCGGCTCCAACCTTCCTTCCAAATTCTCGACCCAACCCAGAATCGAGTGTATAACTACTTGTTCAACATCACCTTAGCAACCATCATGTTATTGGCGGAAATCTTGGGTCTTGCATTGGGACCGATCCTTCGCGACATAATTTTCTTGAACAAGCTCGAATGCTTTCCACGCATTAGGGACTATGTCATTCTCCACGCCTATGTAAGGAATTGATGGGGATCGGAGGATTTTGTTCAGGTCTTCTTCTCGCATGAATGCTATTACAGATGATCCCGAACGATGTATTTTCCGATGAAGGCTTGATGCTCGAGAGATTGCTGATATGAAAATATTTGGCTCGAACTTTTAGGGACTATATTCAATCTTTTTTCATTTTGCCATACTGTTTGATCAAGGTGTCTTTTTTTAACTCGCAGAATGAACCCACGTGACGCCCCAGAGAAAGTTGTATGTTTCGGGGATGTCCAACACTTGAAATTCCACTCGAAAGTGTAACGCTTCCATCGGTAAATCAATGTCACCGAGAATCGCCTCTTCGACCCATCAAAGGCATGAATTGTAATGTCGGGCGGATGGTTCACTCAAAAATTCCTAACTTCATAATAGTGACCAATGGACATACGTTGATGGCCGAGCCATTATCGATCATCACTCTTGCTACCACCATTTCATTGCACATTACTTGGATATGTAAGGCCTTATTGTGTCCGTACCCTCAAGTGGGAGCTCATCATCAATAAATGCGATAGTGTTTGAAGCAAGGACCTGGCCTACCATATGCTAAAATTTGTCAAGAGAGATGTTTGTGTGGCACGTGTGCCTCATTCAATCCTTTGAACAATGCTTTGAGCGATGCACTTCCGATGCCATTAGGAGACCCATAATGGAGATTTGTCTTTGGCATTCGGTTGAGCCGTTGCAACACGTCTTTCTTTTCCTAGTAGCGAGACGAATAGGAGATCCAACATGATCGTATTAAGCCTTAAGCAATCGGGGTTAAGCTAGCTCATTGCCGTAAAGCAAACAAGAGCTCGTATTTTATTTAGATCGGAGGACGCTCATCCTGTGGGTAGCAGCGGGGGCTTCGGGTAGAAGGAATGAATCAAGTAAGGTGCTCATCTTGTAAAAATGATATCTTTCTCCTCGAAATAGCTCCGCTACTCTCTCGACTTCCCGACTTAGCATTTCTTTCGTATAAGACAGGATAAAGAGTATGCCCAATTAGACTAGTAATTTATTAGTGTTTCATAGGCGCAATAGTTAATCAATGGGGAATGGGGGCTTCCGCTTTCTTTTAATGGATGTTGTTCCGGTCCTTCATTTTCCTAGTTGGTGTATTTTGAACCCCAACTTCTTATTAACGAGCATTTTAGGGAGTAGCTCACGGAGAGATGAAATCCTCTACCTACCTTTATAGTCTTGATGTAATTGGGGCTTGTAAATAAAGGATGGCATTCGGACTTGTAATGTAAATAAGGGGTCTCACTCAAGGTAGGGGTAATAAATATTTATAGTCGTGTATTTCTTCCTAATCGGCTTATGATTCTCATTTACCTTATGGGAAAGAAAGATCCCTAGTAAAAGTGCCATTCTCAATAGTCTAAATCCCGGAAAGTGTGTTCCCGAGTGTGATTTGAAAAGGCCCCAACCTATCCCCTTTTGTAATCCCACATTCCTATTCCATTCCCCTATAAGTGCTAGTTCCGTTCCCCTTCATCTAGTTATAGTGCTAAACCCATGGAGTTCTATACTAGTCCTTATGGCTCTCATTCCTATATAATCCCTTCCTTCCATTGTAAGAACTCTTTCCGGGGCTAACATGCACGTCTATCCAAAGGGTGCCGAGGAGCGTAAGGGTAGTTAAATACTCCCATCCCTACCAGGCCTTCTCCCGCAGAGAGTACGCAAGCAATCCAGTTGATAAAGAGGAAGCAAGGTCCTTGCCATTCGATGGTGGTCCGGAAGCTTGATTCAGCGGCGATAAAAGGCTATAGGCTAACGATAAGAGATATTTTGATTTCCCAGTGTTGTAATAGTTACGCTTTTGTTTCCTTGGCCACCTGGTGAATTTATTGATGTCCTTGGTATGGCTAACATAGAGAGATTTTTGACTGTATGTAGGAGCAAAATATATATGGCTTTGATTGCTCCAATAGACTTTCTTCCCTTCCCCTTGGTTTATTGCTAATTTCCGATTTCTTTATAGTAGTTGCAAGCTAAGAAGTCAAATAGTCAAGCAAAGCAAAAGTAGTCTTGAAAATTGGCAAGTAAAAAGACTATCTCAAGCTCTATCTTTTAAGGCAACAATCTCTCACACGCAATTCCCAGCGGGGTATGCAACTATAGCAGCTTTTTTAAAAAGGGTGGGGATATTTCAACACTTCCCGATTAGATCTTCGTAGTTTCGACCCGATGAAAGTGCTCAAAGTAGAATCCGATTGATCAGTAAGTACCTGGTTCGAAGAGGTGGTTTAAGCTTACGGGGAGAGGGTCATACTCTTCACCGATCGCCAAAGTCGAGTCTTGTGTTCAATTCCGCCGGTTGGAAGGATTTCTTTCGCCATCTGTCTATCTTTCCCTTCTCTCTCTTCTCTTAGCAAAGTAGGTTCAAGTCGGACTTTTGGCTTACTACAAGCCGGGCTCGGGGGGATCGCAGTCACCGCTTCCCCTGTAGTCGTTAGCTCGTTCTTGACAGATCCGATTGGGTGTTCATAATCTGGAGTAAAAGGATTCGAACCTTTGCATGCCGGTACCAAAAACCAATGCCTTACCACTTGGCTATACTCCATAGGCCAGTTTTGGATGGTAGGAAGCCATTGGCTGCAAGTGGATTTACAAGATCAAGCATAAAGCAGATGGCTCGGTAGAGAGATAGAAAGCTAGATTAGTAGCTAAAGGATTCCTTCAAGAATATTGAGTCGAACCCTTTTAGAGATAGGGAAAACATTTGCTCCAGGTTGCTAAACACCATTCGTGGCATTCTTGCCTTGGCTGCAATCAAAAGGTGGCCTTATTTCAATTTGACGTGAAGAATGCCTTTCAACAACATAAGTGAAGGGGGGATCCGCAAGAATTTCTATTCAGCCTCCTCCAACTCCAGGCTTCTCTTCTCCTAGGAATCCTAACTTGGTATGCAAGCTCAAGAAAGCGATTTACGTTACGGCCTCAGACAAGCAAAAGCAAGAGGTTTCGGTTATGTCGAAGACCAAGGTTAGGTCCGCTTTGCTTCCCGGCAAAGATCTTGAAAGGATTTCTTAGAGTTTAATTGCACTATCGATCTCTCCAAGCGTGAATCCCGATAGCACCATTGCGAACAACCCCGGGGTGCGCAGCGTGGGGTAGGCATCAATTGAGCTATTTGATGGAGTAGCTAAATGGGATCTGAGAACAACTCCTTCCCCTCAGTTACAGGACAGTGGACCATATTCCTATCTACTTTTTCTCGACCCACCCTTTCTCTTGCTTGTAAGAATGACATAAGAGAGCAACCCGCCCAAACTAGCCTCTACTCCACAATGATGAGAGAAAACTAGTATCCGACGAAGGTCAATTACTAGGTGTCGATTACTCGGCTTGTACCACAAGGACGGTCGATCGTTAACTCCTCGATCCTACCTTCACGCAAGCGATCTTTCCGTTAGTCCGAAAAATAGATCCTCGCTTCAAAACTGTCACAAGTGGTAGCCATAAGTCCTAGAGGAAGTTTCTTTTCCAAAGTAATAGGAGAGGAAGCCCATCAACATATGTAAGTTACTGTAATGTCTCGCAATGGCGGAAGAAAGAGATATCATTGCCAATCGGTAGGAAAAGAAAGACCTACGTCTTTCTCCTGTCGATGTTTGACCTTTTTTCGCTCCCGGTCCTTAGCCGCCCATACCATAACCCTCTTTCTCGATCGCCCCGAGAGGTAGGAGGGGTTGTCATGAATTGTCCACATGTTCACTGGCCCTCAAGCTCTTCTTTGATTTGATTTGTCCACCTTTCACATACGGGGTTCAAAACCTCCTGCTCTTGTTGGTAGTGCACTCTCCTCGGATGGTATTTCAACGGATAATGCGGGTGGATGGACACCTAGCCGAAGAATCCACATACACCTTTGCTACCCGCCTTTCTTTATGGAAGAGGTGAGTTTTCCTTAGTTTTCTTTCATTCCCCGGTCTCCGAACCTTAGACCTTGTAGAACTTGAGTAGGGGGACCCTCGATAGCCCCAATTATGGATAATGCTCAAGGTTAGTGGATCGCCATAACAATTGATGGATAGGAGCCTACTCTAACTAAGAGCGAGCCTTCTCTAGTGAATCGCATAGGAAGGAAAGGATCACAAAGGCCTCACCGACCGCCATCGGTTAGAGCGTCTAGCGAGACTGGGGATATAGCTCCAAGCCCAAAGATCCGAAGCATGCGAATCGATGCAAGCCATTGAGAAAGCCTCGCCTTAGCATAAAAGCAAGAGGTTCCAACCTGATCCACAAAAGGGTCAAATTGAATGAAATACAAGCCCCGTTTTATTACCAGGGAAGTCTTTGTGCAAAGCACCTTTGGCGGACCTCAAATAGTCGTGATTTCCTTCAAGATCTTGGTTGGGTGCTCTTTCTTCTTTTCGAGTGTAAGTGGATTAGCTAGGCCCGACTATCTTTGTAGAACATGGATCTCTTCTTTGTACGCCGACATATGCCTATCTTTAAGGTCGGCTCATCCCTATCCCTTGTGTATGGGAATCCGGTGTCTGGAAGTGCCACTACAACCAAAGAATCTGTTTTTGCTTCGTGAGAAAGGGAGTATGTTAGATAGAAAGAGCTACAAAAGGTGTACCGGATATCTTATTCCATATAGTAGGCTAAAATAGGGCTTTGATGGACATAGGTATAAAAAAACTGTCCAATTGGATTGCCTGGTCTTATATACTTAGTTGTAGGCATTTCTTATGAAATCGAAGTCGGGTAAGATACCCTGACTTGTGCTATGTGGCTGGCGGTACCCTCTTTTAGGTATGTGCCTCAAGAACAAAGCCAACCTATCTTGCTGCTACAAGTCAAAGCCATTCTGGGAAAGCTTGACTTTATTTTTTCTTTAATATACTATTTAAGACAATACAATATAAGACTTGGACGAGAAAAGTCAGATTGAGAACTATGAATAGTAGGAATAGTCTAAAGCAGTGGTAAACTAGAAGAAGAGTCAAAGACCAACAAAGAAAGAAAGAGGGGGCGCCCAGAAGAGTAAAGCGAAGTTCTGTTCCAATAAAGTAGCTCGACCAAAGAAGATTTCGAAAAGTGTAACGACAGTTGGAAGAAAGGGGGATAAATAGACTAAAAGTAAAGGCCTTTTAAGTAGTGGGTTAGGCGCGCATCCCTTTCATCGAGTGTAAGCAGTTAAAGTAGTCCGCTAATCTAAAGGAAGCAAACCAGACTCCTTCTATCTATTCCTATTCTATGCCCGCAATGAAAGCCTTTTTAGACCATAAAAGTCAAGCTATAATGAGAAGTGCTATTCCGGGGATTGACCCAGAAGTTATAATATGTCTAAAGAGTGTGATCATGTCTAGAAACAACAAAAGCGAAAGAAGCCCACATTCCCTCTCTTCTTCTATTAGTAGAGTGGATTCCTATTTTCGATTGACTTTCTTACTTCCTATCCCCTGTCGAAAAAGTGAGCTCTTTCCTTCCTCTCCACTCAAGTAGATTGAGTGACTCGCCCTTATAGGTAGTTTAGCTATAAAAAGTATTTATTTGTTGAGTTAATAAACTTCTTCCGCTCCTAGACCTTTAGAATTGGTTTTAGGGAAAAAGAAGTTCTTCGGGAAACTCTCTAGTGCCAACGGTGGATCCGATGCCACATATGATTCTATTATCACTTCCGATAGGCAGAACGAGATCCCTCCCGCTACCCAAAAGGGTAGACCAAAAGCACTGAAATGAATATGAGAAAGCCTACCTATAGAAGGAATCTTTCGTTACTAGAACCCCTTACTAGTGATCGTAAGCGAAATGTATTTAGTGAACGTCTGGTCCTCTCGAACCAGATAAAGACTAACCTGGGGATACCGAGTTCAATATTTTTATGTATAGCTCTGTTATCTCTATCTAAATGACCAAGTCTTCCAGTGGTCTCTCTCCGGACCAAAACCATCCCTTCCAGCGTTAGTTCACTAGATCCCATTTTTTTTTGCAGTTCTTAGATAACCAAAACACCGCAATGTTGCAAGATAAAATAGCTTGTCCCAACCAACCCCTTCTATCAATCAATGCACACAAATATGCTTGCTTGGACAAACACAAACATATGCTTGCCCCTACACCTTCCTATACCGGGAACCACTATGTCTCCATAGAGGTTCTTAGTCTATATGTCGAGACTAGCAACTGAGAAGGAGACACATTCCGTTAGACCACTAAATGAAATAATGAAATTGTTACTTTCATTTAGATCTTTCGCTAAAGCGATACAATCTAAATGAAAGTATCTATAAAAACAATGGAACCCAGGCAGATGGTGTACCCTCTAAAGCGGATGGTCGAGCAAGAGAAAGGAAAGAGGTTCGGCGGTCGATTATCTTCTATTTCTATAGAATCGATAACGGGCTCAACACCAGGTAAAAGAAAAGTATATTTCGTGCTAAGGTCGATGTATTTGCGAGTCTTTTTCTCCAACTAGAATATATTTGAGCCCTCTTCCTTCTTTCGGGAATCGATTTGACGTTCAACTTTAGCTAATAGCTAGCCTAATCAAAGAGGCTATATCAAAGGTCTGGAACTCCCACACTCAAGTCCTATAGAGGGTAACTCCACCTAGGGTATAATTAATATTATCGGATTCCCTTACTAGTTTCATAGCAGAGACGGAAGAAGATAAAATAAGGGCGGAGGTGGCTAGGCTAGTGCAAGAGTCCAAGTCGGGAGCGGCTAGTAGGTTTTGGATCAAGGATGGGCTCTTTCTCACCGAGAGAGAATAACCTTTACGTGCCCAAGCTTGAGATCAAGGTAATGAAATGTTGGTAGTCTCATGCGGTCGCTCGGCCGCCTATACCAAAGAAAGTGGTCAAGTCTATCCTTCTTCTTGTCTTGCACTTAGTCTAAGGGGATAAAGTTACGTTAATTTCTTAGTTCGACGGGGAAGACGAAGGTGTTGAGTGCTAACGAAGAGATGACGGAACGATGGCTTAGTCGTTAGACTCGGAGCTTAGAAAGAGCGTGGAATGGAAATAGCAAGCAAGTAGAAGGTTCGGTCATCAATGCGGCACTCTCGGAAGTGCTTCTTTCTTTTTGCCTATTCACCCGAACCGACAGACTTTTTTTTTTTTTTTATGTTATCTCGCTTCCTTCTACTCCATCAAAGCAGACTCTTCCAACTTCCTATCGACGTATATAAAGAAGGTATAAGGCACTAATTTGCTTCTCCTCTTTTGTGTACTTTTGGTTTGGGATTGGTTTGGAAGAGAGGTTTTGGGGAATACGGTGAAAACTCATCAATTCAAGGGGATTGAAAGTCACTACCAGGTTCATAAGACGATCAAATCCCAGGGCTCAACTCGGACAAGTGGTGGAAACTACCAAGCTAGAGTACGGTAGGGGCATAGGGAATTCCGGTGGAGCAAAGTGAAATGTGTATAGATCGGAAAGAAGACCAACAATGAAAGCACTCTGTTTGGTCGACACCGACATCGAGAGACGAAAGCTAGGGCGCAAATGGGATTAGATACCCCAAGTAGTCCTAGCCGTAAATGATGGATACTAGGCGCGTGCGTATCGATTCGACCCGTCGATCTTTGTAGCTAACGCGTTAAGTATCCCGCTTTGGGCTACTTGGGAAGACGGGCAGGGCCGGGTTTTTCCTAATCGATGTTCTCATTGTGGCCTTCACCCCCGACTCATTCCATACCTCTCTTTAGCTTTAGAAACGGCGGACATGCTCACACAAACCGAGAAGGTGTGTTTGAACAAAACACTAAGAAAAGTGGCTTAGACAAAATCGATGTTAGAAGGTCCGGAGTCAAGTCACGATTCCGATTGTTTGCGATATCAATTGTCTTTGAAACACAACTGGCCGTCATGTATGTCACTTGAACTTGAGTGTATGAGCTAGAGTCGGCTAGGGCTAGGCCAGAAACTAGAAAGTCCCTAACACCGGCTTCCTAGAAACCTACAGAGCCAAGCTAAAGCTCCTTTTCTCTTATGACTCGAAGAAACAGGACCTATCTCGACAGCTGAGAGTAAGTAGCTATTTGATGATCTAAAAGAAAAAACCTTTTGCAGCAAACTATACCTTCATTCTCAAACATGAAGTCAATAGAGGTTCACCTTTAGCTGCAAGCTTCCAAACTCATCCAACCCAAAGTCTCCTTTTCATGCCCACCTTCCACTCTAGGGAAGAATTCGATAGATACATTCGAGACCTAGCCCAAGGAGTCTCATAGTGTTGCACTATCCTTTCCGTTTTCACCCTATTCACCTTCACCAGATATCCGCCCAAGGCTTATGCTCAGAAGAAGAAGCTCTTTGAATCCCAATGCCTTCTTAACCACCGATGTAGCTTGTGAATGAACAAGGCTTGAAAAGAAATTTCGTACGCAAAATAGCCAAACTCTTGGATTTCGTTCCCCTAGAACGCCCGATGACATCTTTTCTTTTCACAGTAAAAGTCAACCCTTTCTTGGTGGCAACATCGACATCCATTATAGTTGACTTTAATAAACACCTGAACTACCCATAGTCTATCTAGTGTAGGGCTTGCACTAAATAGTCATCCTTTTTCCGTAGGTTGATGCTTTGTCTCGCACGCTTGTTATATTTGTTTATATAGTGTGTGACTCCTTGCTGCACTCTTCTGGCACAACACACACTCCCACTCGCAAGAGCACACCACAAAAATCCCGGCGGGGGGATTGATCGATTCTTTGACCGGCTTGGGTTGAGCAACCGCTACATTTATTGAACGATCACAACCTACATAGCTCGGCTCCCTCTTTTCCTTACTCTTCTTAGTAGAATTCATTGACAAGACCAGTTTCCACCCCCGCTTTTGCGAGAATGACATCAAGCACGGATCGGGCAAAGAAGGAGTCATGATCAAAGCATCAGTTGCTTCCACTTGTGGCCTTCTTCGACTGCATTGACACCAACATATCAAGGAATCCCACCTCTTCCACAAGTAGGTGGAGACCAGGAGGGTCAAAAACCCCAACGGGAAACTTTTCACCGTGCCACACAATTCTTTTTCGCAAGCGCTCTCTCGACGTTTCCACTCCCGCCCCGCAAGCAAAGAGGTTTCAAGATACCAGCGACCAAGTGAAAGTGAACAACTCCAAGCAAATCTTCTAGAGAACCTTCCCTTTTCTTCTCTCTTCTTTCCCTTATCTCCCGATCCTTAACCAAATTTTCTCCATTTTGCTCGGTTGGTACCCTCCGGTGGTGGTGTGCGTTGATCTTTGTGGTAGCGGGGTAGAATTCGGAAAGGTGGCGGGAAAGTAAATAGAGCTACTTACATCAGATTGTTAATGAAGCCATATCTATTGATATAGAGAGTGAACCAGAACCTTTTGGTTGCCGATTGACTGTGTCTTCCATTCCCTAGAATCATAGCAAGCTTGTTGATCGCGATTTTCTTACCGCAAGCGTACGGTGTCAAGTTTTAGTATAGGTTTTGAAAGTAGGGTTATCGTCTCCACAGGGATTGTTATCGAATTTTATACTAAGTACTATAATTAAAATATCTTAATTCTATCTAGAAATCGGAAAGAGATGAAGATTTATTAAACTAAAAATAAACTAAAATTAAACTAAGAATTGGTTCAGACAAATTATCAAACACGTAGAAGATGAATTCTAGAGGGTTGATTTCACCTAGTTATCCCATATGTTCTCAATCCAGTTTATTAATCACAAATTATCAATCTATAAGCCAATATTCCTACCGTTTATCACTTCTTCTCTCGAGTGCCAAGTGATTCTAGGTTCCAATTTCTGATTTCGATATCTCTATAAAAATCACAAATTAAACCCTAATACGCTCAATGAATATTCTATCACAGGCTTCAAAAGATTCATAAACCTCTCGATTCTATGAAACCCTAGGTTGTGCTATTCTATGGCCAGGCGTTCAATTACCTCTCTCGAGCGTCAAATCAAACACGCCAAACAATCTAAATTATTGATCAGATAATCCAGATGCAATCAAATCAAACAGCACAAATAGATTAATAAACATGCGATTTTCATAAACTGGAAATCAAAACATAGATTCAAACGTAAGTTACAACAATCCCCTAGAAAATAGGTTTAGCTCATAATAGATGTACAAAAACTCATGAAGAAATAATTATACATCGATAGGGTTCAACAAAGATGCTAGAATAATAATTTGGAATGATTAAGGAAGGAATCTTCTCTGTTTCCAGAAGGTAGATGCCTTCGAATCCCGTCCCGAACTCTTTCTCCTTGCTCAAAATCGTCCCTTGTGCTCTCCAAAATGTCTAACCCCTTGTTTGTACGTCCCTTGTTCTATTTATAGGCTTGAAACCCTAAAAATTCCGTCCAAAAAGCCCACGAAATAAAAGGCCCAACGTTGCTTTTTTGTCGAGCGCTAAGTTTGATCTTGCCGCCTAAGACTATGTCAGATTATCCTCAAGTTGGGGCTCCAATAGGCATGTTATCCACATTGCCCTTAGAAACTTCCCAACCTCCAATGTCTTCGATCTTACTTCAATATTTTTATATTCCCAACCATCCGCTTACCATTATTTATGTCGATTTTAGCTTGTTGGTTGGATGGATGGTGAATACAACTTTCTCCCGATTTGCCCGCGATGTTAGCTCCCCGTTTTACATCGATCAAAGCCCGTGTTGTAGCTAAAAACGGTCGCCCAAATATGATGGGTACTTTCTTGTCCTCATTCGCGCCCAACACTACAAAATCCATGTGGGCTTAGGGGAAAAACAAATTTATTAATCGTCAATTGAATCAATACGTCTTCAATGATTCCCCATGGATAGGCGATGCATCGATTTTTTTTTTTTCGAACCGCAAAGTGATATTCGACGGCTTCACCTCCCCAAGCCCAAACTTAGTCACATCGAGAAAGAGAGAAATAAGGTTCACACTGGACCCAAGATCACAAAGTGGTTTCTCAAAGAAAACTCCTCCAATAGTACAAGGAATAGTGAAACTCCCTGGATCCTTCATTTTTAAGCACATAGATGGTAGTTTACTCATAGGACTATTGCACTACACTCCTCTAATCAAAAGACAGTCTCAAAATCTTCCAACTTTATTTTCTTGGATTTCACTGGTTTCGCATAAATAGGTGATTCTCCCCAATGGAGAGGTGGGAAAAAGGCTGAATTTTTGCTTCCTTTTTCACGTAAACCGCATTGCAATGTTCTCTCGGATTAACCTCGTGGGTGTTGTATCACTCCAGGGGAACTTCCCTTCTGCGCCGCAATGAATTGTAACTAGCATGGTAAACAAATCGACCCATTTGTGTCTCGATCGACCTAATATGCATCTCCATTGTGCTCATCTTATTATTCAAACCATCAACAATGTGCCTCACTCCTATTCATTCTATTCTGGTCTCTCCGATGAATGACACGAGCATCTCTTCAAGCAATCCACAAACCACAATTCTTTTCACCTCCAGTGCATTGAACCGGATGGGTTTGGATAATCATGGAGGTGGATTCAATACGTTCCTATTGTTCTTGTGTAAGAGAGATTCTTATGGATTGCGAAGTCCAAATAAGAGGGGTGGGGTGGTAGTGAGTTGGTAATGAATTACCTCTATTATGAAAATCCCGATTATTCACATAATTGACTTGCTCGGCCTCGTGAGTGGCGGCCTTGCGTGAACGGCTTACCCATTTTAGCTTGTTGGTTGGATGGTGGGAGCGCGACTTGCCGTGGTGTGCCGCCGGTATTCATGATTGCTAATTGCTTTGTCGGACTCGAGATTTGTAGCGCCAAAGCCGACATTGTATCCAACTCAAGAACATCGGCAACCGGACCCAAGATCACAAAGTGGTTTGTCCTTTCGGAGGGCCATTGATAGTTGTTTGTGGCCATTTCTTCAAGTAAAAGTAAGGCCTCAAAATCTTCCAACTTTATTTTCTTCGGTGTTTTAGCCATCAATGTACCTCCCGATGCCGCTTCTAGTATCGTTCTCGTATGCCCATTCGGCCCATTGTAGAAATATTGAACCTCTCGCCAATGACCCGCATATCCATGTCTCCATTGTGGGCATCTCCGCAAACAGATCTTTAAATCGCTCCCAAGCTTCGTATAATGGCTCAAAATCAACTGGGTTTGAACCGGGCTATCTCGCTCTTTAGTTGGAGTGTCTTGAAGCCGGGAGGGAAAAAGTTTGCTAAGAATTTTTGAGTCGATCATCCATAATTGACTTGCCTTGTAATACTCCTGTGGGACGAACGTCGGTATTCATGATTGTAACCACCGCCTGGCCTTATCCCGGAGTGAAACGGAAAAGCCTCACTTAATCGCCTCATCGTCGGTGACACACCATTCATCTTGATGGTGTCACAAATCTCCAAGAATGTCGCCAAATGTGTATTCGGATCATCCACCGGACTCCCCAAATCGATTCTCAAAATCAATGAACCATGCTTATGAGGCCCGGTTTCAATTCGAAATTATTTGCATTTATAGGTTGGCGCACAATTCCTTGAGTAGTCTCAAGAAGTTCAAGGCCGGTCGGAAATAATCCCGGATTGCCCTTTCTGGTGCCTCAGGTTGTGGACCCTGTGGTGGCATATTCACAACCCGATTTCCGTTATTCTCATTGTCTATGCCGTCTGCCATTGCTCGATTCTGTGCTCGCTTTGCTGCTCTTATTGCTCGAAGTGTCCGTTCAATCTTTGGATCAAAATGAAGCAAATTAGTATTTTCAGAATCTCGCATAAACAAATAAATCAATGAGAAATACAAAATTATGACTCCTAAACTAGTCTAGATTAGTATTAAGACTACTTGGTAATAGTATTAATTTAAAATAGGATAAAACAATCCCGGACAACGGCGCCAAAAACTTGATCGCGATTTTCTTACCGCAAGCGTACGGTGTTAAGTTTTAGTATATGTTTTGAAAGTAGGGTTATCGTCTCCACAGGGATTGTTATCGAATTTTATACTAAGTACTATAATTAAAATAGCTTAATTCTATCTAGAAATCGGAAAGAGATGGAGATTTATTAAACTAAAAATAAACTAAAATTAAACTAAGAATTGGTTCAGACAAATTATCAAACACGTAGAAGATGAATTCTAGAGTGTTGATTTCACCTAGTTATCCCCTATGTTCTCAATCCAGTTTATTAATCACAAATTATCAATCTATAAGCCAATATTCCTACCGTTTATCACTTCCTCTCTCGAGTGCCAAGTGATTCTAGGTTCCAATTTCTGATTTTGATATCTCTATAAAAATCATAAATTAAACCCTAATACGCTCAATGAATATTCTATCACAGGCTTCAAAAGATTCATAAACCTCTCGATTCTATGAAACCCTAGGTTGTGCTATTCTATGGCCAGGCGTTCAATTACCTCTCTCGAGCGTCAAATCAAACACACCAAACAATCTAAATTATTGATCAGATAATCCAGATGCAATCAAATCAAACAGCACAAATAGATTAATAAATATGCGATTTTCATAAACTGGAAATCAAAACATAGATTCAAACGTAAGTTACATCAATCTCCTAGATAAATAGGTTTAGCTCATAATAGATGTACAAAAACTCATGAAGAAATAATTATACATCGATAGGGTTCAACAAAGATGCTAGAATAATAATTTGGAATGATTAAGGAAGGAATCTTCTCTGTTTCCAGAAGGTAGATGCCTTCGAATCTCGTCCCGAACTCTTTCTCCTTGCTCAAAATCGTCCCTTGTGCTCTCCAAAATGTCCAACCCCTTGTTTGTACGTCCCTTGTTCTATTTATAGGCTTGAAACCCTAAAACTTCCATCCAAAAAGCCCACGAAATAAAAGGCCCAACGTTCAATTTTGTCGAAGGCGGCAGCAGCGCCTTTGTGTATTGGCCCCGCTTAGGGCCTTGACGCGCAGCTGCAGCGCTACCAAACTCTCGTCGTCTGCTGCTATATGTGCGTTGCAGCCCTTCCGTTGGGCGCTGCAGCGCACCCTTGGACGTGAACGCTGCTACGAATTGGGCGCTCCAGCCTTTGACTTGGGCGCTGCAGCGCCCCCCTTCCCCTGTGCCACTGTACTAATTTCGATCCCCGCACTGCAGCGCGGGGGTTTTGGCACTGCGGCGCTCGATCTTACTTAATATTTTTCCGTTTTTCCACTTCTAAAATGCGATCTTCACCGTCCAAACACGTTTTTCATCGTTTTTAATCAATTTCGGAATCCAAGACCTGTCCCGACTCTCAAACGACAACTAATGACACAAACTCGACTCAAACAACGCTAAAATACTTGAAAACCCCACAAAATCCTAGTCTAGAATACTCAATACATTGGTATAAAAACCAACTTAACACTTGTCGTAGAAGCGAAAGGGTGAAATCCTCTGATAGGGACAAGGAGAGCCCTGGTTAGTAGGCTGTCGGAGTTCGAAACAGAAAGAATGGAAGTAAAGTCAGAATGAAGGAATTCTGTCTTCCGGGAGACAATAGGTGGAGGGCCCTTCTTGGAAGCGCCTGGAGTACCATTCTACGTGATAAAGGGGGGACCCAGAGGGAGATCCATAGACCTTTCCTCTATGGATCCTGAAAGAGTACCCTTAGTCAGTTCTGGGTCAAAGGTTACTATGACTAGTTTTACTATATAGTTTGAGGGGACTCAAGGACAAGGTCGACTAGTTTCGGAGCTTCACAAAGATAGAGGCGATCATATCAAAAGAAGAAAGAGGAATTAAAATCTATCGGCTTTCTTCCTATCGTAAAACGCTTTGATGGCTAAACCTTTCTTCTTAGGGGGAGACCTTTTCTCTAGGTTTGCTTAGCCAAAGACAAGAAGGTGAATGAATTGTCATCCATAGACAGATCAAGAGTGGATTCGTTTACCTAATTCTTCTGAGAAATTAGGAGACCACCACGAAAAATCCTTCAACTCGGCTTTCTCGAATAGATCGTTTTCTTCAAGCCACATGTAATGTAGGTTCGGAAAATTGTCCAACCTTGGCTCCTTTATCAAAATGGCCGGTTAATATGAGGAGTGCCTTTCTCTTGAGATCCAATCAATGTGTTGATTCTACCAGCTAGACTATCTTCATTGTTCTAATCAGAGCAAAAGCAGCAGTGAAAATGAAAATAAGCTTAATCTATATGCACCCAAGAGTCGTTCTCATTGGTCCGGAAAGAATAGAGGCACCAAAGGTGTCGGCGAATCGTCTACTATTCTATTTTCAAGTCTCTCTTTCTTCCATGCACTAATCTATCCCATATGAGCGAGCTTTCTCCCTATTGATTGACTCCTTTACATACTTCCTTTTTTGACCGCAAAACTCTCACTAAGAATGAGCTGCTTTAGCAGTGAGCACTTCCCTCCAGGTCACTAGGACCCTCCTTATCTTATTCGCGTACTTATCTTGGATTTCATCCAGGATTTCCACCAGTATGGAATCCAGGAAATACCTGGTGCAAAGAGGCATCTTCATGCATACTCACGAGATCCGCCTTACCCGATGGACGATCTGTGGGTCTGGCGGTTTTGATGGTTCGGTTGGTCTATTGCTCCTATCGAAGCAACCCGACTTGAAGGGCCGCGGGGGTTCCATTAGTGTGATGGCATAATTGCAAAGAAGTGTAATAGATGAATCATGCAAATGAGGTTGCATGTATACGATGAAGGTTTCGACTTGGTGTTATGTGAGCCATCAACGATGAGTGGCATGATTGGAGTATGGTTTAAACGTATGGTATCGTGATTGGTGACAGGTTTTGCATGGATGCATGGAGATTGCAACTCGATTTTACGTGCCCCGACCGTAGGTTCCTTTGTGTCGTTGGTTATTGAAATAGGAGGTTTGGAAGGAATCCTGAACTTGTGGTGGGAATATTGTCCTTATGCTAATCGGTCCGGTCTCTGAAAGAAGGTGCAAAAGAGGCAAGAGCGACTCAAGCAGCACCGACTAAGGGAACTTGTCCACGAATGTTGCATTCACCGGGACACTTGAGAGACCTTCTTTTATCAAATTGTTGGAAAGTAGTCGAATCTTTCTCTTTCGAGAGCCTTGCTAGGGATAAGAATGCTGCTAAGTAATTTTCTGGGTGATCATCCCTTTACGAAAGAACATCTTATTACCATACTTAGCGTAAGTGCTGTGAAGAGATAGGTCGAGCGAAGGTCCCTAGGAGCCAAAACTCTTAGCTGCTCTTTTCTCGACTTGGCTTGCTTCATCAGGCTCGTAGAGAAAGCTGAATGAGATGTGCTAGACCGGGGCTTCCCTCGGCCACTAAGCGATAGACTTGAGACAGATAGCTTTAGCCGATCCGATCCGCAACTATCTTTTGACTTTGAAAATGGAGTAACCAACCGCCTTACCCGCCAAGATCCTCTCGCAATAGGGGACTTGGGGTCCCCGGCCGATCAAGAAATTCGACTTTTGGGCACCTTACGACCGGTCTTCCAGGACCGTATAACCTTTTTTTTTATGGACTTAAACTCCTTCCTAAAGGGAATAAGGAATGATGAAAAAGCTACAACCTACTAAGAAAGCAAAGTGGAAATGCTCCTTGGCGACTAGAAGGAATTCGATCACCAACCGGTCATGGCACTTATTGGAATGGTGAAATCAAGGAGGAAGACGGAAGGCCAAAGAAAGAACTTCGAATTTGCTACGACTTCTTCCCTGAAAAGAATTCGATTTAGGAGAGTGAACTTATTCTTCTTCTTTTTCTTTCATCACAGAGAGTTCAAAAAGAGAGGAGCATGAAGATAGTTCGATTCTTGATGCTCTTCGAGAATCGATGCTTCAACCGTGCTTGGCTTCCCAACTTCTACTCCTGGTTAAAAGAAACTCGACTAAGTTGAAGAGGAGAGAATGGCCACTCATTGAAGGCTTTCTCCACGCCGCGGTAAGAGTATCGACAGAAGAAGCGGGTGTAAGGGCGGGTAGGCACAACCTCCTTTCATTCGGCAAGTTTCTAAAGTCAGTTTAAGCTGATAGAGTTGAGTTATCCTTCCCTTAAGGAATCTCGATGGTGAATCGGAGTAGGAATCTTTCTCTTGCTCTCAAGGTGGTTCCAGAGATATAGATCATGTTTCAGTGATAGTAATAAATTGTAGGATTGTTAACTTTATTTGGACAACAATCAACAACAGATAATCTTTCTACTTATTCTATTTTGACTTTGACTATAACTGCTAATAGAATAGATCCATAGAGTTAGGTTTAGAACTAACTTAAAAGTTACCACTAAAGGGTTAAGTCGGTTCGTAAGACAGTCTAGTGGGGCATGGTTTAGAAGGTAGGTTACCCGCTCGTAAGAGGCGGTCTAACTTAGTTATAAGAAATCTTGCTCATCAGAAGGATAAGCAAGGTTTTATGAATTATCCTAGCAGGGTTTATAAGATAGGGCTAAGCGAAAGCAAAGAGGGGAGCCCCTAATGAAGGTTTGGTGTTCATCCGCCATTCCAAGGTAAATGCCTGGCTATTCAAGCTAGTGTGGTAACGAGATGGTGAGTGAAAGTTAAATGATTAACGAGATCGAGGAAGATGCCTAGCTAGTTTTGAACCAGAAGCGGGGAAGTGAAATAGCTAAATCGAAGTGAAACCTCGATTAGCAAAGAGCTCCCCAACGAGCTCTCTCCGTTCTATCCAATAGACAACTATTTATTTGCTAAAGTTCAAAGGCCGGTTTGAAGAAGGTCCAATGTCCGGACATGCGAAGTAAGTGAAACCGTTCCAAAGCTTTCTAGAGGTGCCTATAAGGAAGTGGAAATAAATAGAAACCCCGATTCACCGTAGTTTATTGGTCGTTAGGTCGATGAAACTGTCCTTGTAGCTAAAGTAAAGCCGTGAGTTCGAGTTCGCGTTCTAGTTCAGGCGGGACAAGATGGGACCCGCCGCTTAGGGCTTTGGAAGCGAGCAACCAACCCGGCAGTAAGTAGATCGGAAGTTTCTGTTTGACAAAGAAAGGGGCGCGTTAGCGGCGTAAAGAGTAAGTAAACAGATCAGTGTGTAGCGGGCGGGGTGTAGCGATAGAGCGGTTTCATTTTCGATTCTATTCAAACAGCTATTGTGTCTAAGTCAATCCCTCATATCGGCCGGTTGTCTTATGACGGAGACACAAGAAGAGGCGAAGCTAGTTCGAGTAAGTAGCTAAAGCAAGAGGGCAATCAAGCAAGCGATCGTAGGTACGCTAAGTTTATATATTATCTTATATAAGATAAGCAGATTGGTGTGGAACTAGATCCTCTGCTAAAGTAAGAGTTGTTGTGTAGCCAAGTTCACCCGCCCAATGCCAATGATACGAAGAGCTAGCTTTGCTACCCTGGGGAGGCTCGATCGATTAGAAAGGAAGAATGGGAAGGAAGTGCTAATCATTGTTACCATGCATGCACGAGGAAGAAGCTCTAGTGGCTTTCAAGGTGAAAGTCGGTTCTTTCAAAGCTAGCTATTTGTAGCCACCCCATTTAATAGAAAGTATCCAAGAGAAAAGGAACGAGGAAAAGAATCGACGAAGAAGAGAAGAGAAAGAATGAAAAAATGTGAACAGAGTCCTAAAAAGGAGATGTTAGAAGGGGCTAAATTAATAGGTGCAGTGAGTCTGCTACAATTGCTTTAGCGAGAGCGTTGTCGGTATTGGAAACATCTTGATTCTTTGATCCATTCCGTGGCGCGCAATCCATCATTGGCTAAACAATTATTTGGTTATGCCATTTTGGGCTTTGCTCTTACCGAGGCAATTGCCTTGTTCGCATTAATGATGGCCTTTTTGATCTCATTCGTATTTCGATCGAAGAAAGAAGGTTTCAATTTGACCTGATCTTTACTTTAGATTAGATTGCTTATTTTTTGTTTTTAATTCGCCGGGAAGGGAAAGAATTTCATTGCCTCGGGCTTGGTGCCTTGGTTTTTGCTAGAGAGTGTTCGGAATAGCGCTGTGAAAGAGAGAGTCAATCTTTCGCGCGGGAAGGCCTTTCTCATCGTGAGTTTTCATTTTTTATTGCTTTACGTGAGAAAGGGAATGGGAGTGGTGAGGTGGAACCCTCTCATAATCGTATTAGGCTTTGTCTGAAGCTTAACACTTTTCTTTTCCTTCCGATCTTTTGAATGCCCCATCGGGCCTTTAACATAGAGGGGAAATCGTGTGTGCCTGTTATAAGGACACCTTTTTTCCATGTCTTTCTCCAATCCGGGGGCGCTCGGGAAAACAACCTCAGGACGTGGATTCTCAAAGCGAGTATCCAATCCCTTTTTTCGGGTAAATAAATCCAACTCTAACGGAAAAAAAATGACCAAAGTTCTAAGATTAGAACTTCGATAGAGGCACTCACTCTAAGTCAAAGGGTAAACTCCCCTAATAAAAGGCATGGATTCGGAAGTTAAAGACTCAAGAGGTTGTTTGCCTGTGGATCGGCTTATTGCTCTTATGGTAGGCAAGAGCAAGAAGCCTCCATAGGGGCTTTAATGCGACTCCGATGACTACTCAATCGATTAACATAAACTAAAGGAAGAGGATATGATTTCTCCCAGTAACCTAGATCGCTTCGCCGCATTCGGAAGGAGAAAGGTTCGTTCTCTAATGTGATATATAAGTAAGTTATTCCACCTTGCTTGAAAACTCGTTATTACAGAGCGGTGGCTCGAACATTTTACGAGATAACTGTCTTAGTATCGCTTTAAGTGGCAAGATCTATGCAACTCTCCCTATGCTTAATCTCATCAATAATAGTAGACACCGCACCCGGTTTTGACACCTAGAAATGCGAGGGTTCCAAACCTTTTAAGGAATTCGTCAAGCGCTACTAAGCAAAGCAAGGAATGGGCACCATGACCCATGACCAATATGATATCTAAAACTCGTTTATTCCATTCTCGCCTAGATCTTCCTAACAGCCTCTCCTCTCGCTTTCCGAGCTATACGAAAGAAATCTTTATAGAGTGCCATTTGGGTGAACTATCCTCCGCCATCACTCTCTTTCTTCACCGCCGCCTCGATCCCGACCTACTATAGAAAGTAAAGATTGGAAAAAGTAAAGTGGTTTGGTTGTTCATTTGGGACGAGCTGGTCGAGATGTGGTGTTCGATTACTCACATCGGGAGGTCCGCGCTATGCCACCGCCCTAGCTCGGGAGTCCGTAAGTCTTTAAAAGGCACTCGAGGGAGTAGAACTAACCACCTCATGTTTGGGCTTGGCTAGCAACAACCCCTACTGAAAGGATTTTGTTTGAAAAGCGGGACTTTTGCTTCTCAAAGGTTTTTGACTTGGATATGGCTGAGGTATCATCCAAAGTTGTTGAACCTGACCTCTTTATCTATCTATGGATTCCATCAGTGTTCATTCATTGGGAGAAGCGAGTAAGTACCAATGCTTGATGAAGTGATCTTTCTCGGGTTGGCGAGAACATGCACCTATACTAGCTCAGGGGGCGTGATTGCTTATACTACATATATTTGTAGGTAATGGAACTAGATTGGTAGAATCCAATTGTTCTCTTTGGGAGGCGTGTCCAAGCCCTGTGAACTCGAATTGATTAGGTAGGAATCGTGGAATAAGAAGCTTCAGCTAATCGTTGTGGATAGCCTTTTTTAGCGCTTGTTAGCGCGCTTTCTTCCCTTGCCCCCAGACCTAAAGGTTTTCCAGGGCCTTGAAAAGGAAATGCAGCTATATTTCAGGATATAAGAAGCAACCTTTGTTCACAAGTTGATTCGTGAATTGATTTAAGAGGGCTGAACTGATGTTTTTTTGGTCCTTATGGATGCTACTCAAGGGAGTAATAAATACCTCTCTGTACGTGAAGGAAGGCGGGCTACCTTTCTTTTAGTGAAAAAGGATCTCTTCTACGAATTTCTTTTGTCGACTGATTTATTTTATAGAATCCCTAATGAGGAAGTGGGCTATCCCAGTTAGGCTATAAAGTGTAGATTAGAAAAGCCAGTCAAAGCGAGTACGGTACAGATTAGTTCATAAAACAGGGCTTTAGATAAGGCCAAGGGGCAAGATCTAATTAGGTTCTTCCTTTTCCTTTTCACTGAAGAATAGCGAGATGAAAGAGCAGAATGTTCAGGTCACTGTCAAAGACAACGGTAGGAAGTGTAGGAGAAGAAAGTAGGGGTAAACGTTCGCCAACTACTCTACTATTAGCTCCGGACGAGATCAATGGGCTAGGGTGACTTCTAAAGAGAGTTTCTCCCACTAAATCAACCGGCTCCGCTGGCCACCCCTATGTCTTGGTACTCTACCCTCTCATTCATAAGAGAGTGGTAGTTGTCACTGTAGCAGGTGAAAGCAAATGAGTTGAGTAAGTCTTGTCAACAAGGCTTCGAACAAATAAATACTAACACACTGTTCACTTTCTACTTCTCCACCGTCAAAACACAATGACTTCTCGCAATTCATACATGCATGCATAAAAGATGAGCAAAAACGAGAAATTTGCCTTTAAAAGTCATGGCCCGACCAAGGTCGTTCTAGGCCCAAGATCAACCACTTATGATGACTTCGCCACAGAGCACCTTAACTCCATTGCTCCCCACATGAGTGCGTGAACCGAACAAGTTCGCCCAAGCACCCACTCATAAGCGAAAGAAGTGAAGCAAGATCGCAAGGTCAGCAACCTTCGACTTTGGTTGTTTGACCAGCTTCCGCAACACCTCTCTCGTCAAACGATGCGTAGGGAGAGCCTTCCAAGTCGGATCAATAGACATCCCTTGGTACAAAGAATATCTCGACCGCGGTACATACCGCAACATTAAATCCTACAGACACCCTTTAATGTCCGAGACCACCTCTCACGGCTTCGATATCATCAACAGGATCGATAATGGATGTCAAAGTGGATTTTCGAACTCGCTTGGCTAAGACAATAATCTTAGACAAGGAGAAGAACGACAAATACAATTGCACCAAAATATAAGCTCGTCATCCTTCCGTAATATCAATCTTCTATGGAAAGATGGGATGATACGAGGTAACCGCTCCTAGTGAGAGACAATGGCACGGTAGCAATTCGGGTTTCACCTTATCCCCAAAGATAGGCCTTTCGCAAAGAGGCCGCACTCGCTTTAAATACAAAGCAAGGTGCAACCACCCCGATTTCCGACCTAGCCTCCCGGTCTTGCCAATGAGCATGTCAACCGAGTCTCGGTGCTATCACTTGGATATTGAACGAATCTACTCTCTTTAAAGAGATTCACTACTTGCTTCCAAAGTGAACAAGACCCTACTTTGTCCTAAGGCTCTTCCATCTATCCTAAACTATTACCCCCCGTCCCGTCCTCTCGTAATCGATCGAAGGCATTCATCTAAAGATCTACGTTGGGCCCGGATTCATTCTTATTCTCTCGTTCGATGCATACCACGGTAACAAAGAAAGGTCCCTTCTTGATTTGCAAAGAAAGGTAACCGAAAATCCTTCACCGTATCACCTCTAAAGGCAATACGTGATGGTCGTTTTCCTTGAAATTTGTATTAAAGAGAAGGCCGGTTAGAAAGCCATGATAGCCGTTTAGTTACCTGTCGCCTAAAACTAAAAAAGGTGTGCAAGGGGCTTCGCACTTTCACGCCGCTTTGCAAGCAAGTTGATTAGCTAACAACTTCCGGCCGCCTGTTCCACGCAAAGGATCTCTCTCACGAGAGGTAAGAAGAGCTTCACTATAGCAATGAAGCGATCAAGCGATGAGAGCTCTACACTATACCTTTATTCATGTATTTGGCTCCCCGAGCCACCATTTAGTTCGCCCTTCCCTGTCTCACCGAGCCGCCTAACCCAAGTAGTCAAGCCGGCCGTTCTATCATTCCATGCATGGAATCTTCCTTCCGTCTTGCCGGATCCTCGCACCGCCATCACAGCGTGCTCTTGGTAAGGGGACTTTAGTCTCGAAAGCGCTTGATCGGAAGTTTCCTAACATTGGAGTTTGATCTCTCGTCGTTTATTCTTCAAGGCATAATCTTTCGTGACAAGCGGAAGACGGAGGAGCAGCATAACAAGAGCAAGTAGAGTGAAAGTATCCTCATGGGCCAAAGAAGAAGAGGTTTAGCCCCAACGTCAAATTAATGCATTGAGTCAAGGGTTCCCAGTGAAAGTTCCAACGCTTACTAATAGGTATGAGTCAATAACTCAACGAAAAGGAAGTAGAACGAATTAGTCTTCTCGGAAAGTAGGTTTCTTTGAGCTTGCTTGCCGACAATTTTATCTTCTCTTTCGGACCCTCATGTTTACTTCATGCTTATACTGTTGGCAATGGTACCTCCACCTTCCTTCTTTTTTTAGCTAAGGGTGGTCCGCTTTCCCTATGAGATGCTTGCCCAAGGTATTTTCCTATTGAAATACCAAGGCGAGGATACCCTAGTCCCAACATCCAAATAGCCATAGGAGAAGCTAGGCTAGCTTTGAAACATGGTCTTATGGGTCTAGAAAGAATCAAGATATAGAACAACATCCCCATCCGCAGACACATAAGCGAGATGAAGAAGATGCTCCGGAGAATAAAAGGAAGAATAAGCGAGCTCGTGACTGTCCCCCTTCCTCAAGCAAAGATAAGATTTCATTTTTTAGAAGGATGAGGAATTCTTCGTTGGTGGAAAGTTTGCCATGAATGGAAAATCACTCTAATGACTAAGCCGATATGCTTAGCTTACCAACCTTTTCCCGAGCGCAGAGAGTTCCTCGCCGTGCCCCGCATCGATGTGAATTGAATGAATGGACACCACATCTCCACTAGTTTGTGCTCCGAATCTAGAAACTTCGCTTGTCTTCTTCCTTCTTCGTTGGTACCACTTATGTGGTTCTCTTCTACCCCGGGATTTTTTTCTTTCTTAAAAATGAATTAATTAAGTAAGGGACCCCCTTCCCACTAACAACTATTTTTTAGTAGAGGACTAGAGATGAGAGTTCTCTTGAAGTACTCCCTATAGGGCATGAGCAATAAACCAAGAAGGTTACATAGTTCGTGCGGGAAAGCTTTTTCACCGTCCATTGGGTATTTTTATCGAGATCGCTCCCCAACTCATACTTATGATAGGCGGGCTCAATGCCCTATATTTCCCTCCTCGAGATCCTTCTTTTTGAATTCCAAGTATTCGATTATCTTCCTTAGTTCCACCCTTCAATTCATGAAGCGATCGCGGAAGGCGGTTTCTCAAGCATAAAGCGAGAGTTTTCACATCGATCGACAAACTCCCGATAGAAGCTACGACGGTTTTTAGTAGAAATCAACGCGTTGAAAGATCTTTGATTCTAATGGGAACAAGTCCAACAAAGGACTTTTCCCTACCAAATTCTATCCATCCCCTTCCTTCCTTACTAGTAGAATCTAGACTCGATCGGCTTATTCAGTTTGTTATTCATTTCACCGAGAGTGAGGCTTTCCCACGGTAATGGAAAGGTCAGCGGAATGCGTAAAGGAATTCGCATGACGCTCAACCCCGTTTCATCCGAGGAAAGAAACCGATATAAAGAGCTCCATATTAGCGAATTGCCTCGACTACTCTTTTTATATTATACACCATTCTTCGAATCTCGAAAGAGGCTACGCCCTCATTGCGTAAGAGTTCTTACTTCAAGTTAACTTTCCTTGCTAATGGTTGGAAGTCTTATCACATCTTTTGTCGATTCTAGCTATCTACGCGTAGTTGTAGGCTTACTTTCGCTCCTCTATCCGACAATGAGAATGAAAACTTGGATTCTCATTCTTTAACTTGCTAACTCGCTTCCTCTCCAATGGAAAGTATGTCCGAGGCCCCGAGAACCTCAGGAGTTCGGAGGAGAACCTATAGAAGGGCTTTAGCGTCGAGTTTAGGAAGATCAGAGCAGACACCGATGGGATAACTTTAACATAAAAATATGCCTCACTTTCCTGAAAGCAGGAAGAACCCAATCCAACGCTCTCTCTCTGCTAGGCTAGGCTGACTTTCATGATTACCTTTTCTTTCTTCTCGGAAAAAGATATCAGATTAAGAAAGAGCTTCCAAGAAAGCATTCCTCCTTGCAGCTACAACCGTATCCTATTCGTTAACTGGATCTCCTACCTCCACTTTTAGGGAAGGTTGGTTAGTTCTATCGAACGAGGGTTAGGTTATCAAAGTTTGAACAAACAAAGGGAATTCTCAAAGACTATTCAATTCATAGCGTCAAGCGTCGATACTGACTTCAAGGAGACATCATAGATGGAACGAAAGAAGCGAGGTTTCTATTTAATAAAAGGTAGCGTAGCGGTTCCAATTGTTGATTGGGGGAGAGATCTATAGTATCAAATGGACCAATCCCTATATTCCAATCTCATGAAATGCGGTTGGTGCATCTGCTCATGAATAGGGAACCCCTTCACGTCTTTCAGACCCTCGGGCCCATAGCTTCTGTTTCAATTGAATGAATCAAGGAAGCTACTAAAGGAGCTCATAAAGAAGCATAGGGGATCATCAATGCTTTGACCGCGAGTAAGATGTCATCTCGGTTTTGAGTCGAAGGGGATCGCTCCTCCATTAACATTCAATGAGATGCGATTCATACATGGACATAGATAAAACCACGAGACTTTTAGAAAGAAGCTCGGGGATCACGACTAGAATGTCAGATCTTTCTTCGGTGAGACGAGAGATCATCCAATCTCTTGATTCTTTTCCGTGGAGAGGCTCTTAACGAGTCCGATTCATCTTAGCTTGCTCGGTTGATTGCTTTCGGCTTTGATACGAGAATGATCTGAGCATGTCGTATATAATATAGTGGTTGGTGTCTATCCAACTCCTTCTACTCTCGATCACTTTGTTCCTTCCACTCGTCAACTCGTTCAAACGGTTTGGGGCTCCTCGTAGTATAAGATATGAGTCGAGAAGAAAGTGAGGAAATCTAGATTGAAGCTAATTCAACCACTTCACCCCTATTCTTTCTCTACAAGTAAAGGTATCGGAAAGAAGAGAAAAGAAGTCCCTAGCTTGTAGTGGCGGCAGTGCTATCGTATAGCCGAGAAAGGCCGCTTTTAGGAGTGATCTTTCTAGGTCTTTCCTAAGAGAAAGGGAATAAATAGGTTGCTTGCACAAATAGGTTGAAAGAATGAGGTCCATCTGCCATCAACTTTAAGTAAAGTAATCGAATTGTCGAATTCGAAGTCAAAGCTTTAAAAGAAAACTCTCAACATTTCTTGATGAATTATCGGCTTTAGTCTCTTCCTTCAGTCTAAGGCCGTCAAAGAGTAGAAAAGTGTACAAACGATTCGATCTTATTGTCTTCTTCAAGAAGATAGGATTCTCTCTATCTATCTAATGCAACAAGTCTCCTACTATTATTCAAATCCGTTTTTAGGGTAAATGATCGAGTCTATTCTCATCATTGTTTACATGGGTTCATTCCTATCCGGCAAAGCAGACTAGTCTTTATGGCCGTAAATTGTCCGCAAGGTGAAAAGTATGGAATTGCTCCTAAACCAAATCCCGTGCCAATGTCAGATCTACGAATACCAGGTTGTTGTTTGCAAGAATACGCTATTTGGCTTGGCTCTTTGAAGGACAACTTCCCTTGTTAATGTACGAGCAGGGGAATAAAGTACACCACCCCCTAAAGAAAGGACAGTCCTTTTCATCTCTAACTCGAATGTTCGAGCTAATGTAACGGCTGTTTCCGGTAGTTGGAGTTGCCTTGATGTCATAAAGGTGCCCAGTTCAGAAGGTGCGAAAGAATGGCTATTCTCTTGCACATTAATGAATCGAGGAATTGCGTATGTAAGGTCTATAAAGGAGAATCAAGATGAAACGGGTAGTATATCCCTACTAATAAAGGCGTAATTTGAACTTTCAACAGACTTTACAAAGGTGGAATTATCTTTTGGATTATCCTAGTAAAAGAGCGAAAAGTCATTTAGAAATAAAGGCTTTCAATCCGACTTACTCCCGGGGGAGTAATATCATATATAAAAAAATAGAAAGAAATAAGAGCTGAAACGCTAACGGAGACAGACTGCCGAGTGAAAAGAGGTATTAGGGGGAGTCGTCATGAAAGAGAGTCCTTTGTGGATAAGAAAGTCTTCAATAGGTAATGCTAGTGATCATTCTTAGAGGAAGTAGCTCATATTATCGAGCATTTACATACGCCCAATCAAGGGGCGGTTACGCAAACAAAGATAGAAAGGGGGATGAGACTCTATAGCAAACGATGAAAATGTAGGGGCTAACGACCATAAATATAGATATCATTCACCACTAGAAAATACGAGTGAGAAGAACTCTTCACCCTCGGAACGGTAAGGGTAAAAGATCCTTTTTTCCTTGATCACTTCACTTGAGCAAAGGACTTTCACGACACGGCTAAGAAGGCATAAATGGCAATCAGTCTTACTACTATAATAGTTTAAATGGACTTCGTTTCGATGGACTCGTTGTGAAGCCCTTATCGGGGGTTTCAAGCTCCTGTTGGGTTCACCCCCATTAGTGTTGGTATTTTTCTTTTTTTGTTCTAACCAACCCGTAAAAAATAGAATCCCCACAAGTTTTTTGGGAGAATGCAATAATAGCACATGGAAGCAGATCTTTTAACAATAAACCAATAGATACCCCAGTTCAACAACTATGGCAGCTCAGTCTAGTACAATCTCAGATCCGCAGTCGCCTATCCTTGGTTAGGAAATCAAAACACTCGAGAAACTACTTAGAGTAGCGACAAGGATTTCCTCGAACAACCAGGTATTACCGAGTAAGAAGAGAAGATAGGATCTTTGAAAGAAATAGCATCGACTGTAACAATGCATATAACACCTTAGAACACCTTGAGTCGAAAGGTAGTGATAGGATTCTGCCTAAGTAGACCTAGTCATTTAGGAACTTCGAACATCTCCGCCTAGAGCGGATGTAGTTGAATTTGGACCTTAGCTATTCATCTGCACCTGAGACCAAGATTCTAAACCTTGTCTTTCCCGCTTCCCATTCGCAGGAAATTACTTATAGTTAGTAGCGACACTAATACCTTATAACTACCAATTACCAGGCCTAAATTGGGGAGTCGGAACTAGTAACAACTTTTATAAACATAAATGAAAAATCCTACTCAAAGTCGAATGCAGGAAACTCTACCTGCAGAAGCCTCAATTCAGGAGGTTGGCAGCTTATCAACTACCAGTTCCTTCCATAAAAATGGGATCGAAGGATCGCAACCAAGCACATAACATTGAATCTCGTGAAAGACATTATTTGGCTAAGTCTATCCTTGACTAGCGTTGGAACTTAGCTCAATCGGGCAATCCTTTGCTTAGATTAGACCCTATGGCGCGAACTATTGACTACTTACTTGAATTCCTAAATATCCAAATTTTATCAAGACTTAGTCTAACTCTCAATAATCGTGTAATGAAATCAATGAGTCTAATTACTCCTTTAATAAGAGAAAATTAAATTGGCCTTCTCTCCTCTCTTTTCTCTATTGAACTATGGAAAGCACGTATAGTAGTGACACGAATTCACCACTACTTATGGCTTTGCCAATGGGGCAAACGAAGGCTAACCCGTTCTGGTTGTTATGTGACCGCAAGAATCGGTGAGGTTATTTCGGTCTTGCTTGTGCGCTTTGGTCCTTCTTACGAGACTATCCTTTGCATCAGTTCTGATCTATCCAAGGTTTCTTCAACCAAACCCATGGACTACAAGGAAAAGATAGAACCTTGCCCGGCAACAGCAGCTGATTCAATAGCATATGCTCTTGGAAAGAACCTTTCATTCGATGCTTCTGATTTACTTCCAGACAACCAAGCAAGGGTCCAAAGGAGGCGCATAGGGTTAGCCCCTGCGGCAAGCATTATCCGGGAACGATTATCCAGGAATTGGAAGAAGGTTGGCGTGACACGCCTAAAATCCCCCACAATCAATCCACAACGCTCGTGCAAAGAGATAGTTTCCGCTTTAGCGGCTTGAACCTTCGATCAAGGAATACCAACAATCAACTAAGTAGCTGGCCTCTTACACGTTCGTGGGTATTCCAATTCATACCATACAAAATCTTCTCCGAAATGAGATAGATATAGTGAGAGGGCATATTCTATAGAACAAACTCAGCCAAGAAGGATCCGTATTCCACCTCAGTGGTAGAAGGGGCAACTCAGCCTTGTCTTTCTCTTTGGGCTAGGAACCCGAGAAAGGGCTCAAAACGCAGATCCTCCAACGGAATCAATGGCATTCCTTTCTTACTAGTCCTTACGAATCGTACATTGTTTACACGATTGAATAGCGAAACCTTAGCTACTTCAATCTCTCCTTTCCTTATATTCGAGCAAGGAAAGTCAGACAAAGGAAAAGGTATTCTAAAGACTTGTTTGCAAAAAAATGCCAAATCTCTTACTTAGATAAAGTACTGCAGATTCCGCCCAAAATCAATCGCTATTGAATCTAAGCCAATTGAATTGAATCAAATCATCCGGGATCTTTCGTATGTTGGGTGTCATCCAAGACTAAATGCAGTTAGAAGGTGCTCTCGGCGAATTCCCTTTTTGAAAGGCTCAAAAGTACACCGAGTTAGGCGAGAATTGTCTCAAGATTGACATATTGACTAAGGGGAATTAGGAGTTCTTTGGAGGTGGGTACCATGGAAGAGGTAGGTTATCCCCGAAAGAGTGACCAAAAGGCGGCTTTTCAAGATCACTTCCATCATTTATCGGATCTTTGATTGGCTAAAGGGAGCGAGAAAAGAGATAAATTGGGAGGGCCCATGAACCATCGAGACAAAGAAAAAGGTTGAGATCTGGTCCTGGACTTCGTGCCTAGTGTGTGGATTGGTCAGCATGTCAACTTCCAGCCAAGTCCTTGATGATGCACCGGAAGATTCCTAGGCGGACCTAGCCTTTTTGTCTTTGCGTCTAGTCCTTTCTTTCCTTCTACCCCAATGAGGAATTAGGCAAACTTCTCGAGAGTTTTCTTTAGCTCGACCGAGTTGGAAGGTAGGAGCTCTCTTGTTTAGATTCTTAGGGGCGGAGGGGAAGGGAACTTCTCTATTTCGTAGAGCGAGATGGTGACAGGCGCGTCTTGGTGCATACGAGCTGGCCCCTTCATCGGACTCCATCGGCAGCCTTTACCGGCGGTATAACTACGAGTTTAGCTCTTTAGAGATAGCTTTGAGTCGCGTTCCTCTTCCTTTAGCGCTCGCTCCGCAATCAATCTATCTTTTCTTCCAAAGGTAGCCGATCAATAGCAAGTTCTCGCTCATGTATCGGATTGGTTAGCAAGTGAAGGTGGTATGTGCAAGAACGAAAGCTAAAGAAAGTCAATCCCTGGGCCCGATCAAAAAAGGGAACTAACGTAAGTGAATCTCTCCTTCCTATGAGGTAGTCGCGGTAGACTCTTTTGACTCCACATCATTACTTGGTCCCTTCCACGTATACTAATGTCAGGTATATCCATCCGATTCATTGCTTGCTCTTTTCTTCTCATCAATTCTTCTATGGGGAACCCAACTCATGCCGGTCACTTGATTCTCTTTATTTTGAATTCTCGTTTTGTCCTGGAAACTTGAATATCTTGATTTCGTCTTTTAGGTCAATCAAATACATTCCAGTAGGGGAGAGCCCATGTGAAGTAAGAATGGCATGGTAGTTCGTCGGGAGGTTGAAAAATAGATTTCTTAAGAGTAGAGCTGCGGGATCTGTCATCCATCAGTAGTCAAGAATAAAATAGGGTATCCTAAAACTAGGAATGGAACCCCGTCGGAACAAAATCCCCCATCAAGTAGAGGCTTGTTCACACATCTCTGCCAGACTCCTCATTCGAGAGGTAAGCGAGGGGCACGACTCGATTCATTGTGGAAAAGTCCTGCTATTGAACGGAGATCTAAAAGGAACTACTTTCCGCCCTTCTTCTGTTATGTAAAAAGTATTCTCTATTTTGCTTTTTTGGGTCCCTAAGCAACTAGTGACATTCCTCTTCTTTCTCAACAGGAAAGCATCAAAAAACCTTCCTTCCATATGGAAAAACCAACTTTCTTGAATGAGGATGAAGTTCATCCCACACATACGCATCATGTACATCCCGCCTTTCTATTTCTATGTGTTATATACTTGTATGTAACTATGGTATGGATAGTGACGATATTCAACTGGTCTTACCTTTCGATTGCTTCCTTGGTTGGAGCATTCCATCCAAGTGTCCTTTCTTCCTATAAGCATTCCCCTATCTCTATATCCATTTATCTTTGCTACCTTTCTAGGCAGTCTCTCTTTAGGCGTGGTGGTCACGCTAGTCTCGCTACTCGTTGGTCTCTTCAGTCAATGGGAGGAATAGAATCCACGGATCTTTGCCTTATGCCTTTAGTTCCAAACCTTTCAGTCAAGCTGGTAACAGAACTGACTTTCATCTAAAGAAAGGGGTGGGATCAAATCCTCAACTCCAAATCCCAAACACTTATCCCATCGATCGAATCGGCATCCGATCTAGCGATTTGTTCTCCTCTCTTTCTCCGGATTCCATTTCGGTGAAATCTCTCTCCGTTGAAAGGGAATTTCTTTCTCTTTACTTTAGGATTTAGGAGATCGGGTCATAACGCACTCTTTGCTATTTCTTACTTAGCTTTTTTCCGCGGTCTCAGAGCCAATGAGCCGAGTGGATCTCATGGCGGTTGTACTTGTACATCAAGTGAATCGGGTTAACGATGTTATGGGACTCCGACTCCAATACCACTTATTTCGCACCCGGTCTTTCTCATATCTAAGCCAGGAGAGGGGGGAATCAATAATCCGACTCCAATACCACTTATTTCGCACCCGATCTTTCTCATATCTAAGCCAGGAGATGAGGGAATCAATAATATGAATTGGAGTCTCAAGTAGGGGGGCTGCTAAGCACCAGTAATGAAGTGAAAATCCAGTGATCGGGACTAGCAGGAAGAACATTCAGTACAATTTAATCGTTTCGTCAAAAGCGAATATTCCCATCAACACCTTTTCTTTTATTGCCGATACGAAAGTTTGAGTGCCAATAAGCATTCCTTATAACTGAGAAAGGTCTCGGGATCCTCAAAGTGTATTTAAATGAATGGGTTTTCTCAGTTGGGACAACATTCTTTTTTCTGCTCGTTCTGTTATCGATTTCCTAGGAATGAAATTTTTGTCTTGATTAGCCTTCAATTCCATCTTAACGAATTTTTTTTTATCTTCACAAGGATGAATGAAGTTCAGATCATCTTTGGTCATTCAAATGATGAAAAAAGTTTACATATCCGCTAAGAAAGAGTTCTATGAAGTTTACCCTCTCCGCGAGCTACTTCGTTAGCCTGATGCTACCCAGAAGCTCTTAACTCCCTCCCGATTCTCGTTGTTTGGTATTTTCCTATGATTCACTAATGGGATATTCATCTTAATGGTATTCTGGTACCCTCTCCTCAACTCAAAGAGTAGAGCTACTTATATTATATTACCAGGGAATAAAAACTTTTTCTTTGGTCCGTGGCGTGCTTTCCATCTGCGTTCTATCCTTATAGAAGTATCGATGGGTTCTACCCTTATCCTCGTGTCTTAGATCTATGTGGTCCTTCGCCGTTTGATAAGACATCATCCCTAGTGTTTTATGAAGCGACTTGCCGTTATTGAGTGAGATGCCCCTACCGTCGTAGCTTCAGATTGCCAACCTAACTTGAGCACTTAGACACTAAAATGCGCCGCCCCACCGAGGCTTCTTGAGTGGATTCGACAAATTCAGATTGAGATTGCACTTCCACCGTCCCAACCATCGGTGTCAATTGTCCAACCACCGATACATGCTCATTAGAAGTGGATCTTTCTCATCGATCCCCTCTTCTCGCCCTTACCCGATAAGTGAGGCCTTGTCGCAGTGGGACTATTCACCCGCAGGTTCCACCACTCACTCAAGCAACCATCGTGAGTGGCACCACTTGCTACTCTCCACCACCGAGTGCTTCGCGGGAATCGGTGCATGAAGGGACGCATCGGAGCGAGGCGTGATGGGCATTTTATCGAAAGGAATGAAACTATTCTCGAGTATCACTTTCTATTACGAAATACATTTTGGCCTACTTTTTGTTTATCGAAAAGGAATGACTCTTGCTTGAAAATCAATCTCATCATTGTGACGAGACCCCTTAGGTATATCAAGCTCTCATATCTTTGTTGATTATTTGTTTTTCTCTCATTGTTCGGAGGAAGCTCGAGACAGTGGTTTTCTCGGCTAGGCAAGTGGAAGTGACCGTGGTTTTCAATTATATAAGATAGTGGAAGACACATTTGTTGGGCTACCAGGGCCCTATCTTTTGATGGAATTTCATCCACCGAGAACAGATGAAATTGCCACTTCACCATGGGCGAATGTTGCTCAGGTTGTTAAGGAGCCCCTTTGCTCTGTTTTTGTGAAGAGCCCGGTGTCTTCAAATAGTGAGGTTGGTACGAGCCCTTGATCCTATGGGTATGGAAGGAAAGTAGTCCTAGGGGTGGAGTTCAAAATAGGTAGGCTCTTCTTTACCCCGGTCAGGCGAGAGCTTTTACCCATTCATTTGTTTGTTCCACTTGGCAAGTTACCTATTCTTGTTGGCATTGACAAACTGGGGACAAAGTAGTTCTATTGCCTGCACGGGAAAGAGCTTCATTCATAACTCCATGGTGGGCGAGCAGAGTGAGGTGAACCAGTTTCCGTAGTTGGGCACGTCACTTTGGCAGGAGAAGGGGTGTTTGATCCGAAGAATGGCCAAGTCAAGTAGTTGGCCTACTTGTTTCATATAGTATAAAAGGAATTTCACTGCCTTTTCCGAGTCAAAAGACAAGTAGGGCTAGCTAACGAACGATGAGGATGAAGTGAAGGTTTATGAGGGAAAGTCATTTTGAGCTCGACGATAGTTCCATATAGGATATCGAAACCAATAAGGTAGGGATCAGAAAAAAGTAGCGTAGGTGATAGCGATAGGGTGGTTGGATACGCGACAGCAATGGCAAGGCACTCTTGACCCCGTCCGTAGAGGGTCGGTACGTATGTATGCTAGAGATCGCAGTGAGCAAGTATGCTTTGTTGACTGGGTGGTGGTTTTGAAACAAGGATGAGTTACTCAGGGAGTCCGTCCAAGCTTCAGCAACTAATGCCTGGGCTAACTTCTTGGGGGTGAACAAAGTGTTCTCGAGTCCGAGATCGATCATGGTTAACGCCATAAGTGCTCGCCATTGGTCCACACACGAGTTCTCGGGTAAAGTCGAGCTTGGATCGGGAATGAGATCGAAGAGGCTACCAGGGAAGATAGAAGTGATCCACAAATCAAACTACTATCCCATTGGCCACTTCATGCACCGAACACTCTTAATAAGAAGCACGTAAGTAGGAAAGCTAGCCACCCCGATTCCTTCTTACTTAACTTTAGGCGGTGTCTATACGTTACGGCGTGGTGCAAGAGAAAGAAAGTTCTTGTTTTACTATATTCCCTTTCATGAGATCAGTAGTTGGTGGACTTCTTAAAAGTCTTTCCGCGGAGAGCACAAAACCGATTAATTAGGAAAGAGCAACTAAGAGGATGACTCGCCCTTAGCCTCGTCTAAAACCTAGAAAAGAGACCGTTGTAAACCAAAACCAGGTGAACTAGAGCGAACAGGAGAAGCAAGCAAATAGCTGCCTCTCATCCAATCCACCTCTAGTAGGAAGGTATTCCGATCTTTGATCCGCCGATTCAGGAGCGATTGAAGCGAATACAAGAAGAGAATGCAAGGAAGCGACCAAGCAACTCCGAGTTTGAATTGGGGCACTTGCGATATAAGAATCAGTAGGGATTCCACTAGCTCGAACGTGGGGAACAAATGCTTGAATGTGAACAAGCGATAGTACGGAAAGTAGCAGTCTACTGATTATCATCTTTCCTTCCAACTATTATAGTCAAAGACTCAAAATTCTCTCTCAAACCCTAAAACCGGAACTCGAGAACCGACTATCCAACGACATGGAACACTTAGCATTGCCTATAACTAAAATTCCATTTTATAGCACGCTAACAGGAGGGGATTCTTACGAAAGCACTCCAACAACTCGCTTGAACTTGAAGAGAGAAGCAACTACTACTTCTCCATCAAAGGAAAAACAAGCATCGACTAAATAGAAGGCCCTTGAATCTTATCATTAGACTATAGCGCTATCTACCCTTAAGACTGACTTAAGGGATGTAATAGAAGTCTCAAGATAACTAACAATCGATGGACTGGAAGGGCGAGAGACATAAAAGACTACTACTAAAAAGATTTCCTACTCTTGTGGTGGGGGCGGGATCGACAGAATAGCAAAGAGAACTCAATCTATAATTTCAACTTCTCCTTCCAAAACCCAAGTACGACATTAGCAATGGAAGAGCTTTTGAGTTGGCTTGAAATGTACACATACGAGTATTAATTAGTCAGTGTCTTAGGTCCAAGGAGTAGTCACCCTTAGTCCAGGATCTAAATAGTATCCTTAGGGGGATATGACTATCCATTTCTCTTTATTGAGCCAATCGACCAAACCCTTTATTTTATTCCCGATTGTACTTTTTGATCTCGCTTCGGGGTTATTGACCGGTGCACAAGTTAGTATTTTTTAAAATAAAGATAAAGAACACCGTCGTTCCCTATCAAAAGTCCATCTACCCACCTTGACGCTGCACCCCATCTTTCAATCTCCACCATCATAATATCCGGACAGCGATCCTCCATTCTACCAAAAAGAGGATCTCGCTTTCTTGTCATTGGTAATACAATCTCATCTATGTTAGAGTCTTGGTCGCTTGCCAGAAACTACCTTGAGTGGACCCCTTTACTCGGGCAATTTGTTTAAACTCTATCGGGATCCGCCTTCACATGGTACAACAAGTTAGTTCCGGCCTCTATGGAGCAAATGAGGGATGCATTTTTCACACGGTTCTCAAAGACCAAAAGAAAAAAAGTTTGGGAATCCGGAGTTGACTCAAATCAAGAGCGAAGCATGAAAAAGCGGCCGATTTCATCAACCTGGAGGAATCTAAGTTTACATCGTCATCGAGTGATGTGAAATTGAATGCGGATAATGTACATATCTCTTTCGGCTTAGTTGGTTCGAAGATGTTCGAAGCTAAGCGAGAACCATTCCCTTTCTCTGCTGTTGTTCTGTGATGGTTTGATCTACATCGACTAAAGGGGGTAGGTCCTACTATAATATAAGAAGGCGTCGTAAATAAATCGTAAGGAAATAGTTCATTTCAAATATTACTAAAAGGTAGGATCTCGTTCGTTTTGCGGCAAAAGGAACTATATCGGTAAAAAGGCGGTGGATGAAATGATGCTTCTCTTTCTTACAATTCCAAGTCGAAGCAAAGTGGCAAATAAGGAACCTAGTGTCAACCCGTCACCGAGAATGGCCTATGTCCCAAAAACCAATGCTACCAATACGGTCGAACCTACCATTGAAAAGAAGCATCTCTTTGAGAATGCGGCTATTGTGCAAAATGCACTGCCGAGGTGGTGTGGCTATTTGGCTTGAGCGGTACTCATGAGGCTACCTTTGGACATTACGGCCGGTGGATCGATTGGCGGGTTAAAAGGTCATCCTATTAAAATAAATAAAAGGGGCCACATCAAGGAAACAAAGACTACGCTATCGAAGGGCTTGCTATTTAAGAAGGGCTGCTACATCACTGAAACTCTTTCTTTCATGACTTATTGTTGTCTTTCTTTCTTCTTTGTGGACCTTCGGTCGATTCATCTGTTTCATTCCAGGATTAGGTCATTGATCGTAGTTTAAAGTGTTAGATAAATGTTTTTATCATGATTTTGATGATTTTGTTCGATTTTGTTCAAATAAGTTTTTAAACCAAAACAATGTCCCTAAATGTTGTCTAAATACTTCCGATTGTCTTAAAATGTTTTTACTATTTTTCGGAGTATTTTTTGGAGTTTATTTTCGATAAAAAATTGGACAACACATTTGTTTCGATCTCGACGGTCACCCTATAGGGCAACCGTGCACTGAGTTGAGTTTTGAAACAGAAAATGGGACGTAAGAAAAAAGAGGAGGCGATCGGTCGACCGGTGTGGGCGACCGGTCGACCCAGGCGACCGTGCACTGGGAGCAAACCTCTTGGTTCAGACTTCTCTGTTTCGTAATTTCTTCAACTCCAACCGGTCACAGCTAAGGGCGACCGGTATCTGGGAGCAGCCCTCTTGGTCCAGACTTCTCTGTTTCGTAATTTCTTCAACTCCAACCGATCACAGCTAAGGGCGACCGGTCGCACCCCCCTCTCACCGGTCCCCCTGTGTAAAAATTCGCAGAATTCAATTTCAATCTTATCTCTGCGCGATCGGTCGAACCCCCTGTTTATCAGCAAACTATCCGTTGTGTTTTCAGTCAGCTTTTCCCTATTTTGTGGGATTGATTTCTAACAGCTATATTGATCATTTTAAATGGTTTCTTTTGCAGCAAATCACTCCCAAGGAGGAGCCGATATCTGGAAATGAAAGCCAAGTCCTCTCCTATAAATAGAGGCTTCATTCAAGCAACAAGATACAACACTCTATACAAGCAAAGAGAAATTTCATATATCTTGTTGTATTAGCCTAAGCACTTTCACTTGCACAAATTTGAGGTCTAGGCTTTCAATTCTTGATTACACTTGTACTCATATTGTTTCAATCATTATTGAGTTGTAATCTTGATTTTGATCATCATTCAACACAAGACATCCTTGTGAGTATTCTTGTGGTAAGAATACACTTGGGTGATCTAGGTGATAGGTGTTTGAGGGTTGTGGTAATCCTCAAGGTGTTGTAAGAGGTTTGTGGTAATCCTCAAGGTGGTGAAAGAGGGTTGTGGTAATCCTCAAGGTGTTGTATTAATTTTTGGTAAATTAATAAAATCCTTTTTTTTCTTTTTGAAATCCATCCCGGATATACTGGGGTGGTAGTAGATTAGGCCCTAGGTGGGTTGAACTACTATAAATCGACATGTGCTATTTACTTTCCGCACTTTGCATTTCATCTTTGCTTGAGTCTTTAGAAAAAGAGGGCAAAATCTGAAAAACCGGGATAATCTATTCACCCCCCCTCTAGATTATTGTAGCCACTTGGACTTACATAAATGTGAATAGCCCCATTCATACATCGGGGAACTGGCCTTGATATAAAGAGCCGGGTTAGACTGGTTGGGAGACCTATGAAATGAAGAAATAGTTGGACGGAGAGAAAGAAGGGCTGACATCGAATTCTTCCCCTGATCTTCAACTTGGGGAGCCCGAAGCGAAGAGATTTCAATCTCTTTCTTTTCATTTGTCATTTGAAAGAAGAAAACTTATCATAGTCCTACTTGCACGCACTTTCACGAATCAATAAATAATACCTTTTTAATCTCATTCGACTAGCAGCTAAGGCTGGTGTTCTCTTATTTGAATTTAAGCTATTTCTTCTTTGATTGATGGAGCAGCTTTCCCGGACATTCAAACAGAGGAGATCAACTGGGCTTTCGTTACCTCTTTTATTTCCTTTCTCTATAGCATAAGGCAAAGCCTTTGACATTCCTTTTCATGTGCCTTGAAGTAAGGTAGGAGAGGGGAAGCTTGATTAAAGTTAGTTGGAGCTACCGTCCGTCTTCACTTTTATCCAGCCCGGAGGTGGAGCTATGGGGGAGCTACCGTGGATCGTAAAACCAGTTCGGAAGCGCTGTCCCTTCGTCCATGGGACCGTGTTCCTTTTTCAAGCCCCTGGGGATAGATTCCCCCTTGAATGCGACGATGGTGTAGCCTGTGCTTTCTTTCCTTTAGTCGAGTTCAACTGCCACCCTTCTTCAAGGGTTCGGACATCGATCAAAGGTCGGTAAAGATTTGTATTTAGCACAAGAATCAAGTCCTTTCTACGAGGTTTCTATCTCGAACACATGCTCTCACCGAATTAATGGCTATCATTGAACTCAAAGTCCAACCTTCTCGGCACTCATGCTAGATATTCGGGACATGTCCGAAAGCACTGGAGCGATTGTTCACTGGAAGGTCAAGCCCCGGGCGCGAACAGAGCTACAAGGACAAAAGGTGGAAGACCTCAATGCCGCGATGGGAGCGGCCGAGCGCTTGATGGACTATCACTCGAGCCCCGCAACAATAAGCGGCGACAACGAGCAATGCTCGGACAAAAAGGGGCGGGGCCAAGTCCTTCAAGTCTAGATCGAAATGGTGGGGAGACATCCCACTCACAGGGAGCTCGCAAGGGAGTTCCAACAAAGGAAGCCCCATCGGAGAACAAGTAGGGCACGTTCTTAACCGGGCTTGCTTTGCGTGCGACGGGCCACATTGAATTAAAGATTTTCCAAATATGCTAAATGCTTTGATGAGCAACTAGAACTCGACTTAATAGCTGGTTCCCTTTGATCTAATAAGGGGATTAGATCGAAGAATGAATTCCATGTCGCTAAATCCATCATTGGCATCACTTATTTGATGGGGCGATGACCGAGCTGACTTATTCTTTCTCGATGGTCTAAGTTGGTGTGCCAACCTCTTCCTTTCCTTGTTCCCAACCCTCACACTATGGTTCGACCCCTTCATAAGTAATAGAATATGGCGCCAGCGAAAGATGAACCATTACGGAGATTAGGAGAGACTAAGACTTTGATCTATCGGGAAAAGGCCTATCCGTGCTATCCCAAGATGCAGGAAAAATGAGATCGAGAACTTCACCTAGCCTATGAAAGGGGCTCCAGAAAAGGAGTCACAAAGCTAAAACTTCCATGGGTTCCACTCCCAAGCGAGACCCTGAACAAGGAAAAGGGAAAAGATGAATTCAACCTAAAATACGGGGTAGAAGCAACTTGATCGATTTGAATCTCTCTTTTAGGAATGGAAATCAACAAACAACCAAAAAAGACGGGAAAACGGAAACTTAGCTGAGATGATGGATAATGATGAAATATCGTAAGAGAAGAAATAGAGTCATCAAGAAGGAGAAATCCAGCTTTCTTCACTTTGGGTAGCTAAAGGGGTTCACCGCAAAAGCGATTTCACCTCACACCACAACCGGGCGGGAGGTCAACAAAGAGACATAGGGTCCCGCCTCCAGGGCCTATTTTATATAATATAAAAAAAATCGTGCGAAAAACTAGCCCCACAGGTAAAGCTATGGAATCAACAATTAACCATGGTTACAACTCCTTCAATGACCCTTCTCGGACTTAATTGCTTTGCTTTGGAGTCTCTAATCATAGACATAAAAAGTACTCAATAGCTTGGTGCAAATGTAATGGAGCTCCGACATCGACGGTTGAGGCTTGGGTGGGGTCGGGCACGACTTCTCAATACTTATTCAAACATCAAAGCGCCCTTACCATCCGGTGTAGAGTACTTGAGATTAGTTAGGAAGCTCAAAAATATTTCCACAATAATGTTATGATCCACGTAGATAATATTAACAATGATTTTAATGCATTCAAGAATGCGCAGAGTCAAATGGTGACTCATCGTTCATTAGCAATGATGAACCTTTTTCGATTTAATAGCTTTTTAGTCAATAAGGTCAACATGATATGGAATTTCACTATGCCGGCCCAGGTTTGGACCTTCTATCACTTTCTATCGAGGTAGCTATCCATTCTTGTCAAGCAATTCATAGTATCACAAAGACGATTTGGATCTGAATCAATCTTCTTGCTATTATTCTTCTCCCGATGGTGATAATCAAAAGAAAGACAAGAGACCAAAGATAAATAAATTAATACTGACACAAAGGTCTTCGACAGAAAGTCGTTTCGATCCAATCCATTCTTGGGGTCAAATAAAGACAAAAAGGATATGTCGGTGACCAAAGACGACAAAGCACTCTCCGAGGGCATGGAATGTCTAATTTTTGGTCCAATTTTCTATAATATTGTTCTTGGTCGCTCTGTCATTTTGGTTTTTGCCGCAAAGCGGCCTAAATTTTGATATGCTCGTACGAAACCTTTTCCATAAGGGCCTCTGCTTCCTCATTAGTCGGCTCAGTTGGGGATGGAAGGGACCTCTTTCATTTTTTTTTCTAACTCATTGTGTCGAATGGGTTTTCTCTTTCATGGAGGAGAACCTTAGGCTATACGTCAGAGACGATCGAAGTGGTGCTAGTTCTTCGAAGCAACCTTCTTTTGATCTCAATGTCTCCGCATGATCGAACAAGCAGTGTATGAGCAAACGCTGGAGGAAATAAAAAGCCAAAAGCAAACTTTAGCCGACCTGATAGACCCTCTGATTAAGAAGAAAGCATGGAAATATCCTGACATCCAAAACCTACCTTCGCCAACAAACGTGGTCGAAAAGCTAATCAGGCGAATTGGTAGCAATAAGGCACGGGCGGAAAACGACCACAATACGCCGCTGAACAATTTTAGAAATTTCAAAACATGGTTAACCAGAGCATGTCAAAACGCGGAGGATGAGACCAAGGGCCGTATGGCCATCCGAAGTGAAATTAGAGCTATCATTCAAGAGTATAGGCAGAATGATAGCGAAAACTAACTTTCATTCCCAGTCCGCCGACGAATAATAGGTACCCCCACCCCAGGCAGAGTTAGTGAGCCGTGTAATAGGCGACCATTTCACGTAGTTCAGGGGGCACTTGAGTCAGCCGTCGGCGGCCCGATAGCGTCTTGACCCCCATCCAATTTTTGGGCCAATTCCCCCTTCGTACTACCAAAAAATGAGATTCGGAGTTTGCTGCTCCAACCATTACCAAACTTATACCTATTCCGTTTAGTACTTAGGTGCTTCTGTTGCGTAAAATGTAAATTCCGTAGCGGATCAATTCCAACGAGCCTTTCAGACTAGTACTTTTTGTAATCGACTCTATAGCTTCTTCAATAAACGCTGATTTTTCGATCAAGTTTTGAATGACTTTCTAGTTAGATCGTTCCTGCCTTTCGGATATGAAGTCTCATTCAAAGCTTTATACAAAGGTGCTATTGAGATATTGGGCCCTTATGGTATCTCGTACACATTCCGATGATTGGCCAAGCGAATAAGTCAACTTCAAAGTGGATTTGTTGTGCGAAGAGTGCATTATGACCCGTGGCCGCCTGCCTGGTGGGGGCGGCTCCTCCGTTGTGGGTAAACGGGAAACCCGAATCTATGAACCCGAGGAAAGGCTACACAGCAGTCGTAGGGGCATTAAGACCGGAGCTTTTTGTAGTGCTAGCAAGAATGCAAGTGAATGAATCCCATCCCCTAGCGAGTGAAGTGCTTACGCCCCTTTAGAGATAGGGGCGAGCAAAAGAGCTCCTTCTTCCATTTTTATATCTTTAGATTCGATAATAGAGTCCCTTTACTTTCTATTAGTTATATTCTATTAGTCAAGTGCTAGCGCTTTTATAAGGTTAGGGGGCTGAGAAGCTCTTGCTTGCTGCTTGTTGTCTACTTCGCGAGCCTTCACTGCCCCGTTCTGTAACTTCCCTTCTTTCGTCCGTCCACGAGGCTGTAAAAAGAGAGAAAAGGGCGGCTATCTAGCGGTAGTCATTTCGGTTGTATGCCACGAGGTCCCTATGGACAAGGGGATAAGTGAATCATCGCCTTTGGGCGTAGGCAGCCCTCTACCATCTATCCCATGGCATTCCATTGTCTCGTATTGTACTGTATCGTATTAGACCAGATAGATCTATTGAGTGAGAGAAAAGGAGAAAACTCTAAAAACTATATTCTTAACTATTGATTGGGATCCCTATTCATTCCTAGATTCCCATCACTACGGATTTATTGTCCCTACCTAACTACATGGTAGTGGTCTAGGGAGCGCAATTGCTAGAGCATGGGAGAATAAAGAGTAATGATTTCAAAGAATAAAGAAATGGACGGACTACTATAGTGAGTCTAGTGACTACTAGAGTAGAGTTAAGTCAAAAGGTATGGTATAGCGGCCTTTCCGAGCGAGCCTGCGGGATCTCCTGTAAACCCCATGATGTGGTAAAGGGAGGATATTAGGGGAAGCAGTGAGTGGAGATTCCCCTGCAGAGAGCCGGGTGAGGGGAGACCTTCGCGTCCGGTTCGAATGGCGGGGATATCCCGACCCTACTATCATTATGCCTTTGCAATGTTACTTGGTTCAACTCTATTTGTGACCTTTTCTCGTATGTGGGACTCTCTATCTTCTTGGGTAGATAATCGATCGTCTTTCATTTGGATAGTGAGAAGTTTTTATAATAATAAGTCAAGTCAAGAATAATAATCGAACAGGAGGAGCTTGCCAGGATGGCTTGGCAAGCAAGCAATCCGTTATGTAGGCGCAAACTCCCATTTCTTTCTCTTCTTTCTTTTTTAGTTTAGTGACAGTTCATCAAAAGAATTGTCCAATATTTCTAGATCGAGCACGTGACGCGCATAGTATTAAGTCCAAGAGTGGGTTGTATCATATTCAACATTTCTACTACTTCTTTGCCTCCCTCTTCTCTTTTCAGAGATCTCCTTGTTCTCTTCCCAGATTTTCCTCCATACCTTCGCCGCCTTCTTCATCATCTTGTTCCAACCTTCAGTGATAGACACAATTAGACTACTCCAGTCCTACGAAACGAGCCAATAGAGAGTGGGGGAAGGGACGTATTTGAAACTACCGACGTCTCTATCGCTGTTGAGCTAGGGTTTGTTCTTATTCTTTTGTGAACATTAATTGAACTATTACCTAATTCGACTAGAGAAGGAATTCCATGTGTTAGGGGAATCAGAATCGGGGTAGCCTTTCCTATTGATGAGATCAAGCCAAAAACAAGCAACCCAAAGGACAAGAGTCACCCGGTATATAGCACGACCGTTAGAGCTTTGGCTGCCTTTCCTGAGTGTAGTTCTGTATGGGATAAATCTTCCCACAGGGGATAAACAATCAACATCTTGCTAGCAATTCCGTTGTTTCCAGCCTAAGGTCTATAATAGCCTATAGTAGTTGTGGTTGTAGCTCAATCAATTAATCTTCGTTCATCCCTTTTTCACTCGGCAGTCTGTCTCCGTTAGCGCTGTGGCAATCGGTGTCGTGTCAAGCACCTTCCTTCTTTAAGAAAGCCGCTGATATAGAATAAGTGATGGGCATATATAATATAACCAAAGATTGGAGTAACCGCCTCCCGCTAAAGTAATTGTAGAAGCTCCATCTCCAATTAATGTAGCAGCTTATAACATCCCCCTTAGGTGACTGAACTACCAGAATTCCTTACAACTCATGCCCCATAGCCTTTCTCTTTGGCTAGAATAGCTCTCAACATCTTTCCCATCTCTCATTCGCTCTTTATGGCAACTAGTGAAATGTAAGCTAGATTGCCCCTTGGCTTTGGGCTGGGATACGTTGAATCCGTTCTGCTGAGTTCTATTTTCACTTCTCCTTGCCCATGCCCTTTCATCTTTCTATCCGGCTAGAGAGTTGGATAGATGTTTTGGCTTTATCCTTTCTGGGTTTCATAGCCCAAAGGTTCTAGGGTTCGAGAGAGAATTCTTACTATAATAGTTGGAAGGTAATCAAATCAATAGAATAGAATGCTGCTTTCCGTACTATCGGTTGTTCACATTCAAGCATGAGTTCGTTCGTAGAGTCGGTAAGGGGAATCGGAGAAAGGGCGGTTTAGTCAACAATCATGACCATGGGAACATTTGTTCGCTTTCTAGGTACCCCGAATCTACTAGTCATCGCCTTTGAGCCGGGAAATTACTTGGAGTCGGCTATTCGATTCAAAAAGGAAAGAAGCCTTGATCCCAAGACTAGCTGCGGATTGGATTCTTCCTTTTATCCGGACTGACTATAATCGTGATTTTTACTCTATTACTAGCGCCTTCCTCTGTCGCAATAGAAATCGAGAATAGAGGTGACTTTGCTACCTTTCTCGGTGAAGAATATTCATTTCTTTCCAGCTTTGGTCACATAGGCTTGAACCACTCCGTTATCAATGTTCCGGATCATTCGTATCCTTATCCTATTCATCTCACCAAAACTCGTAATAAATCATCATTTCCAACCATCCTGTTACAGGGAATCTTTGGATATTAGATCGAAGGGAGTGCCGAAAACAAAAAGTAAAGTAGCTCCTACCTAAAGGAGCATTCGCCTTTTTCCAAAAATAAGGAAGAGGAAAGAAGATGCTCGACCGATAGGGAGAGGAATAGAGTTGTGAGGTCTGAGGTCAACGGTAATATGTCACCCTGCTTTAATGAGGGTACTCTTTCCATTAGGAGCTTCCCCCAGCTAAACAAATATGCCTTCATCCGTTTTGACCATCTTCCGTTCTTTCGTTTTAGAATGAAATTACTTTTGCAAAATTGCCCGCTTTTTGCGAAAAGCAGATTTCTTGAGTGCTAGATCGAGAACTATAGAAGCGAAATAGACCGAAAGCGTATTTACCTACCTACCCTACCCGTATTTCTTTTTTATACCTAACAAGAAAGTAAAAAGGAGGTTCCTAAATATAGATCTTTAGCCACGCCATTGAGTAGCTCTCCGCATTCGCATGGGCTAGTGACATGATGAGAGCTACAAACGCGGTTTATAAAAGTTTTTTCTTGAATGAATCTCGTAAGATACCCATTTGAGATCGGTGCACTGAGATAGGTGACCAGGGAGGTTTCCAAGCAAGGATGCCGGAACTAACCCCGCTGAGAGAAAATTAAAGAATCAAACAAACCTCTAAAACAAACCGGATATCCCTCCAAAGTGAATATACGATTCCATCTATAAAGCGAAAAGATTTTATCTGGAAAGTTTCTTGGTTAATTTTCGGGAAGCCAGACCTTCTATAGGGCGAGCGCTATAAAGCAGTTCTTCTTACTCTTCCTTTAGCTATCTTGAAAGGGAGCTCTTGAAGTCAATTTGGTAAAAAGATAAAACATTGTGATAAGAAATATGAAAATATTTGGAGTAATTAAAAAAAAGGTTATTAAAATTAATAAATGAAAGACTGAAACATAAGGACAAAGCCCGATCCTTTCATCGGCACGTCGCATAATGGGGCAACGCGGACATAAGAGTGAATGCAGTGAGGGTCCATTCTTTTACTTACAATATCTGATCAGTTCCTTGTTCCATTTCTTTGCCATCTCCTTATCTTTCTTTTGTGAGAAAGTGGTGAATAAAAATCCGTAGCTATTGAAGAGGGTCTTCTTAGCTTATGTATTTCCTTACGGATGCTACATAAGCTGTGCGATAAGGGTTGTTTTAAGGACATTTCCGGACATTTTCCTTGTGGAATAAAAGGCTGGTAGAATGGGCTACTGAGATGGAGGAGAGGGGGGAAAGTCGAGGAAGCGCCTTTTCTTTTGCGTTATGTAAATAGAGGGCGGAGGAATAAGTGCAAGACCCTCAACAAAAATTGATTAAGATGATTGATAAAGTGTTATCGGATCGCTAGAAGTTGAGAATCAGAAGCGATCGACATCTTAAAAGCCGAATTAGTAAATAAGACGGCTAGTGTTATGGCCCCAATCAAGATCGCACCCGTCTTAGGCTTAACTAATGGGGACTCACGCAGCTAACATTTTAAAGCTTCACGAGTTTCTTTTTCCCCCTTTCGGATACCTCAAGTAATTTTTTTAATAACTTCTTTATTTTTAGCCCATGTGAAGCGGATGGCATCCAAATAAATAAGAAAAATATGGCAATAACGGCCCACATCATCGGGTCACATGGTTTTAACTTGCGTATACCCTACCCTTCGAGCGTATAAGAGGTTTGTTTGGGAAAGAGTGACTGAAAGTGGGTCAATTTCATCGGGACGTGGTAACATTTCCCCTTCATTCGGATCCCGAAATTCCATTGAGGGTCACGAAGCCCGAAGCTTGTAGATGAGTCCATTATTCGAATGGCTAGTTTTTTTAGTGAATAGTGAGTCGTTCACCTACTTGCACGCTTCCTAGAAAGCACGCTATCCTTTCTTTGCCCGCTACCACACGGACCGGCTCCCAGGTAAAGGGCACTTAAACGCTCCGATCAAGAAGTCAAAAAGTAAAGCGGCGATACGGCTTGATTTCTTAAGCCAAAAGGATAAAAAAGCCAATGTTACAAGGGTCATGCGTACCTATCGTTCGAGAACGTGATCGGGAAGCGGAAGACGCGCCGAAAGATGCTCGGGACAAGTAAATAAGTGGATTCCTTCTTTTCTTACCCTTACATAAAAATGTCGTCTTCACAAAATTTGTCATCCGAATGACCGAAACAAGGAGAGTTGAACTATGTTTGTTTCGGGATCGGAAAAAAGGTCGGCCAATCGGGATCAAAGATGATCGCTGTAGCTATGGAGGCTACGATTAGAAGACTCCGCATCTTTGAAAAGATAGACACAAGGGTGCTTGACTAGCGGAAACGGTATCTTCGCACGGACTTGATAGCTTCAGCAGTACAAGGACGGGGTGAGACCAGAACATAGAACACACCACCATAAGTCTCGGGAGGGGTCCGTGGTTGGAAACACGTTCTAGTTCCTTACCTATAATTACCCAGTTAGACTCCTTGCCCCAACCAATACCATGAAAGTCCTACCTTACCATAAAACTACCAAAATAAAAAGCCCCGAGAATCCAAGAAAAGTGGGAAATGCAAGCTTAATGAAAAAACGAACTAAAGGGGTTATCTCTCCTTTTATGAGTCACCTAGCATACGCTTGACCCGATTCGAACAGACAACAACAATTCCAAGAGACAGGCATCTGTCTCTCACGAGCGAGCCGAGAATCCGTTTTTTTTTATTTGGACGGAGAGAGGTTCCAATAGCTGCCTTGATTTTGAACGAGTTCTTTCATACAGTTCTGATACAAAACTAACTCACTAGTATGGATGGGCCCGAATGGTATCCTCGAGTGGCTTTGAGGGGCTTCTAGTCCTTCCTTCTTGACTTGTTTCGCAAGGATGAAAGTTAATTCCAATGATTCTTTGGCCCCAGGCCTCGCCGGTGAGCTTGAGGTTGCTTGCAATACTAGCTTCAGATTCTTTACTCACCTCAATGGGAGTGGGTCGCCCCCGGAAACTCGCAGAGTCAATAGAGAGAAGCTCAAGCGACGACCCCAGCCTTCCGACTCTCTTAAGCAGGCCATCGTATTTTGGGAGGCGACTCTGAAGCGAGGAGCCACTCTAGATCAGCGAGAATTAGATGAACGAGCTAAAAGTACTATTCTTATGACCTAAAACAATCCCTACCAAAAAATAAAATGAAAGTTGGTTGTCGGGATGATCGCGCTCGCTCCACTACCGCTTACTCTGTTTTCTTGGGCACCAATCTTATCTCTTAGGGCACAAAAAGCGGCGTGTCCAGTCTAGTGCCGAGGCCGTAAAGCTCTAACCGTCACCGCATCCCGAACTCCTATGGCTTTCCTACGTGCTTTGAGATCCGGGTCTTCATTTCTCTCTCCCTTCACTTCTATCTTTGTGACAATATCGTGTCCCCCTTTACTCCATAGGGCTGTTTACCGAGTCTTCTTCCATGCCGGAATGAAAGATGTCGAATTTGATTATCACTTCGTTCGGGCGAAAGTTGCTCGTGGCGATCTTAAGGTCCTTTAGTGCGGACAGACAATCAGATGGCGAATGTGTTCACTAAAGGACTCTCTTCTCTTGAGATCATTCTTTTTTGTGCTTTCGCTTTAACTCCACCCGAGCAAACCGTACTTAACTTACTACTTAGTTTAATTCTCCCACCTTATCTTATCTAAGTAAATACGAAACTATGCCCTTTCCACTTCACAAGAATGGGATTCGCCCCATAAGATTGTGCGTCGATTTAGCAAACCAATTCTTAAAAAAGCCCATCTCAATAGCTTAGTGGTAGAGCAGTCAATGATTAACTGATTGGTCGTAGGTTGAATTCCTACTTGATAAGAAATGAATTAAAGAATTAGAAAAAAAAGGTTTCTTTGCCTTGGAAAAGATCAGACTCTTTATTCCTTCAATATAGGTAATGACAAAGCGGTGGCAAGGAGTTTCTTCTTAAAGAAGATTGCTACGCTTATGCACGATAACCCAAAAGCGTGGTTATTACGGACGGTGAAATAGTCGCTTCTTTTTCTCTTTCTCCCCTCGACCTCGCGCGACTTCTCTCCCTTTATTTAGAGAACCGAGTGAACGCAGAATCCTAAGCGGTCTTTCGGCTAGCACGTGGAATCTTTTTCTTTTAAGATAGAACCAAACAAAAACCGTTCTCCTTTGAACCCTGTTCATGTGAAAAAGAAAAATAAGCCGTCTTTGGTCTTCAGTGAAATGACATGGATCCCTTTAATAAGAAGTAAGCTATAATCACTCTTCCTTGACCCCGAGGGTGACAACTCAACTCAATAGATAGAGTAAGTGTCCTATTGGCTAGGGGTCGGGGAACGGTAATAAGGCTAACGTTCGACTAGTAGCTTTCACGTGGCGAATCGGTATGTATGAAGTTTTGTGATCACTTTACGACATTCTATAAGCTTTCTTTTCACCGGACAGAGTGAGAACTTCTCAACTTGCTTGCTTTCTGGAGAGAGGTTGAAATCCTGGCTAACTAAGAGATATAGTCATCCTTTCTCTTTCTAACCTTTGTAGATTTGCCCCGCGGATACAAAATGGCTTAAGTCGAACTAGTCCGGTATCGACTTAGATGTGTTAATATAATTATCCTAACCCATTCCCATTTACAAGAGTGTTAGGAGGTATTTCGCTTAGCTCGAAGGATTCAACAAAAAAGCGTGATACACTTACCCAAAGCAACTTAAGGGATAATGAGCTTGGACGACACAAGGGAAGAAATTCCAGTTTTTTCCAAAAGCATGTCCTTCTAGTCGATTCGCTTTCTTTTCTATCAACGAGGTCAGTCCAGAGTGCTTACACTATTGACGACGGAGTAGGCACCTAATAACAAAGTTAACCGGTCTATTCTCTCCGTAAGCAAATGTATAACTAAACGGATTTGTATTCCTTTGTTAGGAATTTTATTGTTTAGATTTTGATGAATGCCATGTAAAACTTAGAATAGAAAGTTGGCACCCCAACTCTTGCTGTAAAATGTATTGTAACAATTAGAGCTGGCCAAGCTGAGTTAAGTCGGCTACGCCTTAACATGCAAGAAGACAACTGAAGACCTGAAGGAAGACTCCGCTGCGAGACAGCTGAGTATGGCAAATAAAAGTTGACAGAAACTCTATTGGAGAAGCAGCTGAGATGCAGCTGAGTGGAGCATCAGTCAAGTCAACTCAAGAAAAGCCAAGTCTCAAGTTAAAGTGACAGAAGAGTCATCCAATGATTGGAAGCTGACTCTAAGTCACCTGGGGAAAGCAAGGATATGCAGTCAAGTAATATCTCCATACCACCTTTCTTGGAGTGCTCAGTCCCAGAAGCGTGCAATAGGAATGAACCAATGGGAAGCACTACACCGTGTCAGAACTCTGAAAAGGTGAAAGAACAATTCATACGAGGAAATGGCAATTCCAAGAACTGCAAGCCAACGACTGCAAAGTGACTTTAAAAAATAAGCCTATCTCTTCAACGGGCAAATTTTTGAAAGTTCACTATAAAAGGCTGAGGAGTTTGTTTGAGAAGAATGACATGAATGACACACACGTGAGAGACAAGCTTATTAAAAACTAAAACATTCTCAATCCTCAAGCCTACATCTCGAAGTACATCAATCCAACACTTACCTGTGAAGGAAAGAGAACTTCAATCAGTTGAAGAGGAAAATACTGAAAACAAGGGGTCTACATTCCAGGAAGGATTGTATAAAGGTTCAAGGTTGAACCAAGTCTTAAGCTTTTGGAGGGCTTCGTGATCAAATCCAAAGAGCTTGAGCAAGTGAGTCAGTAGTAACAAGGCAGCTGCGCCTGTGAAGAAGTTCGAGTCGCACGAGAAGCCGGTGAGTGATCAAGGCGTCTCAGATCGAGTCCCTAAGGATCAAGTCATTGTTGTGATCAAGACTTGTATCGGACTGTTACCACTTTGTAAACTGATCATTACTTAGTGGATTCCTCCAGGAGTTGGAGAAGAGAGGAGTAGAAGAATTACCCCATCTTCAAACCTCTATAAAAACTTCACTGTGTCATTTACATTTCAAAGCATTTATATTCCCGCACTTTTAATCGCTTATATCTCACGATAAATTTGCTATCCATTTGATAAAATTATAAGTACTAAATCAAGCTCTAAAATCTTGCTTAATCAAACTTAAGGGTGTTAATTCTTCCAATGAAAATAAAACCACAAGTTGAGTTAAATTATAGCCAACAAGTGAGTTACTCCATCAACAAACCATTGAGTGCATTGAGAGATTAACTCTCTTGAGTGACTAATTCGATTGTCCATCAAGGACACAGTGTGTAGAATCAACTCAGAGATTTAAAAGGACTAAATCGAAAATTTGGTAAGGTTTATTCAACCCCCTTCTAAACCTTACACTTACACCTCCTTGGGACCTACAAGTGGTATCGGAGCGGTTGGTTCATTGAACCCTCCGCACCGGTTCTTGAACTAGATCTCCAAACTTTTCAAAGTCTGCTTTAGTACTTAAATTATCAAAACTCATTTTATCATTAAAAGTCATTATCATGGAAGCAAATTTGACACGCATCCCTATGTTCACTATTGAAGAATTTGATGATTGGAAAATTGCATGCAGGCTCATCTATCAAAGCATTACATGATGAGATGTGGATAGTGATAGAAGATGGGCCTCTGCAAATATTAAAGGTGAACACGGTTACGAAGAGTTGCGGTGAAGGAAGGAGAAGAAGATGACTCCCGGACGAGTCATGGTTGAAAAACCAAGAAGCGAGTGGACAAATGATGACGAGAAAAAGATACAACCGGACAATGTAGCCAAGGACATCCTTTACAAAACCTTGGACAAAGCCATGTTCAATAAAGTCAAATCTTGCAAAACATCTAATGAAATCAGGACAAGTTGACATTGATTTGTGAAGGCTCGAGCAAATCAAAGAAAACAAATTATCGATGGTCAGTACAAAGATTTGAAAACTTCAAAATGATCTCGGGAGAAAACCTGGATCAATGGATGCTCGATTCACGAAATCACAAATGAGTCATCGCACTTGGAAAGGAATATACACGAAGAAAATGTGTATGAAAATCCTAAAAAGTCTTCGGTGAATGGGAAATGAAGGTCATGGCACCGAGACATTCCATGGACCTATCAAAGACATCCAATCATGAACTATTCTCGGACCTCAAAGCCTACGAGTTTGAGCCGAGAAGAAAAAGACCAGGAAGAGACAAAGTTTGTACCCAAAACAACTGCTCTAATTGTTAAAGATGGGAAGAGAGCCGAGGTCAAAGAAGTCATCGACCCGGAAGAAATAGCCCCGATGGTTAAAAGATTCAACAAGTTCTTTAATAAGAACTACAAGAAAGGAAAGGGTGAATCTTCCGAGAAGACACTCCTACCTCCAAATCAAGGGAAGACAGGCCAACCAAGAGAACAGATCGTCAAAAAGTTGAGTATCAAAGGGTGACAACTCAAGAATGGAAAGAGCGATCAAAAGGTGAATATCTATGTTGGAATGTAGACAACCAGGTCACTATGCCATTGATTGCTCATATCCTGTAGTCAACAAGTACAGGGATGAAGAAGAAAGAAAGGTCTTGAGAGAAAGAAGACGGGGAAAAGAAAAGGGCAATGATGGTCAGCAGAGATCGGCCGAGACAAGCAAGTCAAGAGAGACGGTGATTGAGAGAGCAATGAAGGCGACTACTCAAGTGACTCGAAGAAGAAGAAGTCCCGATCCGCTTGATGGCCAAAGAACAAGATCAAGAAGATGAGGTACAATCTAACTCAACAAGCTTAGACACTAGTGATAGTGATCGATGACACACACACTTCATCACCTCTCGATCTTTATGATTCATTAGGCAAAATGATGAAAGATTTTGAACACATTAAATCCTCACACACACTATTGAATGAGGAAAACACCTACTCAAAAGTCAAAACTCAAAGCCGACTAAGGAGCCGAGTACTCTAAGTCAAATAGTGTTGAAAATGAAAGTTTAAAAAGGTGAAAATGCTAAATTAGTAGCAGAAATTGCTGCTATAGAAAAGAGGGAGAATGACCTCAAGAATGTTATTGCCTCATTCACTAAGGCATCTAAATCATTGGATGATCTTATTATGAGTCAAAGAGAATGTGGAGACAAGACATGCTTAGGATTTAATTCCTCTGTGCCATGTCAAACCTCAAGAGTAATTTTGGAAAAAGGATCTTCAAGTCATGAAGAGTCTGAAAAATCCAAAACTCTAAATGTTGCACACACATTCACTCCAAAGCACAATACTAAGCAAACTGGTCTTGGTTACAAAGGAAAAGGAAAACAGCCCGAGTTGAGTGTCTTTGAAAGGATAAAGTGAGAAGAGATTCAAATGAGTCCTCGAGACTCCAAACGAAAATACTCAGTAAAGAAGAAGCAGAGCTACCAAAAATCCCAGAAAACTCATAAAAGAAATACATATGATGGGAATGGTAGAAAATATCCAAGCCAAGCTGATTGGAATAATGTGAATGTCGGCCACGGACTTATGGAATATAAGCCCGGATGGCAAAGGCCTAGAACTCAAAGAAAGGCCATTCCAAAAGTATAAGAGCTTTCATCAAGACACATATGCACCTAGGCACTACACTCAAAAATACCACAATTACCCAAGGAAGGCAATTGCTAAAACATATATGCAGCATACGGACAAAAGAGACAATTTGTATGAACCTAGAATCCCCAAGCAATTTGCCAGGATTAATCATGATTATGGCAGCGATAGATGGCAACCCCTTAGAGTCAAATCATTTGGCTATAGGTTGGTTGGATCATGTTACAATTCTAACCCCTCGGGACCGGACAAGTATGGGTACCTAAAACTTAATTTCCTTGATTGCAGGTTCAAGGAACAGTGAAAGTGCCAAGGAACCTGGTACATGGATAGTGGTCATTCCGGACATATGACAGAAATAAAAGAAATCTGTCAAAATTCAAGGAAGTCAAAGGAGCAAAAGTCATATTTGGAGGAAATTAAGCTCCTGGTGAAATAAGAGGCATTGGATCCATCAAGAGGAATGGATTAGAAATCACGGATGTTGCATATGTTGAAGGACTCAACTTCAACTTCTTGAGTATCGATCGCATCACTCTGTGACAAGGGCTACAATGTTGGATTCAACATGGGTATGTGTCAAATCAAAGATATTGAATCGAGATGAAGTGGTGCGCAAGGATGTAGACGAGAAAAATATGTATGTAGTGGATTGGTCAACCGCAACACCCAACACATGTCTACTAGCAAAGAATACAATTTGAATCAAGTTGGCTATGGCACAAAAAGTCGAGTCACTGAATTTCAAAACAATTAACAAGGTTGGCAAGAAGTCATCTTGTAGAAGGACTTCCGGACTCAAAGTATACAAGAAGGAGAGTATATGTGATGCATGTCGAAGGGAAAACAAATCAAGTCTTCATTCAAAGAAAAGACATGCCCATCATCAACAAGAATATTGCATCGCTTCATATGGATCTATTTGGCCCATGGAACCAGCCAGCATAAGTTGAAAGAAATACACCTTGGTGGTAGTAGATGACTACTCAAGATATACATGGACAATATTCATGTGTAAGAAGAAAGAAACTCTACAAAAACTACCACGGTGATGAAAAGGATTCAAAATGAGAAGAGTCAAACCATTATCAAAATAAGATCGGATAGAGGAACCGAGTTTGTCAATGGAATAATAACTCGAGTATTGTATTGAGAATGGTATTGGTCATGAACTATCAGACAAGGACTCCACAAATGAGAATGGAGTTGCGAAAAAGAGGAACAGAACTCTCAAAGAAGCGGCAAGGACCATGTTAGTGAAGTGGGTTACAAAAAGATTTTGGGTCAAGCAATCAACACAATTTGCTACACCCAAAACGGATGTATGATAAACAGACGGTGACAAAGACTCCTATGAGATCCGGATGGAAGAAAACCAAATGTTTCATATTTGAGAATATTTGGATGTAAATGCTTCATTCACAACAATGGCAAAGACAACCTAAAGGCTTTTGATGCTAAAGCGATGAAGGTATCTTATTCACAACGAGAAGAGTCCCTATCTTTGGTGAAAATTTGGAATTATCAATTGAGAAGAAGATGAGATAGTTGAATCTCAAAACAATTTGGAAAATTTGCGGCTAAGTGATTACGAGAGAGCCGACAACAAAGAACACGGTACCGCAAGTCGATGAATCCGGATAACTTACTCCAACCTGATGTAAGATGGTGAAAGACCATCCACGAACTTGTCATTGGAGATATAAGAGAAGGTGTCAAGACAAGATCCAGAACTCAACAAGAAGCAATGTTCACATGCTTCATCTCGCAAATAGAGCCAAAAGATGTGTCACAAGCATTGGATGACAAACATTGGATTCAAGCTATGCAAGAAGAGTCAATCGGTTTGAAAGAAACAAAGTGTGGGAATTAGTGCAAAGACCCATACATCAAAATGTTATTGGCACAAAATGGGTATTCAGAAATAAAATGAACGAGGAAGGCTCTGTGGTAAGAAACAAAGCAAGATTGGTAGCCAAAGGATATTGCCAAGAAGAAGGGATAGATTTTGATGAAACATTTGCTCCTGTAGCAAGATTGGAAGCTATAAGGATGTTTCTTGCCTATGCGACTCACAAGAATTTCATTGTATATCAAATGGATGTAAAAAGTGCATTCCTAAATGGTTTATTGGAAGAAGAAGTGTATGTTGAACAACCTCCAGGATTTGAGCAGAAGACTCTTGGAGACAAGGTATACAAACTCAAGAAAGCCCCTGTATGGATTGAAACAGGCACCCGAGAGCATGGTATGATACCTGTCACAATTCCTAATCGAAAATGGATTCACAAAAGGAAAAGTAGATAGAACACTTTTGAGAATTCAAGACAAGAAGAGTATCTTGCTTGTTCAAATATATGTGGATGACATCATTTTTGGATCCACTAACAAAGAGTGTGTGAAAAATTTTCAAACCTCATGCAAAGTAAATTTGAAATGAGCATGATGGGAGAGTCGACATTCTTCCTTGGACTTCAAGTGAAACAAAGTGAAGGATGGAACCTTCATAAGTCAAACAAAATACACCGGCGATTTAATGAAGAAGTTTGGTATGGAGGTGAAGTCTTCTCGTAAAAATACCAATGAACACATCACCAAAATGGACATGGAGGCGGATGGCAAGCTTTGTAGATCAAACAAGATACTGAGCACTTATCGGATCATTGCTCTATCTCACGGCTAGCGAGGCGGACATCACTTTTTGTTGTAGGTGTATGTGCAAGATTTCAATCGCTGCTCAAAAGAGAGCCATATGACATCGGCTAAGAGAATCTTCGAGATACTTGAAAGGAAGCCAATAAGTAGGCCTATGGTATCCAAAGGAAGGTGGATTCAAGCTAATTGGCTATTCAAATTCGACTATCTTTGGATGCGAGTGGACGGGGAAGAGCACTTCAGGCACATGTCAAATGCTAGAAACAGACTAATTTCTGGTTTAGCAAGAAGCAAAACTCAATAGCCACCTCTACGGTGGCGGAGAATACATAGGCTGAGGCAAAATTTGTTGTGCCCAAGTCCTATGGATGAGACAAAAGTGAGAGATTATGAAGTTGAAGAAAAAGAAATTCCAATCATGTGTGATAACACAAGTGCAATTGCAATCACTCAAAATCGTGTTGCACTCAAGAACAAAACATATTGATGTCGATATCACTTCATAAGAGATCATGTTGAAAAGAAGGACATCATCCTGGAATATATCTCAACCGATAAACAACTAGCCGACATCTTCACAAAACCATTATGTGAGTCAAGATTTGAAGAACTCAAGCATGAGTTGGGGCTAATTGAGTGGTGGTGACACTCGGACAAATCAAAGAAGAGAAATGGAAGAAAAGGGGAGAAAAAGAGTCAAAATGTAAATCATCAAGAATCACCAGATTTTATGTCGGAAAAATGACTACACCTAGTCGGTGATAAGCCGAGTCTAAGAGAACTGTGAGAAGTAGAGTTAAATCGGCTAAGAGATAAGTTTGAATGACTTATGAGCAAAGTGACAAAAACGATCGTTTGACTTAAGCGGGAATGTTTTAAGGAACACGTCACCATAATGATGATGTGTACGGACATAAAGCCGCACACCAAGCTTATGATTGGATATAAATCTTTGCCGCATTAAATACGAGACATGAAATGCTCAATTGGCGGCGAAATCCAAGCCGTTGATTTCGATCACAATTCAAAAACCGCCAGCACGTCCTTTCATAAACCATATTTAAACCATTTTCGTCCGTTTCTCTCTCACACTTCTAAAACTGTTCATCTCTTTCTCTCAAAAGGCAAAGGCAAATACTCTCGAAACCCTATCAACCTTCAAATCAATTTTTGAGTTTTTCCTTGATATAATCCCGAGAAATGGCACCAACTTATGACTTTACCAAGTTAGGAAAGCAAATCCACACGGTTCGACGGTGGATTTCGACGAAATGGTGAAGCAGGGTCCGATGACACCCTAGTGAAGAAAATCGCCGAGAAGTTGGAAACGCCCAGGACTAAAACCGTTTCTAACGCTAGAATATCCGATGACCTATGTGGAGGAGGTCGCACAATTCTACGTGAATGCCGAGATTCACGATGAAGGAATCAAGTCATCTGCATTCACGGGAAGCGGTGACTATCACCGCCAAGGATTTGGTGAATATTGCTCACTACCAGGAAGGAGCATCCGAGATTAAAGAGGCTGATGTAAACTTGGCCGACGCATGGAAAGAAATAGCCAAGTCCGACTTTTCTTGACAAAATAATATACACAACAAACAAGAGATCATTGCTGAAGGAGGATTATCACAAATTGTTGGACATAGTTGCCAAATGTATCGACATCAAATTTGCGGCTTTGACCAATTGTCAAAGGCAAAGCCGATTGTAATGGCTGCAATCATCGAAGAAAAGAAGATAAATGGGCTGAGTTTGTCTACACGGACTCTGCCCTTAACGTGGGGAACAAGTCCTTCAAAGAAGATGGCACATTTGGAGGATCCAGGATATGGCCTGGTGATTGGCGGCTATGGAGGTGAAAGGAGTCCCTCTTAGGCATGGGAAGGCTTTCCATGTTAACAAGAGAATGTTGAGCTAACCTCTCTGGTGCTCGAAGCGAGCTTACGCCAAGAGAGCGACACGGTGAGGGGAATCAGTGACCCGAAGATACTGATTGCTTCCTCTCGGCCAAGAAGAAAAGCTCGCCCCTGCGGTGCCAAGAAGACTGCCCCTACAAAGAAAGAAAACCAAACATGCTCCCGCCCGCAGCTAGAGTCACCGCCCAAAGCAGCCGTGTCTCCCGCCCTGCAGCAGAGATGGTCGAGAAGGACTCACAAATACCTTCTCCGATCGTCAAAAGGAGAAGAACCGACAAGCCAAGACGGCCGGCTCCTCGAAACAAACACAAAGACGGCCCCACCGCCCAAGACTCGAGAGGACACCGTCTCGAACCGTAAATCCCTCGGTACAAACTAGGAGACGAAGAAGACTTGTCAAGCGATCCGAACAGAGAAACCGGTGAGTCGATTACTCATCTAGCACAAATACCGGAGACTATCGGGAGAAGTAGAGTCTCGGATGTAGTTGATGAACGAGCCAAGTCTCGCCAAGGCGTCAATGACAGAGGCAACTCAAGACACACTGTGTAGTTCACACAGTGAAGCACAAGAAGAACCGCGGAGCGGATAGTGATGTAATGATCCTATCTCCACCTTACCCGGACATCCAAAATCGCCTGCGTGAGTGGAGGAAATGGAAGTTGAGTAAGTTAAGGGAACAGTTCCAACGGCCCGAGTTCATAGAAGAAGAGGAGGCTGCTAAATTTCCTTGGATTAACTATCTTGTGCTCGACTCACGGATGAAGACAAGCGCACGAGAAATCCTGCAGATCTACAAGGACAAGGAGAGAAAAACAAGGTGAAGAAAGCGAAGCACGTGAGAAGGCAAGCATCCGCCCTATCTCCCACACACGAACACACACATCCTCTCATTGATGTCTTCTCGACGCGATGACGAGGAACCAGGAGAATCTTCTTTGCCCACATAAGAGTTGCAAATGCAGCAAGCATTGCACGAATCAAGAATCCTTCACGAGCAAAGATTAATGGAGGGACCAGGAGAGTCCTCGAACACACCGAAATCGATCCAATGGGAGTGGTTCGGCAAATAGCCCGTTGTTGTTGCTGCTACCACTTCCCACTCACTCGAAGAAGAAGGCAATAAGGAGATGGCGATGAAACGGGATAGTGGGGACCCCGGTCGAGCCAACCCCTATTGAAGGTGTGCTACCACCTTCCCCAACGGCGAGCAATCAATCGAAACGCCGGGGAGCTTGGAGACGAGTGACCCCATTCCAAGTCACTCGGTGGTGCGCCACCGAGGGGAAACTCACTCCACTGCAGCAAGGTCGGAGAATGCCGCAGATGACTCCACAAAGAATGTAAGAGGCGAAGTAGAGAAAATTCAAACACAAGAAGAAGAAGAAGTTGCCATCAACGAAGCTCAGGACGATTGAGACTGTCTCGGTGAGGTGCCAACCGCTCGAAGGTAATAATGACGCGCTTGATGCGATCAAGGCCTGAGGAAGGAATGCCACGGGAGTTAACACTCTAGGCGATGAAAGTGCAATCCATGGGGTTGAGACTCCAATGGATGCCACTATAGAAGACCCTAAGACAGTGACATGTCGAAAGGGAGGACCAAGGCCTCAGCAAAGAGAGACGATGAGAAGCTATTTGGAGGAAATGAAGACGGGAGGTTGAGACTTCCCAGGGTGGAGGAAATGAAGGATCCCACGGGAGGTCGATGAGACTTCCGGGATCGGAAAAAGAAGAAGCCGAGTCATCCCCATGACAAATCCAAAAGACTCACCGGTGCGGATGTTCCAAGCACGAGCAAGTCCGATCCCAAGATTACTCGTCAAACCTTTAATTTTGATGATGAGCCACCTATGGAAATCTCATCATCGTCCGATGACGCTCGATAAGGCCGAGGACCGCCCATCTTGAAATGGAGAAATCATTTGAGACCAACGGTTGTTAAGACAAACCGAGGCTCGGCAAGCGGGTCTACTCCACAATGTAACCCAGTGAACAAGAGACCACCGCTCGGGCTCCTCAAGCTGCAGCAGGATCGATTCCCAAAAGAACTTCACGCGCACCGCTCATCATCGAATGCATCCCGGTTGGCGGTGATGAATCTTTTGTAGAATCTTTCCCTTTCTCCTTTGGAGATACGAGAACTCCACGAAGAGTCGAAACGAACAAGCACGCTATTACAAACCAGCTCTGTTCTTCCATCGACACCATTGTTCCGGTGATTATGATTTCGATGTTGTATGGCCATCACTTGAAGAAGAATCACCAAGTTCGAGAAGTGTTCAAGGCAATTGTTTCTTTGAGGTTGAAAGGATGGAGAGGCATCGGCCTCTTTGGACATGCGATCGGACAACAAGAGATGCCACCCTTACGGTGACTTAAGAGGCATAATGATTCGGATAAGGGAATGGTGGCAACAAAGAAGAAACAATGCGTGTGGAACGGTGAGATACTTGGACAATTGTTCAACAAGCTGCTGGTGTGGAGAGTCGAAAAATGCGATGCAAAGACGGCCGAGAGAACACATTGAGCATATGTATGAAGCTCACACCGCCGAGATCAAGGCTGCTGCGTTAGCAACATACAAATGATATACAGCGTTTGGAAGAACACATGACAAGAAAATTCAGCCTTCTCATGGCCATTTGAGATGAAGCCGATTTGAGAATCTAACGCTACTCGATCCGAATTCCGTCCGCATACAACGCAGCAGACTTGAAGCAGTAACTCAACCATCGAAGACTCGACTTCATGCTTGCCAAAGATGTTCCCCTGGGTTCCTCTATCCTTTGATGATGCCAAAAAGGGGGAAGAGGAATACCTTAAAGCAAACAAAATCAAGCCGAAAAGAAAGGAGCGGTGAGAAGGAAAATCGGTGAGGAAGTCTTGAAACGAGAAGAAAGGAAAGCTTGTTGAGGGGGAAGGATCAACGGATGTGACATTGATGATTGCACAAACCCCCAACAAGGCCCTCACACACTGGTGACATTATAAAAGCAAACTCCGGTGACTCTGCCACTCCAACACTCTCTTTGTATCTATGGTGAAAAGAGAAAATCAATTGAAGCGGGGATGAAGGAAGTGGAAGGAAGAATGGATGCCAGGGTGATGAACATCTTGAAAGAATACAGAGGCATTCCAAAGAGACAGAGACACCTATGCCATCTCGGATGTCGGGACGAGCCACGATCGGTCGATGAATTTAAAACGCTCGAGTCGAGGGATACTTTGCAAATATGTCTATGGCTCAAGCTTGGGACTGTCTTGGGAAAAGGGTCTCACATTATGTGAAGAAGCCGACAAGCGGCAGACAACCCCAACCGATCACTCACTGGTCACTCCGCTGGTCACTCATTTGGAAAAAGAAGAACCCCGTACAAAGATACGCCGAGGAGGTAGAGGAAGAAGCGAGTAGTGGAGGAAGAAGCTTGGACCTAGGCCTCCGCGCCCAAGAATATTGAATACGTAGATCCAGGGAAGAAAGGAGGGATCTCTGGGCTGGGCTTGACCAAGTGGCAAATTTGAAAGTGGCTAAAACCAACGCCGAGTATGCAAAAAGAATAGAAGAAGAAAACAAGAGACAAACTCGGCTATGGCGGGAGAGACATGAAAGAATAAGAAAAGATGAAGCTGCCAGGAAAAATATGAGAAGAAGAAAAAGAAAGCGGTGACGACGAGAAAAAGAGAAGAAGAGAAGAAGATCTTTGAACAAGATGAAAGAAAGAGACAGCGATGAAGGAGATGAAGTGTTCTTTGTCCAACCCTTCGTGTATTTTATTATGTAAATACATACAATGTAAGTCTTCGTAATAAAGGTATAAATTCTTTATTTTTTTGTGAAGACAATTATATGCTCGATACACCTTGTAAATGTGATTGTGTTAAGGAACAAGAATGATATGATCAATAAAAAGAATTGATTCTCGCATACATTCTATGTCAATACACTATCTGTATGTATCATTGTTGTTTGCATCTTTGAATGATTTAAGTTTTGGAATCATCAAAAAGGGGGAAATTGTTAGGAATTTTATTGTTTAGATTTTGATGAATGCCATGTAAAACTTAGAATAGAAAGTTGGCACCCCACTCTTCTTTGTAAAATGTATTGTAACAATTAGAGTGGCCAAGTGAGTTAAGTCGGCTACGCCTTAACATGCAAGAAGACAATCGAAGACTGAAGGAAGACTCATTTGCAAGAATTTGAGTATGGCAAATAAGAGTTGATGAAACTCTATGGAGAAGCGGTGAGATGGTGAGTGGAGCATCATCAAGTCAACTCAAGAAAAGCCACGTCTCAAGTTGAAGTGACGGAAGAGTCATCCAATGATTGGAAGCGACTCTAAGTCACCTGGGGAAAGCAAGGAAATGCGGTCAAGTCGAGATAATCAGAAAAGAACCGTTGCATTTAAATCAAGAGATTTACTTAAACAAGTAATATCTCCATACCACCTTTCTTGGAGTGCTCAGGAAGCGTGCAATAGGAATGAACCAATGGGAAGCACTACACCGTGTCGAACTCGAAAAGGTGAAAAACAATTCATACGAGGAAATGGCAATTCCAAGAACTCAAGCAAGCCAACGACGCAAAGTGACTTTCAAAAATAAGCCTATCTCTTCAACGGGCAAATTTTTGAAAGTTCACTATAAAAAATCTTTGAGGAGTTTGTTTGAGAAGAATGACATGAATGACACACACGTGAGAGACAAGCTTATTAAAATCGAAACATTCTCAATCCTCAAGCCTACATCTCAAGTACATTAATCCAACACTTACCCGTGAAGGAAAGAGAACTTCAATCAGTTGAAGAGGAAAATATCGAAAACAAGGGGTCTACATTCCGGGAAGGATTGTAGAAAGGTTCAAGGTTGAACCAAGTCTTAAGCTTTTGGAGGGCTTCGTGATCAAATCCAAAGAGCTTGAGCAAGTGAGTTTGTAGTAACAAAGCAGTTGCAAAGCTGCCTGTGAAGAAGCCGAGTCGTCACGAGAAGCTTGGTGAGTGATCAAGGCGTCTCGATCGAGTCCCTAAGGATCAAGTCGGCCATTTGTTGTGATCAAGACTTGTATCCGGACTATTACCACTTTGTAAACCGATCATTACTTAGTGGATTCCTACGGGGAGTTGGAGAAGAGAGGAGTAGAAGAATTACCCCATCTTGAACCTCTATAAAAACTTCACTTTGTGTCATTTACATTTCAAAGATTTATATTCCCGCACTTTTAATTGCTTATATCTCACGATAAATTTGCTATCCATTTGATAAAATTATAAGTACTAAATCAAGCTCTAAAATCTTGCTTAATCAAACTTAAGGGTGTTAAGTCTTCCGCTGAAAATAAAACCACAAAGTTGAGTTAAATTATAGCCAACACCGGTGAGTTACTCCATCAACGGCTCAATTGAGTGCATTGAGAGATTAACTCTCTTGAGTGACTAATTCGATTTGTCCATCAAGGACACAATTTGTAGAATCAACTCGTAGATTTAAAAGGACTAAATCGAAAATTTGGTAAGGTTTATTCAACCCCCTTCTAAACCTTACACTTACACCCCTTGGGACCTACATCCTTCTTAAGCGAGCCAGGTCTTTGCGGGATTGGCCTCATTAGATTTGGTTGACCATGATTTTGGAAATGATCCTTCCAGAAATTAAAAAGCGATCGGTCGAAAATCGCCCCTACGCATTAAATAATAATAACAATGTTCATCCAATAGCAAACCCTATTTTATTTTGAAACCTTTCGCTAGATTTATATTCAAGATTCAGCCTGTCTCCACCATAATTTGAAGTTGTTCACTTGAATAGAAGGCGCACTTGGTTAGACCAAGATCGATAAGCTCGAGTCCTCGAGAGAGGGCAAGGCTTGGGGTTTCAACCGGGTCGCAACTAGGATAGCTTCCTCAACCCGAAGGACCGGGAAGATCGTTAGACCTAAGTTTACAGGGCCTCCATCGTTTAACACGAGACTCCACGAGCCGCCATTCTTTGGCGAACCGCCTTTACGACCGGCCTTCAATAGCATGTCAAACTAATCTCTCCGATAGACATGCAAGCTTCTTCGTCTTGAGAATCCTTGCGAGTATCTTCCCCTCCTTACCGATGCTATTCCTATATCCGAGACAAATATCCGATACCTAATGGAGCGAGCTAACCTATCGGCTAAGCGATCCCGATTCTTGCTTGTATTGGCCCTTTCTTTGGAGATGGGATGAGGGACTGGAGCGGGTAGGGCTTCTTTTCCAAAACAGTCTGTCTTCGAGATGAGCAGGCGGGCGCATTTGGCATCTCCTAGCAGCGGGAATGACTCCTCAATTTGGGCATTCACTCAAATTCAAGTTGTGGCAGCTGTTCCAACTAATCCCTACTTTTTGCGGTCTCTCCTACGATAACTATGTTTGGAAGACAATCCCCACCACTTCAGTCAAGGCTCTGAAAGAGATCTCTACATTCCCGATTCGAGTTTTAGTCATGGTAGAAACCATAGATGAGAAAAGCGGCGAGCACGATTTCTTATTAGAAAAGGTTGCTTACTTGGAGATGGTGAATCAGGACTTTGATCTAAAGCTGGACGGAGTGAGCCCTTAACGTATTCAAAGAGAGCGATCGGCCAATCAAGTTGGAAGATTGTCTATGAATAGGGAAGATGAGCTTGCTTCACTGATATCCTCGCTTATGAGATGGAGGTTAGAAAAGGAATTTGAATTGAATGAAGAACTAAATCTTTCTGAGTGAATGACTGGTTGGGTCTTTTATGCCCTAATCTTTTTGTTGTTGGGTTGAGTACGTGTTGAAGGGGCAAGTTTATGTAGTTTCTATATTCTTATGCGTGCTTAATGGCATTTTTGTATCTTTTTATGTATGCGATTGATAAAATCGTAGTGAACGATCTTGGTTATGTGCTACGCTACCGGAAGATTTTTAAACAAGAAAAAGGCTCGCAGGGATGAGGTATTCGTGAGAGCCTTTTTCTAGCTCTTTGTGCTCTTGGCTTGATTTTCTTCCCTTTATTTTTTCATTTCCATTGGTGTTGGGGCGAAGGTGAGATTTCTAGTGATAGCAAGCACCATGGATTCGGCAGGACCAATCTCATTTTCTTATAATAATTAGAAGATAGCAGCCGGGCCTCTTTGATTATCTAGGCTAGTGGTCGGTCCCGGTTGCCCAAATCGATTGTTCATTCTCTACAATATGGCTTTCTAGGTCGACTCTTCTTTTTTTTATGGCTATGGTCGAAAAAGAAGACATGCTCTTGAGCTCTTTCTTCCTCTCATGCCGTGGATGGACTCTTATATTGACACTCGGGAACCAGGGCTTTCATAGTCATTTGGGGCTAGAGTCTTTGACAAGTATCTTTCCATGCTCGTTCAAAAAAGTGAAGTATCATCGTAGGCCATTGAAGAAGGTGAACCTATAATAGAAATGGCGTATACAAAGACAAGAGAGAGATCAAATCCAATTCATATCATCTCGAGGATTGTCTTTCGCCTAAGCTAGTTGTATTTTAAGCTTCATGTAGATCCTTCGATCAACCTTCCTTTTATTTTGGCCGCTAGGATAATGTTGCTCACAATTTTGCTCGTGTCCATTATACACAATTGGCAAGGCCACTTCCTTCTAGAAAGTTTTTTTTTCCGACTATTTGTGCCTATGTGTGAAAGCGAGTATGTGAACAAAACATCTTTTTTATATCAAGATTGGCTTGGTGTTTAGTGTACCAAAGATAGAAGATCGAAAAAAATGCATTGGATGGATGCGATGTGTCGATTTGAGATTCCATAAGTAACTTAGTGCTTTGGCCTTGGAAAAAGAAAATGAAATACGAACAACCGCTACTGTCGTAATAGATCGACTTTCATCTTTGGAGCAAGAACTAGCATGAAAGTTCTATTTCAGGGAAGGACGACGTACTATGATACTTTCTGTTTTGTCGAGCCCTGCTTTGGTCTCTGGTTTGATGGTTGTACGTGCTAAAAATCTAGTACATTCCATTTTATTTCTGATGGCTCAAAAGCTACTCTAGAAAACCATAGGCAAGTGCACCTATCGTTTTGTAGTATAGATTATTGAGTACCGAGTGTCATTCCCACGAGGATTATAAGTACTAATAATTACCGTCTTTTTGTTATCTAATCTAGTAATTTTCAGAGTTTTGTTTGTTAAAATGGAAAATGAAAAATAGAAAATTTAAGATAATTGCAACTTACAAAAAGAAATCAAATGAAAATAGATTGTAGAATGAGAAAACAAGAGATAGAAATGTGTTGAATGTAAATCCCTCTAGAATGTTTTTGTGATTCAATCAAGATAAAAATACAACCATAAGCCCTTAAGCAAAAACCAACCTCTTTTAATAAAATCTCATGTTATGTGGACCGTAGAAATTCCCGATTTAAGTTAAACCCTTTCTCAAGGCGAAAAACTCCTAATCTCAAGTTGATTAACTGAAATCTCTTTCTAGTTAAAACCCCAAAATTGCATTATAACGATTTATGAATTCCCATATTAGGTTTGACCCTAATTCAGAAGATTTATGTCGTCCTATATCTAGGATTGCATGCAACTCTTTTCACTTATATAGGTTCTTTCTCACCATAAATCTCTCGATTACCCGATGAGGAATAAATATCAAATTAATATACCGGAAATATCAACTTGAATGAAATAAACATGATATAAGTGAATCACACAAGACATGAGAATTTTATTAAAAACATACAAACCTTAATCACAAATCCATTCTAGAGTTTATTACATTCAAACATTAGTAGTTTAGCTACTCATGATTTTGACAAAAGAATGAATTACACAAGAAGATTTAAGTGTTGTAAACATGGTGTACTTATCTTTCTCAAAATCTCAATGACTTGTTCCTTTGATAGATGATGTTGATCCAAGCCTTCTTCTCCAATGTTGCTACAAGCTTACTCCTCCAAGACCTCTTGATCCCAATTCCACTCAAAATGTTAAACACTATGAATCTCTCTATGAATGAATATTACATGAATGATTTTCCAACTCAAACTCTTGGCTTTTATAAGCACCATCTTGTGAAATACCATATTAACAAATGCCCCATTTCCATGTTTGTTAGTTGAATCATTGTGTGCACATTCATGGTTGAGTTGGTTGAATCATTGTATACACATGATCATACTCCACTTCCATTAGTTGAGTTGGTTGAATCATTGTGTCCACATGCCAATTGAGGAGGAAATTGAGTTTTGGTGCAGCAAGATGAGGTGTGAAAGCTGCTCAAAGGTTGTCAAAAAGCAAAAGTCTCCATTATTTCCGCCAAAAGAAGAAAATTTGTTGAGCTGGAGGGAAAACACGGTCGTGCTTTAAAAGCACGGCCAGGACGTGTTCGTCAAATTTGACGAACACGGCCGTGTTTATAAACACGCCAGGCCGTGTTTTCTTCGCAAAAATTGGATTTTCTGGCAGGGTGTGCTTTTAAACACGGTTTGGGCGTGTTTTGCTAATTTGCGTGTGAAACACGGCCGTGCTTTGTAAGCACGGCCCGGGCGTGTTTTTCTGTTTTTCTTGTTTTTCTTCCTTTTGAAGCATGGCCATGTTTTCCAACACACTAGGGGTGTGTTCGCACGAGATCGAGTCTTCTTGTCTTCTTTTAGACTTTGTTTCTATTCGTATTTTCATACGAAATCATACGAATTTGCTTCAAGTCTTAACCTTCATCATTCAAAACAAGCCAATGTGATTTTTCTTGATTTTATTGATTAATGAACTAAAAAGTTAGAAAAATTATCTAAAAAGGTTTAAGAAAATGTGAACAAAAATGCACTTATCAGTTTCCCATCCCAGTCTTTCGCAATACTTCCGGTTTACTTTTTTTCTTAGGTCTCGACTTTTTTGCTATGTTCTTCCCAGTAGTTCATATAGGAGCTATAGCCGTTTCATTCCTATTCGTTGTTATGATGTTCAATATTCAAATAGCGGAGATTCACGAAGAAGTATTGCGCTATTTACTAGTGAGTGGTATTATTGGACTGATCTTTTGGTGGGAAATGTTCTTCATTTTAGATAATGAAAGTATTCCATTACTACCAACCCAAAGAAATACGACCTCTCTGAGATATACGGTTTATCTTTGAAAAGGTACGAAGTTGGACTAATTTGGAAACATTGGGCAATTTACTTTATACCTACTATTTCGTCTGGTTTTTGGTTCCTAGTCTTATTTTATTAATAGCCATGATTGGGGCTATAGTACTAACTATGCATGGGACTACTAAGGTGAAAAGACAGGATGTATTTCGACGAAATGCTATTGATTCTAGGAGGGCTATAATGAGGAGGACGACAGACCCACTCACGATCGACTAAAAGAAAGGAAAATCGCTTGATATTGGTTCAAATCCAATTCGTGAGATGGCCAGTGATCTTTAGCTGGTCATGGCTAACATGTGCTCTTTTTTCCTCGGAGCCATCGATGTCGATAGAAGGAGGTTGAAATCTCTCATTAGTATTCACGAAAGGGGACCAAGCCATTTTACTTGACTGAACAAGCGATCACGCTAAGATGAAAAGAGGAATTCCAAAACGTCGGTCTAAATACGGAATACCACTTCCTGCATTACCAGAAAACTGATGTTTGGACACATGGGAAGGGGATCCCATATGACATCAGAAAGGACTTTCCCACGATTCCACTAGAGAAGATCGGACGCTATTAACATTTTGATTACAGGATAAGGGTAGCACGGCTACCTAGATTACCCGGGCAAATAAAGAGTGAGGGCGATGGCTGGTCGAGAATAGAAGGAGACCTGCTCAGTTCAAGCCTCAAGGAATGTTCCAGCCTCCAACCTCGAAAGGGGTCACATGAAGGAAACAAAGACTACGCTCTCACTTGATCAAGAAGAAGGCGTTAAAATATCCCTGCACTTTACAGGATATCTATGAAACATAGGGCACAAAATGCCTATTCATCTGCTCCCGGGTTGGCTTCATTCTTCTCCGCTCCCGGTAAAAAAAAAGAAGAAAGCGGCAAACTCCAGAGAGAGGGGAAGGGCAGAGAAGTAAACCATCTAGAGAGGATGAGGCCTTGGTTGCTGCGATCGCGTTCTTGAGATGCGATTCGGTTGGCCAGGGGAAAGGGAAGAGGTGAAGTGGGTCCCTTTGTTGTCGCTTTACTTGAAGTCCGACTTACTTCAAATGAAGGATAAGCTATCGGCGAATGATTGAAAGACTTCTTTCTTATTCTATTAGGGTTAGTTTATTCCGATATTGATTTGAGCTACGGAAATAAATTAGGACTAGTCCTGGCTACCAAGGGTATTGTGCGGGCATAGGTTTAAAGCAAGATAATGCCAATGATCGAGATAGCTTTCAAACCGACTCACGGCGAAGCACTAGGACGGACAAAGAACCCCTATAGTAATAGGAACGACATATCAACTAAAAGACTTGATACGGGGAAAGACACAAGGTAATTCAATCCTCATGAACGCAAGTTCGAAACAAGGAAGGGTGGCTACTCTCTCTTTTGTGTCGAGCCAGGAGTTGAAGAGCTAACCATAGGCGATCCTTATGCCGACAAGAAAGGGGAAGACTGGAATAGCAGACAAAGTGGAATATGACTCACTAGGAAAGAAGAGATCGGCGCTTTGGTTAAAAGTAGTTTTTTTCCTTGTAAGGCGAGGCTCTAGTTCGACGTGGTCGCAATCCTATCTTCTAGAAGGATTGCTTCGCTTTTGTTGAACTCATGGGCAGCTATGAAAAAGAAAGAGGAGACCTTCAATCAATGCTTTGGCGAAGTCCTTTTGTGTAAAACTGGTGCTTTCCTATAGTTGATCAAGGTGCCGCTTCTTTCCTTTGCTAATGAATCGGATCTTTGGCTTTACCGTGTTAATATTCGGGAATGGACTCGTTAGGGGTGATCTCTCTCTATCTTAAGTCACCATTTTCTCGGCTCCGCTAACTTCCTTTAGGAAGGAAAGCAAGTCCCATCGATTGAGTTGTTGATGGAATGAATGGAATAAGGGCTACTTTCAAACCTAAAAGAGGTCTAGGTCTTAGAATCGGGCTAGGAGCTGCTATTGAATTTGTTGATGGCGATGTGATAATGCCGATCGAAAGGGAAAGGCGATGACTATCGATTCGACTCTTTTTCCATTTCCAAAGGAAGCGAGTGAAGTCACCTTTAATTAAAGGTAATTCAAATCTCTCTTCTTTCACCGTAGGCGAGTGAGTGACCCAATGAAAACGAGGAGAAGAGGTCACGTCTCAGCCCAAGTGAAGAGAGGGCGAGATGTCCCGATTAACAACTATGGATTGCTCTCGGAAGAGAGTAGAGCATTGAGAGCGGTATTTGGAACTTTTTTATTAAATGGAGACAATCGATCGAATGATATGACTCTTCCTCGGAAGTCATGACCAAGAAAGTTTTTTTTTCCTTCCCGAAGATCTCGGTGGTTATGAAAGGCTTTATTCTTCTCCTAGTGTTAATGCCTTTGTCCGAAGGCCTTGTTGCACCAACTCTTTAAAGACAAAACCCTGTCTTAGTCTATGTCTCACGACCTGTGGTACCAGCAGTAGTTGGAATCATCCACTTTCTCAATCTCGGCGGGTCGCTTACACGGAGGTAGAGTCAGCTAACCCTTAGCGATCAAGATGTCAAAGATGGTGTCTACCTTGCTTTCATCGAAATCTTTGACTTTAGGGAGTCGTTCTTTGAGAGAGATTTTATTAGCCTCCTTTTTTTCCATCCACGAATGAAGATTCCTTTCATTCAATGGATCGATCTCTTTTTTTAAGGACTCTTCATTTGAAGTAAGGAAGTGTTGCTCACTCCTGCTTTGAGGGTCCAGAGGAGGAGTTACAGGCCGGATACTAGCTATAGGCGCTCGTAGATCAAAGATATGTGCCGAGTTCCAGGAATGACTATAATCCGATAGAGTCGTTGTGACATGCCATGAACCGAGATAGAATTTGACTAGTGCCAGGTAAAAGAAAGAGTAGATTGACCAAAAGAGAGGAGTTGATTTAAAGATACTAGTACCTGAATGACAAGTGATGAAAGCAAGAAAGGTAACAGAGGTTTTTCGCCAGTGCATGATTTGACTCTTATTTCGGACTGCTCTACCCAGAGCACAAAAGTGTTGAATGTTGCTGCACGGCAAAGCTGGGCGGACCTATCAAAAAATCCCGGACGAGCCACACGGAATAATCCTTTCTTTCGATCACCTCGGGAGAGGAAAAGCTGAGCAAGAAAGGTCAATATCACAGGCTTTTAGTAAAGCAATGCACCTGGCTCATACAGATAACGAAAAGAAAGACAACACCAGAAAATCTCACTTACGACACGAAAAAAAGTCAATAGGCAAGAGCTTAACCCTCGGATAGTGGCAGACAGAAAGGAGTAGTTCGCTCAGATAGGCCATACTAAAATACTTTTTAATATACTAGAAACCATTCGCCTATCAAGGCTAAGTCGAAGCGTATCACAATCCCAAGGTCTTCTTGTCGATAAGAAGTTAGGAAGTCTGAAAAGACTGACAAATATCTATTAACTGGATGAAGTGTTAAAGAGTAGTCCTTAGGCCGAAGAAAGAGTCGTTAAGCCGAGAAAAGCTAAAAGCGGCAAAGATGGGGGCAATAGGTTGTAGCAGCGGATGAGGATGGGATAGCGTCTGAACTGGTAGACCAAGAAGCTATTTATTGAGCCTTATTCTTCAATGGTACACGACCTCCTTTTTCTTTTGCTACGACTGATTTTTACCTCGGAGTGGGAAGAACTGATGAGCCGTATAAAGAGGATTCATCTGCTTAAGATCGTCCACTGCCTAATTTCAAATGGGGAATCGGATTTCGTAGCTCAAGCCACTTCTCTTGAACTCGAGGTCAAGATAGTCTATGTTAATGGGGAAGGAAAAAAGTACTTGACTAGCTTCCTTTGACGGTGAGGATCATCCAAAAGCTAACCCAAAAAGCCAAAACAGATTGAAGTTGATATCGATTAAATTGCCCGAACAGGAAAGGGAACTAAATCCAGGGCACTCCTACTAGTTGTAAAAAAAATTTGTACCAGGTAAAGAGAACCTCCACTCCAACCTTGGGAAAAGAGGTTTTTCAATCCAATATTACACATATCCATAAACATCTATCCTTCGTCATAATGCATAAAGAAAGAAAGCTACTCCAACTTCATTTTATCCGAAAGCGATGACAGGATAGTTTTTTTGAGAATGTCCGGTTCTTCCGCGAATAGACTCTTAGGCTAAGAAGAATAGGTTGGGATCCCAACCTTTGAAAGAGTGGTTTGGCTCTCTCAATACAACTTATCGAGTTTTCAAGCTGAATAGCCTTCCTCAGTAATGAGCTTGAATCGTTCATTGACTCAAGTCTTATCGACTTTGTGAATCGCGAGGATTGCTCTTTTCCAAAAGTTGAAATAAAAAAGAGATTATTCCGGCTATACTATAGCCGGGACGTCTCGTCTTAGTTCGATTTGAATCCAAAGTCGAGGAGGCAATCGAGCTAAACAAGAGTCTTTCTCTTTTCTTGTCCGAAAGTGGCTTTTGTGCACTTTGGCTTACAACCTTATACCAGCTAGTCTTAGAGTGGGAGATTGAAAAGGCGGATTCGCCCTTATTTAGTAAAAGTCAAGGCTCAACCCAAGCCTTGCAAGGGAAGGATCAAAGTCAAAGAGGTAGTTCAAGTTCAACTCTACGGGTCAAGTCAAGATCAAAGCGATTGTGTGAATCGCTATTCTTATTACGACTTGAAGCGAAGGGAAAAGCTTCTCATTTCAACTCAGGCAGTGAGGGGGCTCTCTTTCCTCTCTAACAAAGAAGGAAGTAGCTCTAGTTTGTCTTTACAAAAGCTTAGCTTTCACACCTTCGAACTCTCTCCCTTATCTCCTATTGTAAAGGGCTCCTCTTGCCGAGGAGGAAAAAACCACTGGTAATGAGTCCTATTGCTATGTTCCAAAAATACCTATTTCTTTTCAAATAGCACTGAATCGATAGCGCTTAGCCAAGCTTAGAGCTATCAACGGCGATCCTTCTTAGTCTTAGTACGGGCACTAGCTTGAGCAGTTAGGATTGACTACTTTAGCTTAGTTGGAGAACCCAAAAAAGTGTGTTCTTTAAAGCGAAAGATAGTTTAAGTAACCACTAAATCTCCCAGAGCGAAGTCCCACTAAAAAGTCAAAAGAACTTGGCTTGAGGCATTATACAATAAGAAAGTGCGGATAAAGCTTTGGAGCTAGGATTCACGGTATCCCGGTTTATTTCCTTCTTTCTAGCGAAGAGATGCTGACACAGACATATATCCATAGTTGAAATCCCATCATATGATTCAAGGCTAGCTGAAGAACTACGATAGGATTCGCCAAAGCTGATGAGACTAACTAAATAGGAGCACCCTCTATGAGGGGCTACCATAGTCATTCAAAGAACGGAATCCGCTCTTACTGAAGGAGTTGTGAAAGAAGCTTGAGTTCGGTGTTCTTGTTAAGTGAATAGCTGTTAGAGTGATCGTAGTATTTGTGATAAAATCGGTTGTCGTGAGATCGGTCGACGAGTGGGAGTGATGGCATAGAACTTGTCTTTGTTAAAGTTGCCGCTTCTAGTGCTTTCTTGTTGTCGGAAGAGAGGTGGCATAAATAAGATGGCATTCTAGTGGAAGCTTTGAAGGACCGATACTATTGAATAAAGAATCGCTCTTCTCTTAGTCTACCCACTTTGTGATTGAATCATTAATTAGAAGTTATGCTAGAAGAAGCTCTTCTTGTTCTCGAATCATTTGTGGGGATTTTTTTCTCTATAGATGCGGCTTTCTTTGGGGTTAGCACTTTCTGTTTTACTTTGACCCTCGCTACGACCTTGCTTGACCGCTATGCCCCTTCTCTTGCTTGAGAATGCACACTGCAAGCGTAGGAAGAATGTTGAGTTAATATCCGAGCGGGGTGAATCAATAGGAATCGGCGGCGAACTAGGATCATATCCTCTAATATGTCAATTATGCTCTTTGAAAGAAGCAAATGGACAAAGCCTTTTGCCTTGATTACCACCCGACCTGCCTCATCGAGCGGGAAGTAGACCGGCCGTCGGAGCGCTATTCGAATTGGAAAGCTAGTGTGGCCAATGTGTCACTTATTCTTCGTACTCGACAGAGAATTTAAGTTCAGGTAATCCATCTGAACTATAGGCTGATATCTTCTAGATACTTTTGGTAGGGAATGAGCTTATGATCTTTGGTTTTCCAACTTGAGACAGCTCTTTTTCAAACTTAGGATTTAAGGAGTTTCGGGTTCTGGATTTAACACAGTGGTTTTATACCTCTGACGAACCCGGGTGGAGAGGTTCCTTATCGCCCTAGCGATGTCTTGACTAATAAGGAGCTCAAAGAGCAGTCCCGTCCTCATAGCTTCTCCTTTCCTCTAGTGCTTTCAAGAGCACAGGGAGAGAATTCCACAGCTGTGGGACAATGATTTCCTCTTCAATTGCTAACTTTCCCACTAGGAGAGATAAATAAGTAGGGAAAGCTATCTACCTTATTTTGTGAGTAGTGGACTAATCTTTCTCGGCCTCCGGGGCATCGTACTAGTTATAAATAAAGGACGAAAGCACTTTCACTATCTCGAAGGATAAAAGATCGGAACCAGACCCTCTAAGTCAGAAGGGTCTCCTACCGATAAACTACAGTCGCCCCCTCTCCCACATGGATAGAAAGAGCTTGATTAGACTTGCGGTTAGTAGTGTCTATCGAGTATCTAGCTAGAAGCGTGTAAGACAATCTAGTTATAGAGTCGAGAACGATAGATCGAATAAGAGAGTGAAAGTAGGGCAAATATCTATTCGCTAAACAAGTCGGGAAAGTCAGTTGGAAAAACTGCCCCCGGTCTTTATGCATTAGTCACTTCGTCCCTTAGGCGATCAGTTAAGCCAGTGGGGATAACAGGTTCTGGTCCGACTCCTTATCTTTCATAAGCTCCAGTAGTTGCCCACCCATAAGTTGTCCTACGTGCTTCGAACAAAGACTAGCTTGCAGGCTATCAAGCAGGAAGGGGAGGAGATAGTAGAGTCCTACTTATGTAAGTGTCTCCTAACTTTATCGGGCGCGTGAGAGAACGAACGAGAGCACTAAGCCAATAAGCCGGTGGGGACCACAACAACAAAGATAGGAAAGAGGAGAGGGCTCTTTGGATATCATAAGGGCGGGTCCGGAAAGGTTGGTTTCCAATCCAGTGTAGCGACTGATTATAGGGCCGCGACTATACAAGGGCAGTCTTTCTATTACACGTCATATAAAAAGTACAGAAATAGTCAATGAGGGAGTCATTCCCCTTGCAGATCAGCTCTTAAAGAGAGATTTTAGATTCACAACTTCACCGACACTAAAGGAAACAACAGAAATCATTCATTCAATATCAAGCCTCAACTATTTACCCTTTCTATCGGCATGTCGTCTTGTCGCCTGTAGGTGTGAGATCATCTTGTCTTCGGAGCAAAGAGGATAAATGAGAACAATATGCGTAACTATACCAGTATTGAAGCGGCTCCTACCTAAGCAGTGGATTTAAAGGCAGCCAATCGCCTCTAAGCGGAATAGAAAGATAAAGACAATTCCTTTTCTATGTCTATGGGGGGTAAGAGAAAACAAGTAAACTTGAACTAGAATATATATTTATTCGAGACTTCTGTCTTTCTACTCAGTCTAGCTAGGCCGTATAAAAATCGAATTCTCTAGTAAGAGAATCCGATATAGATTCTTGTATTCTTGTGAAGTTTGCGAACTACTTTCTTTAAAACATGTCCTTGATGCTAGCACCAAACTCATAAGTAGAGAAAACTCTTCCACTATTGAATGACTGATCCCATTATACCGATTAAGACTTCTGGGAAGAAGAAGTAGGATAAAAATGGACTGAGAGGATATTCATTCCCAAATCGAACTCTTTCACCCACCCTTAAGCACGCAGGCATTCTTCTTCCTATTCTCGATTAGACATTAGTCTCTAATGACATTTTCAGATGGTGCACAGATAAGATATATAATAGACTGGGTGTCTCGATATAGAGTGAAATTCACTATCAGCTTTCATACCAAGGAGTCTTCTCCCGTCTCACTTCCTTACTCAAAAACTATTGCACTTGCATCCGCAGCTAATTCTTTCAAGTAGTTACTGAGTTTCCTTTCCTTTTCCTTCTTCCTTAAGGAAAAAGCAACCAAATGGTCAACCTGCTGGCATAAAATCCATTCCAAAGTGCCCGAGAAGGTCGAGTAACTCTAATTGAGAAGTTCGTTCTCGATTAGTCATGTGCGGAGGGAGAGAACGGTGCAATTGCCTCAGACCAAGTATCATCCCCTACTCCAAGTGGTTTCACATTCTGTTCGTTCCTCTCCTGTAACTCGAGTTACTTCATACCTTATACTTGACCAGAAATACACCTCTTATATATGTGACCCTTATAGGGGAAAAAAATAAGGGTTTAAGGCTACGCGCCTAAGATAAGATTATTTTTTTCCTGATCTACGAATAGAAAAGATGTATCCTATACCAACTCTTCCTAAAATGATTGAATAAAAGTGCCTCAGACTCTGTCTTAGCCCTATTTCCTTTCTATCCCCGCTAACGTAGTTTTAGCTTTCTTCAATAGTTAGATAATGACTTTGACCATCCGGGAATGGAAAACATCTATCTCGAAAGAATAGGATTCGATACAATAATGGTAGGACTTGAACGCTCTTCTGGTGAAGTACTAAGAAGCTTTGGCCGCCAGTGGCCAACTTTGGACCTTCAAACGACTACTTTTACCCCAAGACCTCCAGTCTATCCTCAGATGGGTCTCACGCAATTCTTAGATGTCCTTTCGCTCTGGAAGAAAATTCTCTTATAAGGGAATGTGGACATAATCCTTTTCCCCTATCGGCACAACTATATCTATCTTTCCCCAGAGGCTCCAGAATACACTAGCCCGGCTTTTGGGACATTTCCGGGGTGATAGAAAAGTGGTAAGTGTTAGATGTAACAATTATTGTCTTAGTTGTGGTTGTGACATAACTTCTTCTCTGACTCATTCAACTATAGTATCTTCTAACTTACTTGGACTATTATCCTCTCAGTAACTCGGTGATACACACTTGTTTGCCACGGGCTTTTCTCTTTCACGTCATGACTCGGGTTCCTAGGCATCTTCTGAACTTAGTTTCACTTCTTTAGATTGTTCACCAATCTCTCTTGGAGCTTTTTTTTCTATCTCCTTAGAATCGGGTAATGCCATCTATTTAGGTGCCCACCAAGATAATATCTCATCAAACACGACATTTCGAGACCACGAGCACCGACAGGGTTGTCGGGCCTTTCCTTTTATCCTTTTATCATATCCCACATAGATGCCCTTGGGAGCTTCGACTTTTTCCATCCTCTTAGAGAGCTAATAGGTAAAGTACGTATCGTAGTCTAGGAAGTCGGACATGAAGGAGTACTACACCCATTCGCTAAGAAGGCAAAACAACATTTCTGGTGGATCGTGACTATAGAATCGGTTGCAATTAGCTCTATTCCGCCCTCTTATCATAGTATCCACATTCAATTCTAAATCTAAAAAGAATAAAAGCAGACCTTCGACTCTCTCATCGGGCGTTCCTTCCACTCGTCCATCGGATTAACTTCAACTCGTGAATCGATCAAGCTGGTGAATGGGCGGGAACTTACATAGCGATATCCATGTGGGAAGGTTATATGAGCACTAAGAAAAAGGCATTACGACGTCTTAGGCTTGCTGGCACGATTGAAATCGAAAACTTGGCTCAATTGATAGATTTAGGAAGGAAGAAAAATCTTTGGCCTTACCCGTGCCTTTCCTATTTGGAACTATCCTAACCGGAATTGCCCTAGCTTTTGGAAAGGAAAGATCTGCTTTCGAACATGAATTTCTTGGTAAGTCTATCTTAGTCGAGATATGTACTCCTTCTTCAAGTGTCAAGTGAAAGTTGCCTATCTTTCTTGTATAGGTTAGGAATCCGATTGAAAGCAAAGAATTGCCCGGTGGAATCAATAAACGTCGGATGAAAGGCAAGGAGTGTAAACCACGTGCAGTGAGCGTAGAAAGCGAAATGTTTTGCAACGAGTCAACCATAATATGATCAAAAGGAAAAGAGGGTCGATGCAAAAAGGATTAGTGCAAAGGGCACAGGGGATTGGCTAAAAGGAAAAGCTGGCGACCCTGACTATGAGCTTTTAAGCTAGGAGTTCTCCTTTCTTCCGATTATGAGGATCGAATTTCGATGCACGATAACTGAGGTAGGAGTGGAAAGAGTTGACTTCCTAAAACAAGAATAACAACCAGAGATGTATAGAGAACTTCCCCTCGATTAGCTACGAGAAAGAGCTAGAGAGTAGTTAAGTCGGTTATGTAGTGCTTCACAAAGAAAAGGACAATCTTTGTAATGCTTGTCAAGTTAGTTTTCTATTATCTTTCTTTATTTGCATTTTCAATATTTCACTTCCATTTTGAAGGGAAGGTCTCGTTTAGAGCAATATCTTTTTTTTTCTAATTAGAAAGACGAGGTTCCCGTTGGGGATATAAGATGATTCAAACGAAAAGGAGAGTTTTTCGATATTTAAGTAAAGTAAGGCGGGGCCCAAGCTTCACCCGCATAAGACGCATATCATAATAGGGTCTCTCCCGATTACCCCACTGTTTTCTTATTTAATCTTTTATTTTCTTTAAAGTACCACTCGTTACGCCGCGTCGAAGACTCTCTCTTAGCTAAGTAGCTCTAAGTAGAGGCATTGGGCCGGCTTAACAAAGAAAGACAGGGGATCATCTCCGAGTCGCCTTACCTTCTTGGTACCCTTACTCACCAAGTCAAGATCCAAAAATAAGGGAAGCTAGCCTCTCTTACTAAAAAGGGGAGGACTTGGATTGTGATAGATGCAATTTCTCAAGTCTTGATTGAGGGCTTTGCACTTCGCGGTCTCACCTCTTACCTATAAAGGTTTTTCTTTCAATTTAAACCATTAGATGGTATAGAAAAGGGTTATCCGCGTCGCATCGGTTTTTCCTAGACCTCAAAGATGGTACCCCTCTTTCATCGCATCAAAACAAAGTGGTTAGGTTTTACGGACCTTCCTTCTTTTTGCATCTACGGCTTAGTATAGTCCTTCGTATCTTCTTCACTACGATCGTATGCTTGTCCAAGTCACCGGTATTCACCTCCTCTTGGGCGGGGCATCGCGATCTATAGGGATTTGCTTGTCTAATTTACCCATTTGATGCATGTGGGGTTGTCCACCAGGTGATCGGGAAGGGAGAAGTTCAAGCGAGGCTCATCCAGGAGAAGATATAAGTCCAGACGGAGTCCCAACCAATTCATAAATATCACCCATGCTTCATGTAACGAAGTGCATTTTTCATCCAAGTGCGATTGATCGATTCATTTCCCTTTCTATTCCGGATAGAACTTCCCAAACTAATTATAGATCCCGCCAATATAAAATTGGTAACCTCCCCCGTATACCCGCTAGGGAGAATTTGTCCATTTCATCTTCACTGATAAGGAGAATTAGTTACAACCTTATATCTCACTTACCCCGAATGGATGGAGTGCTCTCTTTCCAGGGAAATCGACCAAGCTTACTCATAATCTCAGGTAGAGGAGTGTAATCTTCCACAAACCCAACCACTATTTGGATCCCGGTCGGCCCCCTATACATAGCGAGGTCTTGAGTAGACCTTTTCGCATTGCGTAGAGAAAGACACGAATTTAGGAGGAAACCCCTACCTTATAGCTCCTTTAGAACATCTCCTACTTCCGGAACGGGATAAAGGAGAATACATAAAGGAACGATGAGAAGTACAAATGCTCTTCCACAACGTGGGTTACTGAAGAGCTAGAGTTGTAAGGGGCACTCCCTTGGGACAACCTCTTTTGGGCAGAAATAGTAGACCCTAGCAATGCAACCCTTCTCTTTTTAAGCAGAAATCATGCCTCTTATATATAATATAAGGGTGAGCCCCTTCCCTAAATAGTGCGAGGGTAAACAAATCAGGAGCCGCTTTGCTTTACTGTTTCGTTTGGGAATCAAAGAATTCTTTTTGATGAGTCCCTTTTTGGCCAAAGAAAGAGGCGAGGGGCTTACCAACAGACCTGCTACCATCCGGGCCCATTTTCTGGATAGGCCATTATTCTTACTAGAAAGAAAGGAAATGATCCCATTGATTCACCTATCTCGAAGTTTGGAGGAATGAAAGCATTAGAGTCTTGATCCCATGCAAAACCCGAAACCTATCGGGAAAGACATCGGGTTCATTTCCGGGTCGGACAGAAAAGAGGCTAAGAGTGACTACTCGATAGAAAAGGACCAATTGAATAAGTGCAAGTTTCATTTTAGCCTTCCTTCTTATCCTTGTCTTGAAAGAATAGCTGAAATGGCTAGTTTCTTTACTGAAAACCTCGATTTGCACCATAGAACATCAAAATAGGGGCATCCAAAAGGGTATTTAAAAGCTCAAAACCTGCCCAGGAACAACCAAAACCTCATACGCGCCAGCATACCAATTTGCCATCTTTGGAAGAACAAATTGACTCGACAAGGAAACCAAGTTAAAGGGTCGCGCCTGATAGCCAAGCCCGTGGAATGGTTGAAGGTAGCTCTCGCTCGCATGTGCGTTGCTATCTCTTATGAATGGAGTCAACCGGATCGTTAAGATCTTACTTTATAGAAGCTGCGGAACCAAACCTGGAGTTGATCTGCTTTGAGTCCTCAACTTTGAACCAACTCAAGATCGAATTTAAGGCTAGGTTTATATAGGCAAAACGGGGGTTGGCGGCATCTGATATCAAATCACCTTAGCTTCATCAACAAGGTCTCTTTCAAGGCCTAAACCCCTTACTATGAGGAAGAGAAAAAAAGCAGACCTTCAAGCTCTCGTTCGCTAGTCCACAGACTGTCAATGATGGGTCTGAATCAGATGCAAGTCAGACAATGTCAATTCGATTGGGCCTTTTCACACTCGATCCATTACAGTCGATCCTAAGCAACAATTGCTGTTGAAGATCGATTGCAAGTGCCTCAAGGCCTGATCCTTCTTTCTTATCTTATTGCACACTTTCAAAGCAACCCTAAGAGCTACCAGAAGGACAAGATAAGGTAAGTACCTCGGTTCATCTCCATCTGCCAGACTTTAGATCATTAAACCCTTATTCCGGTGTCCTTGGATGAGAATTTTTCTATAATGTGCATGGACCCATGTAGTTCTTTGCCATCCACGAGCCCACCAGGCACTCCCTCTATCTCTCTCGTTCGAATCAATCATCTTCAATAAGACCAATGAGCAGGGACAAAGAATCACGAGATTGGACCCAATAATGGTATCTACCGTGACGCCCTTCAAAGTATCACTAGAGCTACGAATTTAGCCATCTTTTTCGAGTCCTGGATGAATCCCTTTCGTGTCTGCTCGATCAGGGAAGGCGCTTAGAGGGAAAAGGGGAGGTGGAGGGTTTAGTTTCCGATTGAGTTGATGTGAAGTCAGTTGTACTAAATGTATTGGATGCCTTTCGTAACAACCTGTAAGGTAATGAGAACATTCGGATATCGTATCGGGAGCATTCACCGGTAGTCCTCCCCTTACCATTATCATGCGAGCACCCTTCCCACCGAACTAAAGATGTGGTCTCTCCAGCAGACATAAGATATGAATAAAGATCTAGAGAATAGGTATCCCTGAAAGAGACGTAGGAAGGGTTGATGCATCTCCAATATCTGTCAAATCCCGGTAGTTGCCTCTCCAATCGGTGAACTAAGGCACTCTCCCTGTCCTGAGGTAGCTTAACTATGGACATAGAAGTTGCTTCCATACTATGGAATATAAGTGCCTGCCCGCTAATTGATCTTCCCAATATGAAATAGGAAAGGAGCGTAGAGGAGAACGAAATTTGTGTCTCCCTTTTGTTTTGTTGGAGCACTTTGCTTGACTTGATCGTTGTACCAAGGGCTGGTGGTGCCGTGAGCTGCTCTGAGTTCCATTTGCCGGGCCCTTGATGGTAGGCTATACAACAAGCGTCAGACTTATGCTGTGCGCTGCCAACAACAGCGATTAATTCTTGCCTTCCGCTAGTAGGGCTAAACAACTAGACCATTGTTCCACAGGGATTCTTACTCCAATGCGGATACTGACCTTCTTTCTTTGAGGAGCACAATCAACAGCACACTTCCAACGCCTTCATCGGAGAAAAGCGGGCAAGGGAAGTAGCCGGGTAGTACTCTAGGGTCATTTTCTCCCCCCTTTCCACAACTGGGGTAGAAGAAGGATTTTGGAAGCAGTCCCCCTCCTACGGTTTGATGATTGCTTTTATCCATAAGGGGTTATGAATGAAATCATCGAGCCCTTCTCCTTCTACGAACAAAAGATTGAAGTTCAGCAGCATCCTTTTTGGGTTTTGGGGTACATACGAGGGCATGTATCTTTTTAAAGAAAGAGCGGGATTATCAAGCCATGGAGGTTGAAAAACCAGCCCAACCCTGTCTTCCTCTTTGGCTGGAAGAGAGCATGACGACGATGTGAAAGGGCTCCATACGGCTTTCAGGGTTCGCTCTATCATACTGTTGGCTCTACTTAGATAAAAGGAAGGGATTGATAGTCCACGAGTGACTATTCGGGGATTATAAAGGAGTAGAGAAAGACGTAATATGGCAGGAAGTAGAGCAAGCAATGTGAAGCTCGGGGAGTAAAGAAAGGACTACTTGTTCTTTAGAAATCTAAGCGTAGCGATAACCTGTGTGTTCGGGAACTCACTTGGCCCCTTTACTTTATGTCGGACCAAAGCGGAGAACAGTGTAATTGTGTATGACCTCGAAAATTGACTACCGAAAGATATGAGATTACTATCAACCCCTAAATAGTCTTCTCTCTCGTATTCTCCCTTTCCCGATCCGCTGGTCTTAAGTTACCGGTTGTCCTTGAGAAGGGGGTCTCTCAGGGCGGGTAGGCCACAGTTCCTTTCAAACATAGTGCATATGTATATGTAGGCTACTCGGAGTCAGCCATGTGCTACAGCATAGACACCTGCGATCAAATCCGCGATGGTTTGCTGGCCCGGCAGAGACTGCATAGGAGTATCACCAATCATATCCAATCTTGCTGTCGAAAGCGGGACTAGAAAGAGAAAGTTGAAAGACTGACTTCCCTTATATTTACTGGAAAATCTCTTTCCGGCTAGACCAAGGAACTGAACTAACGTCCTCTAGGTGTACAAACTAGATTCTCGCTCGATGGACATACTACAGAAAAGAGGCAAGCGTTCTAACTAATGTTATTTCCCTGTCAAGGACTTTATGGCATGCTTCCAACGACTCAATTACCTGAAGACCTTCGAGACAATGGGGAATACGATCGCTTTCTCTGGCACTGTCTATTGGTGCCGGAACGTTAACTAGCTAGAGAAAAACTCTCTTTACAGGGCACTTGCTTACGAAGTAGTTTATCTAAGAAAACTGTTGGAGCTACTTGAACTCTCAAGGGACTGAGACAACAAGGCTTTACTATAGCTATAGGCATCTGGAAGAAAGGCGGGAAGTAGAGCAAGCATTCAACATCCTGACTTGTAAGCATCCCTTATCTATATTTTCGGGGTAAGCCGCAATACAATGTTCCGCTACTTCCAGCTATCCTCATGAGTAATCTAATTACTGATGTTCAGGGCGCCCTGATCCTCCTCCCTTATCTTATTGCACACTTTCAGCAACCCTAAGAGCTACCAGAAGGACAAACCTATAACAAAGGACATTTTCTTCGGCTACGAAAACATGGACTAAGCTTTACTTATGACCACACTTCTTGACCATTACTATAAAAAAACCTAAGAACAAGCTTGTAGGAGATAGCTGCAGAGGAGGTTAGTCTCTTTAAACAAAGGCACACCGAAGAGCTAGGCAGATTGGACTTAAACCATTTACCATATACCTCCCTTTATATATATGAGAACGCTCAAGAATCTCTCTTCGAAGGCCTCTATGCCTGTTCTCAAATCCGCAACACACTTTCTATATCCGTACCTCATACCCCTGGAATTCCAGCTTCCCCTTAGGTCAAAAAAGAGTTACGACTTCAAATATCCCTGTTTAGATAAGAGTAATTGAAAGGAAAAAGTCCTCTATCCGGGTATGGATCTTATGCCTGTAAGGCAGTCTTTGCTAGGGCTTTCGAAGTAGATAAGACTATAGATAGAAACTACATCCGATATGTCATAGATTTTCTATGCCTGGACCGAGGTTGTAGCATGCTTCGGTCAAGGAAGAATCGGTGAAGGGATCCATATTTCGTCTTTCCAGTGGCGGACGGGTGAGTAAGGCGTCCTCCTTATGACAAGCAGACAAACCAGATGAGGACCCTTGGTATTGGTAGCAGGTCACAAGCTTAGATAGGTGGTGGTGAGGATTAGATGAGCTAGACCAGACAGCTCGCGTAGAAAGATAAGGTCACCGCTATAGCCGTTATCCAACTATGGCCGTGATCGATCAAACAGAGGCGCTTCTACTCTTTTTAGATGATAATAGGTGGTTGATCATAGTTGTGGTGGGTCCTTTGTAGCGATCCCTTTGTTGGTGGCTAGGAGTGCAGTGAGCCCAAGGATAGAGACAGGGCTAATGCTTCAGTCTAATGACCCGAGACCCCTCCTAGAGCTGAATGTGTCTACTGCATTTTCAAGTTCCACTCTTGGCTGAGGCCGGGGGCTCTTCTGGTTGTTCCTCCAGCACTAAAAGATCCTCTTTGACTTCTTCATCTGCATTCTCACCACGGATAGAACAACAGTCATCACTGCCACAAGAATAAGCCTCCGAATCATTCCCTTCACAAACTTCACTCACCTCTCCTAAACTTTCAGCATCTGGCGGACTTCCACTTTCAGGAGCAAGAACTTGCCTCTGCAAACATGGTCTTAGGAGGTGAAACTTCACCAGCCTGTGTGCACAGAGTACTATTAAAACCCCCAGGAAGGACATCCAGTTTCTTATCAGTCCTTTTAACCGAGGTGGCCTGATTGGCTACCAGCTCTGGGAATTCTTCATCATAAGCCTCTACTCCATACCTTAGTTGATGCATCCTCTTCCTCAATTGATTCATTCTCTTAGCCGAAACTCCAAACTAGTACAATTTTCTTCCCTCCTTGGGAAAAAGAATCTCAAGCCAAACCTTTGATCTTCACCTCTCTTTTTTTTGGAGACTCTGGATCATGGAGGAAAGTTCCGACTGTCTTATCTCCTCTTCTTTGAGAAAATTAAGGACCTAACGACTATCCCTGTTTCGGGGAGGGAATCACTTGCTGGATCGAACCCAAGGATAGGTTTGATCAGCCTGGCCTCGGGTGGTAGATCGAATGAACACTCAACCGCGTCATCACGGCAGTGATGGATGTCCAAATATCTTCTCAATAAAGGCGGGTAAGGAAAGTCCGAAGGCTAATCTGGCAACTGATGGCTAGAAGGCAAAACTGAACACCTTTCCTCCATGTCCGTGTGAAAGTACCATCGGGATGAGCTCTCACATAGAGGGGAAAACGTGGAATACTCTTCTAAGGACACCTTTCCTTTGCCTATCGGCACATGAAAGGCTTGGGCCATGAACAACTTCTTGGCATTGGCAAAAGGTACTCCAAAGACAAAACGAACTCCCCTGCCCCTTGAAAAAAGTCCAATAGCAGTGAATTCAATAGCAATAGCATCTATTTAAACTTCATATCTTCACTATATTTTCATGTTTAGTGCTCCTAGTATGATAATGACAGATAAGACAGATGATCCTACTATAGTAGCGATGGCAAGTGCAAAGACTCGGAGCCTAAAGTAAGTAAAGCAGTAAAGGGGAGAAGGGATTACCGGCTATCGTAGATCGGCCTCTACATATCTTACTAATAAAAAGGGCTGGTTTTTCGCTCGGTTGATTACTGAAGAAGGCTCTTGTCTCGGTAAGTCATTCGGGCACTCGCCTTCCCCCAATATACCTTCTTATTAATTAAGGGTATCAGACTCTCGATCGAATGTGATTGCACCTATCCTATCCCTGCTTTCTTCGGTGCTGATACTGCCTCTTACTCTCGTGAGTAAACTCCTACTTTCTTAGTCAGAACTTATCTATCTCAACTGGTGGACCTATCCATCCTATTTTTTTTAAGAGATAGGGGCTAGATTTGCTATTCCCGCGGATTGCTCGTATTGTTTTACCCCAGGTCTTTATTTTGACTTTGTTTCAGCTCTTCCTTCATCTTACCAGGGAGCTGGCCGTGCTCTTGCCCGCGTGGTGACTTCTTTCGCGAGTGAAAAGCATTGGCATTCAGTTAGTTAGCACTACCTTCTTAAACAAAGAAGTAGGGCTTTCTCTTCTTTGACTTACAATTACATGTTTTACGCATCTTACTTCATTGGCATTCTATTAAGGCGCAATAAATTAGTAATCATGCAGTAAAAGTCAAAGCTCAAGCCTACACAGTCAATGAAGGAGCAATAGCGTGAAAGACTGGCTACTTATAAAGATCCCTCGCAGCTCCCTGCCCTATGAATCAAGGTAGGCAACAACAAGCCGAGATCCCACTCCCCAAGAAGTAAAAAGGAGTTGCAGCCCTTGATCGGACAGATCCATTTCTCTGGCAGTTCATTTCCAACTTTGCAAGGCAAATCCAGCCTTTCGCTCTACTGCTCAAGACAACAGAGGATGAAGAGTTTGTTTAGGATGAGAGCCATGTCCCAGTCTTGCAACGAATCAAGAATGACCTCTCTGAGGCACCAGTTCTAATACCTCCTCGGCCCGGAGAACCGCTATGGCTATACATATCATCAGCCTCAAACGAGTCGTTGTGAGCATTCTTATCGCAGAAGAAGAGAGATGGTAATGAACAAGCAAGATATTATTTGAGCAGGGTCCTGCAAGGACCGGAGAAAAACTATTCCCCGGTCGAAAAGATGTGCCCATATCTGTACTTTGATGCGGTCAACGTCATTCTATTGCCAAGGCAGACCTTCATCATCGCTCGCACAACACAAGTCAAGCTTAGCCGCCTTTCCCTTTCATTATTCGGGTGGTCTGTGATCTTCCATGCACGGATTCAAAGCATAGAATCTAAACTGGTTACCTTCCTATACTGGTCTTAGACCTCTGCTCTGACTCTATTCCTAGAGCTTTCGATGGACAAGTTGCCAAATGCTTATAAAACAGAGACCGCATGTGGTGTACCACAAGTAATAAGTCGGACTCCATTATCACGACAATAACATAACTTAGAAGGGGTTCATCCTCCTGCCAACATTGAATTGGCCAATGCAACGTATATGACTTTAAGCTCTCACCATCAATCCAGGCATAGAATAGTTGTTCAATAGTGGAAAGTCAAATCATATGAATAAAATTGGGATTCATATCATGCTCTCAAGCCCACGGGGTCCTTCTACCTTGTTCATGTGACACATGACATGTATAGGCATTCCAAAACCAACCGGTTGAGAGGTCCATCACTGATGGGACATGGTCCCAAAAAACTCATCGAGGTATCCACCTTAATGAATGTGAGCCATAAAAAGAGAAGCCATGTGCTTTATTAGGCACAGTGCTAGAAGCAGCGAATGCTATAACCGCGCGAACAGCAGAGCAAGCAGAGGCAAAGGCACCACCATCTCTACATCGTTTCAACAATCAAGGCCTAGGCAGAGGCGGGTAGAGCAGAAGCGAGGAAGGCAGAAGAATTGTTGTCGACCTAGAAAAAAGTAGCAAAGGGAGTTTCAGCAGCATCCAGTGGATCAGCGTCATAGATGGAAGCATTTGAATCAGATCCAATTGACCCAGTGGAAATGCGGATATAGCTCCATCTAAGCTACTGTAAGTTGTTGATTCAGCTCAGTAGTTGACCCAGACAGAACACCAATTGAACCAGTCCTAGCCAGCATCCCTGTAGTTTCGAGGAGGCGTTCCAGTTTATGTTACGAGAAAAGGCTATCTTTTGATAGAGTGCATTGCCTCTTGATCTTAGCATCCCTCTCTCACGAAAGATGTGCAATAGTCTTTTAGAAAGGTTTTACCCTTTGTATATCCATAAAAACCATTCACCCGTATACTATACAAAGGCAAAGATTCTAGATAAATTCTTTCATGATGAACAAGATGTAATACTGTTGGTCAACCAATTAATGTGACTTGTGAGGTACAACAATTATTAGGAAATAATCGAGTTAGTCGTAGCTATGAGTGCTGAGATGGTCCGATTAGAGGAATGGAAGTGATTGATATGGGAGCTCCTCTAAGTGTTCCGGTCGGTGGAGCGACTCTAGGGACAATTTTCAACGTGCTTGGAGAGCCTGTTGATAATTTAGGTCTGTAGATACTCGTATAACATTTCCTATTCATCGATCCGTACTGCCTTTATACGATTAGATACAAAATTATCTATTTTGAAACAGGAATTAAAGTAGTAGATCTTTTAGCACCTTATCGTCGTGGGGGAAAAATAGGACTATTTGGGGGAGCTGAGGTTGGTAAAACGGTACTCATAATGGAATTGATTAACAATATTGCCAAAGCCCATGGGGGCGTATTCGTATTTGGCGGAGTGGGTGAACGTATTCGTGAAGGAAATGATCTTTACGTGGAAATGAAAGAATCTGGAGTGATTAATGAAGAAAATATTGCGAGAATCAAAAGTGGCTCTAGTTTACGGCCAGATGAATGAACCGGCGGGAGCTCGTATAAGAGTTGGTTTGACTACCCTAATGATGGAGGAATATTTCCGAGATGTTGATGAACACGACGTACTTCTATTTATCGACAATATCTTCCATTTCGTCCAAGCAGGATCCGAAGTATCAACCTTATTGGGTAGAATGCCTTCGCCGTCGGTTATCAACCCACCCCGAAAGTACCGAAATGGGCTCTTTACAACAAAGAATTACTTCAACCAAAGAAGGGTCCATAACTTCTATTCAAGTAGTTTATGTACTGGCAGGCGATTTGACCGATCCTGCCTCTGCTACGACATTTGCACATTTAGATGCTACTACCGTACTATCAAGAGGATTAACTGCCAAAGGTATCTATCCAGCAGTAGATCCTTTAGATTCAACTTCAACGATGCTTCAACCGGTGAGGAACATTATGAAACTGCGAAAAGAGTTAAGCAAACTTTACAACATTATAAAGAGCTTCAAGACATTATAGCTATCCTTCGGTTGGATGAATTATCCGAAGAGGATCGTATAACCGTAGCAAGAGCGCGAAAAATTGAGCGTTTCTTATCACAACCCTTTTTTTGTAGCGAAGTATTTACCGGGTTCTCCAGGAAAATATGTTGGTCTAGCAGAAACCATTAGAGGGTTTCAATTGATCCTTTCCGATTTCTTAGTCGGTGGCGGTCTTCATTATCTTGATCAGATGGAGGTCAGATTCTCACATATTGACGGGGAGGGCAATCGAGTCTCTGATGCCCTTTCCAAGCTCGATCACTTCTTCGATTGGACGCCGGCTGCTCCTTTAGAGATCCACCAAGAAATCATTGATGACATCAACGACAGGATACACATTCGGACTGCTTAGTTCTAGGTCATTTGGGCTTTCAGTTACACGTTCGGCTTGTGAACTTTGGACTATAAACAAAGTAAATCCAGCAAGAATCAAAGCTATAACAATATATTTCGTATGTATAGTCTTAGTTCTTTCACTATCGGAATCTGCTTCACAACATGGTGTCTACATTAATCTATAGGTTGTCATGCTATATCCAATAGAAAAGAGGGAAAGCATAGGTCACCAATCCCAAAGTCTGCCTTAGATTGATCCACATTGGAAGGGCAGGTCAAGTTTTCCACTAGAAATCAATTTCTTGGCTCCGGGAATAGGAAGACTTTCACTTTACTGGCATAAAATAAACATTGAGTCTAAGACTAAGGCGTGCGTACCATTTACAGCACTAAGAACACCGACTACGGATCTGGTTCCTGGGACTGAGGGGAGGAAGGTAGATTCACTCATTCAATCATAAACGGGTGAAGATCTTCGCGTGTTGCCAACCCAAGAGCCCCCGACATTCACACATGACCATTATAGCGGTCGTCGTCGCCTACCATGCAGCCCTTGAGAAGCCCTTTGAAAGTCCTAGTCTTGAGGTGTCCCATTGGCTTTCTTCAGGTCTTTAGACGGAGTTTCTCAACTGATCGAAGGTTCACTTTTTTCATCTTAGGGTTTAGGGTTTAGGGTTTAGGGTTTAGGGTTTAGGGTATAGGGTTTAGGGTTCTAGGGTTCAGGGTTTAGGGTTTAGGGTTTAGGGTTTAGGGTTCAGGGTTTAGGGTTTAGGGTTTAGGGTTTAGGGTTCAGGGTTTAGGGTTTAGGGTTTAGGGTTTAGGGTTTAGGGTTTAGGGTTTAGGGTTTAGGGTTTAGGGTTTAGGGTTTAGGGTTTAGGGTTTAGGGTTTAGGATTAGGGTTTAGGGTTTAGGGTTCGGGTTTAGGGTTTAGGGTTTAGGGTTTAGGGTTTAGGGTTTAGGGTTTAGGGTTTAGGGTTTAGGGTTTAGGGTTTAGGGTTTAGGGTTTAGGGTTCAGGGTTTAGGGTTTAGGGTTCAGGGTTTAGGGTTTAGGGTTTAGGGTTTTAGGGTTTAGGGTTTAGGGTTTAGGGTTTAGGGTTTAGGGTTTAGGGTTTAGGGTTTAGGGTTTTTTTTTAAAATAACACCCCGGAGGGTGGGGGATTGAGGCGTGATCCCCTACCTGTATATCAAATAAACAAAGTATCATACAAATGTCATGTCCGTTCTGGTAGGAAGAATCAAAAATCAAAACGCCTATCACTACGACATCTATGATATATCGAGAGAGTACAATGAGAACCAATGATCTATGAAAATCTGAAGCTCGGGTATCCCAGCTGGTCCATCCGAATGAGCGCTAGGAGGTGGTGAGAAGCCGTGCTCTCATCAACAAGGTGATTGCAAGGCGAGCGTGACTCCCAACTCCGCTAAGTGATCTGTTTGGTCGATTCCCCTCTCTGTGTATATGGGAAATCGAGATCGAAGGTCCTCGGCATGTTCGAATGCGAATCAGGGTATGCTGAACCTGCCAAGAGCCAAGGCCACCAGAAGTGATCGTGGTGACCACCGCCGCTGCGTCCAACTCGATCCAAATCTGAAGTGAGAACTGTCGGGCATGCCGCAATCCCATCTCAAGCGCTAGTAGCTCGGCATGAAAGCTAGACACCGCCTGGAAGGAATCGCGTGAAACGCCAACATAAGTCCGCCCAAATGATCCCGTATCAATCCCCTCCGCCGCCTATCAATATGCGGATCAAACGAACCATCCGTGTTCGCTTGATCCGATGTAGCCGAGGAGCTCGCCAAATCACCATCCTCGGCTGCGGGACTCTGTGGCTTTGGAGCACTCTCCGCAAAAAGCCAATAGTAGGAAACATCCGGACCAATCGAAGGGCTCGACGCCGACGACTGAAACAAGGATCGAGATACCGCTCCACCGCCAAATAATGTGAGATGCCAAGAAAGGAATTTGTCGATGCTTGACACTATTCCTTTCCGTCCGACAAACCATAAAATCAAGCGGGGAACCAAGAAACTCAAGTGCCTTGTGTGTGATCCGTGTGTGCGGTTCCTCCAAAATGAAAGGAACAATATCATATCGAGTGGTGTGTGGAAGTGTAGTGTCAAACCAAGGAAGAAAGTGATTCCACACGGACAACAAAGTATCATTCATCAAAAAGAGGTGAGGATAGATTCGACGAGGAGACGAGTGTGGATTATTCAAGCAACACCCGAAGCGTGAGGCAAGGGAAGTGCCACGTGCACGAAGCTTGATATCCACGCGGGGAAGGACGATTACGAAGGAGACGCCAAAGGAATATAGAGATAGTAGGGATAAGAGCATCGTTCCAAATGGCACCATTCGGAAGGTTCGAGCATTTCTACCGGAGAGAATCCCAAGCGGAAGACATAGAGAACCCACCATGAGAGGTAAGCATCCACCGCATGATATCCTCGGACCCGCAGAATCGGAACCCGGATATATCCTCAATGAGACTCTCAGAAGCCCACATCCCGGAGACCAAGACTGGTGCAATCTATCCCGATCCCACTCACCATCGCGAATAAACCAATCAACTGTCATGTGTCCCAAAGGTCGATCCAAACGATGATCGCGAGCGGCCGTGTCCAAGCCAAATATCATCGAGAAGTTCGACCCGACTACCTCTCGCAAATAGACCAAAAAATCCGCTCCTGGGCCCGAATACCGACCCGCCTCAAACGCCTCCACCGATGACTATCATTATGAGTTCTGAGGGGGCTCTACAGGAGACAAGCCCATTGTAGCGTCTTGGCGATCGGAACTGGGCCCGAGAGAGAATGACCTTCACGTAACCTCCACCACAACTTGTAAATCAAGGCGTCGGCAATATCGGAAAGTCGGCGCAACCCCAAACCGCCCTCGAAATAGGGTGGCGGATATCATCCCAACTAATCCAGTGAGTCTTCTTTCATCGGCGTAGGAGCCCCGAAGAATCTAGCCATGATCTGCTCAAGCGATGAAGAAGCTGTCTTTGGCGGTGCATGACACTGAAGAATATGCAACGGAGTGGCCATTAGCGTGCTCGAATAAGAGCAAGCCTACCACCAAAGGACAGTGCGATCGACCACCCCGCAACTCTATCCAACATCCTCGAATCACGGGGAGGAAGAGCTCTTTCGTCATTTGCCCCTTGAACAAAGGGACACCCAAATAAGTCATCGGCAAGTCATCGCGGACGGCGGTGATCGGCTCGTGCACCATGTGCTCCCACCCGTCAATGTAACGTGGGGCCAAAAAGAAACAACTCTTACGTACACCGACGGTTTGCGTAAGTAGCAGAATAGTGCTCCAAAAAGTGTCTCAACGTGGCCAAACCATCCTCAGACGCCTCGTGAAGATAACCACGTCATCGGCATAGGCGGATCGTCAGGAAAACCTCGTCGCGTCCGATAAATCATATCTCGGTGTCGGCTAATAGTGGAATCAATCCGGGACAAATACTCTGCGAACAAAAAAGCGAGGAGATAGAGGATCCCCCGCCGCGATCCCGAGTCGAAGGAAAATATCCGAAGGGATACCATTAACCAGACGGAGAAGCCACAATGCTCAATACAAGCGCCAACCATATCAATCCACCGAGCAGGAAGCCCATGTGAATCATAGTCGTATCAGAAATCCCACTTGCACCTATCATAAGCTTTAGCCATATCGACTTCATCACCACATTAGGAAAATCCGTAGCTAAGGTGATATCATGGATAAGCTCTCAGCGAGCAATATGTTATCCGAGATGACACGACCGGGTGTGAAACCACTCGATTGGCGACACAATCAAAGCGAGAATCGAGACCAACCGCGTTCATAATCTTGAGATAATCTTATTAAATCACGTTACGCGAGCTAATCGGCGCAAACTCAGTCCACTTCCGAGGATGAGGAACCTTCGAATGAGAACTAAAGATGTAGCCGTGAACGTGGACGGCATGAGATTACCCGAGAAAAAGTCAACCACCGCATCCTCGACATCCGATCTGACGAAATCCCAACAGTGCTGAAAGAACAACGATGAGAAACCATCAGGCCCCGAAACACTAGACGGATCAATCCCAAACACCGCATCGCGAACCTCCTGAGCCGTCGGCATAGCACAAAGTCCATCAAGGTCAACGGAATCGGAAGCCGGGAAAGAATTCATCGAGGGGGAGTCGAGATACTCCAAGTCAAGTCAATAAGACTGAAAGAATCGAATGCCGACTTCCGATCTCGATCTCAGAATCTGCGTGATCGTCACCCCATCATCGTCAATCGAGTGGATCTAGCGACACCGCTTCGCTTAACAAATCCGTGGAAGAACTTAGTGTTGCGCTCCCCCTCGACTGCCCACTTAACAGCGGCTTTCTGGCGCCAAAAATCCTCCTCCATTTTCAAACGAAGCTCATACTCAGCCACACAACGATGTAACTCAGCCCGATGAGTCGGAGACGGATCTCTATCGTAAACAGTCTGAGCCACTGAAACTGCCTCATCAGCCAGTCTAACCCGATCAAAAACATTACCAAACGTCTGGTGATTCCAAATCTTGAGTCTGCGCTTGACCCTATTCAACTTGTGCTGCAAGCTCCTCATTCCAAAACAACCAGTGGGGTGTCCCCATGCTTCCTTGACAACCTGCAAAAAAGTATGGTGACGTATCCACATATGCTGAAATCGGAAGGAAGAACAAGGCACATGCGGTGCAAACTGACACGATATGAGTAAAGGAGCATGATCAGAGCGAACACGAGATAAATGCGTAACAACAGAAGAAGTAAACATATCAGCCCAGTGTTCATTATACAAAGCCCTATCAAGCCTCTCCTGAAGCCCACCTCTAGCCCACGTAAAGATAGACCCCTCACACCCCGCATCAAATAGCTCACAATCCGCAATCATATAGGCAAAATCAAGCATCTCATCAGACCTATCAGAAGAGCCACCAATCCTCTCGTGATCATGCAAAAAAATGTTAAAGTCACCACTAACAAGCCAGGGTAACCCCTCCATACTAATCGCAATCTCACGCAAGGTATCCCACAAAACATATCTAGCTACTCTATCACATTTAGCATACACAAAAGTCAAATAAATAGGCTGAGGCAACAAAGAAGATGTCAACCTACAGTGCAACAGTTGTGTATGGTCAACAAGAATGTCAAAATGTAATTGAGCAGTAGACATAATCCAGATATGATTAGAACAATTAGATAAGCCATCATCAAAGCCAAATCTACGACAATAGAAACTAAACTCAGGCAAAGTCATAGGTTCTAAAAGCGCAACAAAAGGCAATTTATGACGGGAAATTAACGCATGCAAATGACGTTGGCTACCCGGATTAGCAATACCCCTCACATTCCATGTTAAGAATTTAATCGACATAATTAACAATTAGAATGAGAAGAGGATTTAGAAACACCTGATCGAATGTGGGGTCGTTGGCTCGCTCCTCCTTTGTAGAGAAAATTATGAACCAATTTGCCCGACTTTGTAGTCTTCTTTGTCGATTTCGAGACTTTGTCAACCCCGAGTTTTTTTATTATATCCGACTGTCTAGCAAATGCACAATTTCCATCCTTGCGCAATTGTGTGTCAATTTTTTTCCCATCCAAAATTAATTTTTTTTCACTGTTCAAGTGGTCTCCAACATAGTTTGGTTCAATTTGAGTGGGCTCAAGAAGCGGAAACTATCCAATGGGCCTTGAGCCGATCATGTTGGACGATTGAGCTTAAGAAAGCTAACAGGAGTGGTCGCATATTGGTTCTGTGAGCACATAAGTGTCCATATGCTGATGGGCTGCTACATGGCGATCCAAAGGTGGCCCAAGTAATTGGGAAGAGCTAGACAAAGAAGAGGGGGCCATGTGCTGGGCCTGGTTAAGCACGCACGGCCCAGTGGAGAGAGGAGACACCTGGGCTGCAACTAGCAGCGATTGGGACGGCTTGGAGTGTTGTGCGGGTCCCTTGGTGGGGTCGGATGGGCTGGGGAGAACTTGGGCAATGTGCAGGCAAGCATTTTGGCCCAATAAAGCACGCGATCCATCATCCTGGGCGTGCGAATCCAAGGCAAGCAGGGGATTAGGTGTGGTGGGGCCATATTAAAGTTATAGGCTGAGTTATTCAAAGGGGACAAAAAAGCATCTTGTTCCACACAAATGGTGGGTTCTGCGCGTGAGGGCAAGGGGGGTATGGGCCATGCAAATTGCTTTTACCAAAGTCCAAAATATCTTTGCATGTTATTTTCCACTTTTTGATTGGATGTGGGCCCTTTAGCATTGCAAGACACATGTGACCTCCCAATAGAATAACATTGATGATCCAAGTTATCATGCTGAGGCTTTTTTCCTTGATGGACGGACGCAGAGGATGGAGAGGTATGGGTTGCCAAAGGAGACAAAAACACAGGGCCCGCCACCTTGTTGACCGCCACACATGGAGGGGGAGTGCTTGGATTATTGTAATTGTTTAAGCTAGAAACCAAAGTGGGCTGGTCATAATCCACCTTTGCATGGAAAGGTGTGTTTGTGGGACCCTTCAAATAATCATTATTATCAAAATGGCCAATGAGACCCTCCAAAGGTGATGAAGATGTCGAAAATGTAGGGGGTATGAAATCAGAAATTGCGCCACCCTTTACACCCTTATTCACGCCTGGTACCAGTGCCGCCACAGAAAATTCGAGCCGTTAATCATGTTGTCGCCCACTATTTCGGATATATTCAAATCCTGTGAAGAAGAACAATTCTGCCCAATATTAAACATATAATCAGACAAAAGTTGGGGCCCAATAGGAGTATTCTCCAAATTCGAAAAAGAAGCCATTTGTAAATTTAAATGGGGTGGACCCGAGGACATTCCTCGGTGACTCGCAAGTCTCACCGACGGCATGGCACGAATTATGCGCATCTTTATTCTTCTCGAAAAGAAGATAAAGTTGGAATAGAATAATTAAGACAACGATGAGAGCCATTAACTACGACGCATGCTCCTCGCCGATCCTTTTTATGAGCAAAATCAATTTTTATTATATTATAGGAATTTCCATTATCGAGAAACGGCCTTCACGCGCGAGTTGTCGCCCAAATTATTGTGATTTCGACTTTTGCCATAAGCTCTTTTCTAAAGAAGCGCCACGTCGCCTACCGCGATTTTTATTCACGGTTGTGGAGTCAAACCGCTCATCCGGATGTAAGTCATTAACCTTATCCGGGGCCTTGATTAATAGTGACGAGGAATCCAATACCAAAATCGTCATTTTCCGGATCGAAAAACGATTAGTGCGAGATCCTTCAAAGATAAGGGGGACTATCGGCCAAAATAGGTATGTTTTGATTTGTTGGCTAATTTCAGACACTCCTTAGAAACCAATCCCGTTTCTCTTGGTCCTTTCTTTTTTACCTGTATCCATTCCTGATTTTGAGCAACATCTCTATTAGCACTCCTGGAATGGTTATGGTTTTCTGCCCTGGAGAACTTAGGAATACCCGAAACACCCCTAAACTTATCAATATTACCACTTAACCCCTTGAGGTCGTGATCATCAGAGCCTACTCGGAGGAAGGATGCCTCATAGGTGGTGGTGGACGAGTTACATTCCCATTCATGTAGCATCCCACTATAGAATGACCAATATGCTTGCAATGGGTACAATACTAGGAATCCTTTCATATATAATCTT